>JAWZYV010013200.1:0-154991 GCA_038373885.1 Cheiracanthium punctorium | reverse complement strand
TAGACATTCACTTGTGAATACATACATTCACTTAGTCACTTCGAGGGTATTTGAAATATTCAGAAGAAATCATTATTCATCACATACTCTGACAAACTTCAAATTTTTCCGTACACAAACGGTGAACTTCTAATATAATAAACAAACGTTTACACAAGTTTTCCTCGTTTCAACTTGTTATAAATATAATTCTATGCTTATTTAATTTAAATATAATTATTATGCTTGTAACACCATGACGCATTGTAATACTATCTGCCTTGAAGCGTGCGACGATCACCAATGACCTGGCAGCAAAAAAGTTCAGTAATGTTCTCTGGACGTTAACAGATGTTTTTAGAACCTTGTTGTGCTGCCTGTAGTAATGAAAAACATTACAATCCTCGCTCCCACTCTAAGTCTTCGAAAGGTCCTCAGTCTAAGGCATCGGCCTTAGCCAGAGATAGTCCTTACCTTTACCCAACAATAAAAAATCCATTCTAAAATTAATGTACATTTTTATATAGATTTGGCTTAAATTAGTAATCAGAAACATACAAAACCACTATTACATGAATAGGAAATGTAACATTCTGAATTCCTATAGCCATTGTACGAGCGAATATAAATCTCATGAAAACCGGCTCTTGGTAGCTGGAACGGAAAGTAGGAAAAAAGCTGTTGGAAACACAATGTTAGCTAAAACTTTAGCAAATTGCCTACTTTTAGGTCGTTTTATTCAAATTTCTTTTCGTTACAGATAATGATAATAATTCCAGTTTTTTGTTTATAATCAGATGTTTATACTAACAGGATATGTTTCATAGCTAACAAATAAAAGAAATAAATGAAAAGGAGATGGTGCAAAACAAAAATTAGAAAAACGGTAAAGCCTTTTTCGTTCTTCACTCTTCAAGTCGTCAAAAAGAACCTTCTTTTTGGAGTCTTGAAAAGGAATCCACTTTTTTTTTTTTCGAAGACTTTAGAGGGAAACCGTTTTTTAACCCCCTTTCATCCCGTGCTGTCTTTCTTTTTTCTCATTGAATACCTTGTTTATTGGCATAGCTGCCAACTACTACGGAATATTATCAACCACTTTTTGTAAACAGTATATTTTTTAAGGATTTTTTCGGATTTAAGGATACTAATGCTGTATTACTCACACAAAATAAAACATTTTCACAAGCAAAAATTCAGTGAAAATATGCGAGATATAACAATAACAATCTCTCAAGACTCAGCAATCAAGAATTCACACACAGTACTTTAAAAACAGCTTCGAAAAGCAAGCCAAAACACGGCTTCTATAACACTATCCACAGCTGCCAACTATTCCGGAATATCATTAACCACTTTTTTTTGAACAGGAGGATTGGGCTTAAAATACAGCAGAGATTCAGAATTTGGCGGAAGCGTTGGTTATTTTTCTGACAAACTTCTTATAGAAATTTTCTATTAACAAAAAGTGGTTAAAGATATTCCGAAATATTTGGCAGTTATGGTGGCACAATCAATTCACAAAGCAAACGTACTCACTCAAAGAGCTCTATTCACACACCGAGAGCTCCACTCACACTGAACTGGGCTTCTGAAGCGCTTCAATTTACAGCCGACGCAGAAGGTACAAGAATCTTCCAGAAAAGTCTATTTCTCGAAGATTCTACATAAAGCGGGAATTTTGATTACGTCATAGAAGAGAAATGTTAGGTTTTTATGCATTTAAAAAAATTAATGCGTTTAAAATTTTTAATGCAGGAAATTCAGTTATAGTTCAGTTTTTTTCTTGTTATTCTCTTCCAGTGAATAATTTCTTGAATATTTTCGCAAAAGAATGAAGCAATTTTCTTTTTCATTTTTTGGAATTTATAGATCAGGTTACATCTATTCGCTGGCCTGATTGCAAAGATTTAACGGGAAAGTTTCGGCTTTTGTGCCGCGTGTTGCAACCATGCTTGAGTATTTAAATTCTCCAAGGGACCAAACTTTTTTCTTTTTTTCTTTCTTGTAAAGCATAGGAGCATCCTGAGAAGCAACACTGAGCAGAGAATGGCCGTGGGGCAGAACAGTTTATACCTGGGTTACATTTTTCATTAAACTCCATATCACTACAGCTCCTCTCTTCCGTCCAAGTCTTCTTGAAGTTAAGGTTCCGTAAAAGCAGCTTCAAGATTTTAACTTTTTTAAAGTAATTAGAAAACCATAGCTCTAGAAAAGGCCAAAATATTGTGTATTCTGTACAAGCTACTGCAGGGCTGTCCTCCGAAGGAAGAGTGCCTTGGGAGAAAGACTTTTTAAGGAGTCCTAAAGCCTATTCATACTACATCACAAGAAAATCGTCCAAAACTCCAGACCGTTAGTTCGATGACCCCGAGCCAAAAACATTCTCACTTCAACCAACTGCCGTGTTCAAATTCTTTATCCACCCGGTCATGTTAAGCCAACCCCGAGCCAAAAACCTTCTCACTTCAACCAGCTGCAGTGTTCAAATTCTTTATCCACCCGGTCATGTCAAGCCAATACCCCCTACATATAGGAAGACTTACAACTCCTACGCCACCAAGCTTTGATGTCACCACTAAGCATATATTTAAAACTTCATTTCAGAAAATAAGACTACTAAAATTCCTGGTGTATTTACACATGAGTACCGATAAATTAATAATTTAAGATAAAAAATATATTTTTACGACAAAATGCAGTTTTTAACTATGACTAATTGGATCATATGATAATTAAATAAATCATAAAGTATAATTTTATATGAGAAACGTATTTTATTTTTAATGTTTAATTGAAGATATTTTCGATTATTTAAAGCATTAACCAGAAAGTTCAAATAGTTTTACTTTGTGAAACAACAAACTGTGCTGACGTCTCTTTCGAGGGTCCAGAGATGACATCTAGGATTGGTGACATAGGAGTTCTAAGGCTTTCTATGTGTAGGAGGTGGTGGTTAAGGAAGCGAGGAGGAGAAAGATTTTAAGTTTCAGTGCAGTATACCGAGCAAAACAATAACGAGAAATTGAACAAAAGGCGAATAAAGGTGCTACGTTGCATTTTACATTAAATAATTTGCTATCGACAGCTAGAGGGTTCGATTTTGATACTTGTTTCAGATTTTGTGACACTTGTTTTCGTTCCCTCTTCCTACGAAAAATTTGAATGAAGGTGTTTCCGGACGACGATTTTGTGGATTGTTTGTCCGTGAAAGATCCCAATCGAGTCAAAAAAGAACAATGCAAATAACTTTAAAATTACTGAAAATTTTTATCTTCGATTGAAAGATGAAGTTCGATGATTTATTTTCAAAAAATTACTACTCTTTTAACAGCATAATGTGTTGTAATGCGATCTGCCGTCGAGAGTAAGACGGTTACCAAATACCTGGCAGCACAACAAGTTTAGTAATGTTCTCTGAAAGTTATTAGATATTAAAAGAACATTATTGTACTGCCTGGATTAATGAAAAACATTACAGTTTTCTCTCCCACTCTAAAGTCTTCGAAAAGTCCTCAGCCGAAGTCGCGTCACTTAGATGGAGAGCCCTCTAATACAGACGTCCTCCTAAGCCATTGCCTTTACACAACAGTAATAGCCCACTCTAAAATTAAAAAAAATCTCAATATAGCTTAACTTAGCAACCAGAAATAAACCATACTACTATTACTCTTAGAATATGAAAAGTAACATAGCATCTTGCGTTCGTTGATAACAAATGCTGAACTTCTCATGAACACCAGCTCTTGGTAGCTGGAAGGAAAAACAAATGCATTTAAATGGGGGTGGGAGGTTTTTTGTAATTGATTCGTGTGTAATTATTAAACATAGTGAAATTTTCTTTAAAATACGAACACAACTGTGCGTAGTCATCTGTATAAGACAGAAATAATGAAAAAGTTTTCAAAAATTGTTTCATATGATTTTTTCTAAGTTCAGCGGTTGTACTGATACTGCAAACGAGAGGAAATAAACGTAATATTAATCAGCACCATCGTAGAAACAGAAACAGTTCAAATTAAACAAATTTTATCTATAAATTGAAAATGACATTGTTCACAATACCATCACTGAGCATCTTAAAAATTTGGTTTATTAGATCCAGTTTTTACAGAAAAATACCTTTAAGTTTCAATAACTTACATACTCACATGCATTCAAAAATAGAACGGATGAAGTTTAAAAATAATATGTACAGCTTATTTTCTCTAAACTATTTCGGTTTTTTTGATATCAGTGTACTGTTCATATGCAAAAACTCATACGCTGTCAGCGATCTGTTCGTTCGACTGAATGAATTAAGTTCGTGCAAGAAGAAAGCAGTGAGAAAGCAGACTTAATGAGTAGCAGTTAAGTTTAAGTTCTTTCTAAGTAATCGAATCATTAATATCGCGCTAGAATGGACAGTATTGTGTATTAAGGCAAGGCTATTGTTCACCATAGCTTCGGCCTCCTTTTGGCTTATTCCTGTCTGTCGAAGGAGGGCTGTGTTAGGATAAGCACATTTTAAGGAGTACCATGCTATATGTGGACATGTTATATCACAGCGTAGATCCCACTCGGAGTTATATGTGGAGGAAATCGTCCACAAACTCCAAACAGGCAATAGAATCGATGTCCGTCGCGAGTATACCGATACCGAGGAGACCTTCACACTTCAGCTAACTACCGTATTCAAAGTCATTAGCCACTCGGTCATGGTGGAGCTGACGAAGAAGCATAAGTTTCAGTGCAGTATAAACAACGAAACTCTACTAGCCCTCCAAGCGGCTGAGACGTAAAATCCCGTTCACTTTATTCCAGTTTTCACTGCAATGCATTTATAAATTAAATTATTTATAACACCAACGCATCATAGAAATATATTTCGATATTCAAGCTTATGGGTATTTAAGAGTTAACTTTTAATATTACGAATCTTCTTATCAAAATTTTATTTGTCAAATAATTTTAGAAGCTGCATGAGAATTTTGCAGTAAAAAAAACTTTACATTATTTGCCCATTCCCAAGACGCTCAGAGGGCTAGAGAACTTAAACTGAAAGCAAACTTAGATGCCTCATCGTACTTTATATGAAAGATTTTCCTATCGAGAGTTAGAAGTTTCGATTTCGACACTTGTTTCAGATTTTGTGAAACTTGCTTTCGTTCACTCTTCCTACGCAAAATATGAATGAAGATTTCTGCAAACGTCGATTCTGCCGATTCTTTTCACGAGACATCCAATCAGGAAAAAGAAAATCAATTAATTTGTAATTACATGTTTTTTCTTCATTTGCTTTTAAACATGAAACCCGGTTTTACGAAGGTGAAAATACTTTAAAGTTTTCTGGTGAGACTAATATTTTGTGCTTCTTTGTTTATTGAAACAAATACACAGATGTGTAAAAATTGAGAACAAACAAAAAATTAGCAATTATAATCTTTCCTTTTTCTTTCTTTAAGTTCATAATCACATTTCCAATATTTATGAATTCATAAAATATTGCGGTACGTTTTTCAGTGTACGCTGCACTAAAAATGACCACCTCGTAAATTATTTTTCGTACCAATGTAGACCATGAAAAACACCAAACGGTATATGAACTCTTAATCATTAAAGATAGGTACTTTTAATTATAAAGCGTTGCTGACGAGCTGTAAGAGCTACGGATCGCTTTTTGGCCACATCCTATTGCACCCAGAGAGCCATGTGACCAAGCGGGTACGACCTTCATCGTTTCCATTATTTTTCGTACCATCCATTATTTTTCGTACCAGTGTACACCGAGAAGAACACCAAACGGTATATGAACGCTTAATCACTTAAGATAGGTACTTCGAACTATAAAACGTTGCTGACGAGCTCTATAGCCTACGGAGTCGGCATTTTGGTCACATCCCGTTGCACCCGGAGAGCCATGTGACCAATGGGGTACGACCATCATCGTCCGAGATAACCAGAGTAAAATGAGCATACCCTTACATAACATGACCCTAACAGTATGACAAAGAATCACCGAAACGTAAACACTGAACCCTGTATACCCACTGCCTCCTAGAGTAGAAAGCCTAACCACTGCTACGTCACCAGCCCACTCTGTCATCAATTAGCCTTCTAAAGGTGACGTCATCACAGATTAAATTTCATAAAGAAAAACTATTCGAAATTTCTGGTGAATTTACTCTCTCATAACAACATTTTAATGAATTGACATAAAAAAATTAATATTACAAAAAAGAGCAGTTTTTAACTGTAATTAATTATATAATGTAAGAAGGGAGTAAATCACAATGAATTGTTTTGTGTCACGAACGTATTTTTATTTTTATCTTTCACCTAAGATACTTTTTAATATTTGTAGCATTCACCAGAAATCTGAAATAGTTTTACTTTATGAGAATGAAAGTGCGGTGACGTCATTACTCGAAGGCCTAATGATGACGTCAAAGCTTCAGCGCTCAGGCTTTCTGTATCTAGGTGGCAGTGGTATACCACGACAGTCGGACTTCAAAACGTGCAATTGCTCATCGAAGCACAGCACGGTCTATCCTGAACCAACAGTATCACTATGCCAAGCCTTTCCAAGAAGGAAGCGAGTAAAAATATAAAGTTACATTAAGAAAGAAATGTAGATTTTTGTGGTCATACTAATTGGCGTATTACTTCTTTAATGTATGTACAAAATCGACGCTCGTATGCCAAGGAACCATGGGGGAAATTTTACCTGGTTGCAGAAATTGAGGATGAAATCTAATAAACGGTTAAAGTCAAAATTTTATATACAGAGTTTCACCGAAGGAATGAAGTTAAAATTAACACTTATATTAAACTTTTGGACAGTAGAAAGTAAAATCAAGAAATATGTTCAATATCTGCACTGAAATAGTATCAAAGTAACACCACCTATATATAGAAAGCCTAACAACATAAGCTTTTACGTTATCGCTAGGTCTACTAGTAAAACTATTTAATATTTGAGATTAATTTACTCACTCTTAAAAATCTTATTTATTTAGAATAGAAAATTTTAGCTGAAGACAAATCACAATTTTTATTCCTCTATATTTTTTATTATGATATAAAGGCAGATTATAATGGTTTATTTGATATCAGACAGCATAGCTCAGAGTTGCCAACTACTGTGGAACAGAATTAACCACTTTTTTTAAACAAAGAGTTTCGGTTTATTTTAATGCTATATTCCGCAGTTGTCGTTCGTGGCGATTAAGAAAAGCTATTTCAAAATTTGATGTTTACGAAAATTGGTTATTTATGTCCTCGCACAGTTGGCAGCTGTGTCATGGCTGACAACTTTTTCTCATTTTTTCAGATCTTCCATCACTACTTTTCCTTACCCAATTTTGCAAGTAAATTTAATCCATATTTTCAGTGTGCCATAAACTTGTTTGAAAGTTGTGGTATGAAATTTCCCGACAAAACATAAAATTTGGCAGGTATGAGAAAGGTATTTTAATTGTTATCTTTAGGTAAGACATTTTCTAGGATTTCTAGCATACACAAAAAATTTTTAAACATTTGACGTTGTGAAAATAAGATTGTAAGAACGGCATGCTCCTAGACCTGGACATGAAGTCGAAGCTTCCGTTCTTAAGCTTTCTATATCTAGAAAGTAATGAACTTAGTTTGGATTGTAAAAGACCGATTTATTTTGTAAATTCGTAAGCCCAGGGCGGACATAGAATTTTACTGTGGAAAGAGTGAAACTCAAGAAATTATAATGTAAATAATCCATGTTTGAGATTTTTACTTACACGTTACATCATTTATTTTCTGTTGATGAATGTTTGAAAATTGTGGCCACTTAATTTTTTCTCGTGGATGACGAGAAAGACAGGATGCGGTGCTGACATTTGGCATAGGTGCCAAGTATTTCATTATGTTAGTGGTGAATTATTATCATAATTAACCACAGTTTTTGATCGGTATTTTTCTGTTTAAAATATAGCAAAATTGTGGAGCTAACGAATTGGCACCGCTACGATTACATATAGTTATCCAAAAGATTTACGGTTTACAAAATGCATTTCGTAACATTCGGTAATACTTATGATTTATGCATTTGGTAACATACTTTTTGCCCTCGAAAGGGTCATGTGGCTTAGGAGTAAAGGGTCATCTTGGTTCTAAATAGCCACAGTAAAATGTCCGCATCCCCTAGCTCTTCCAGGGCAAAAGGGGTGTGACCAAATGTCAGGAACGCAGCGATCTCGTCAACAACGATTCTTAAGAGATAAAATGTCTACAGTAAGGCTGCGCTATAAGAAAACGGGTCGTCATCACTTCAGGAAGCAAGTTTGTATGTACTCACGATCACTGGACATACACTACCGGATTTTTCCACGTTGACTGGAAGATATCTTTCCATATTTAATGAATTCGCGTCAGCATGCAGTATGCTTAATGCGAAAAAGAGGTATGTTTAAAGTTCCTGCCGGGAATATATCACTAATCACTTGCAAAGTTTATTTCATTATTAATGGCAGAGCTGCCAAGTCTCCGGCTTTTTCCGGGAGATTTCCCACCACAATTTTTAGACAGTTTTATTTTTCATTAAATATTTGGACTTATTTTAAGCATAAGTTTGTAAGTAAAAATTAGTGGTGGGAAATCTCTCGAAAAAAGCCGGAGACTTGGCAGCTCTGTAATGGTTTCATAAGAGACAAATGACACGTATTCTTTA
The DNA here is from genome assembly GCA_038373885.1 of Cheiracanthium punctorium. NCBI lineage: Eukaryota > Metazoa > Arthropoda > Arachnida > Araneae > Cheiracanthiidae > Cheiracanthium > Cheiracanthium punctorium. The sequence continues at coordinate 146,332 of JAWZYV010013200.1, read as the reverse complement.
AACCAATTGATTTTTAATTTTTCTAAAATTTTCGTTAATAATAAAGTTCTCTTTTCTCAAATAAACACAAGGGAGGCGCGAGGCTTCTCGTGAGAAAGGTCCATACCTCAGCTAAGCAAAACCGGTCGCATAAGTGTAAAATCACCTACAATACATACATAAATGATTTTATCTTTCAATCCCAATAGGTGCAATACGTTAAATGGTTTATTGAGCATCGCACATCTGCAATCTTTCATTCTCTTTATCCATGACCATGAAAAACTTAAATAATACTCTTTTCATACGGCCTAAGCGAGGAAACAAAATGCTGCATTTAATTATTACGCAGTGTAAAATACAGCGTCTTTTCATCATTTTTTTCTTATATGCAATGCATCGATCTCCCATAAAATATGAATATTGTCCCAAGCTCTATACATAATTTCGACAGGATCTGTTTTTCGAAATCAGCTGAAGATTTGACAGTCTTTATGATCAAGTAATACACATCAAAATGTAAAAGTGTTCCCCTCTTTTACTCAAGTGCTGTAAGTTTAATGGTTCCATAGCATTTTATAGCACGCCGATTTTTAACGTTTTTGATGCATTCGGAATTTCAGGGACTATTTTTAGCTATATTGCGCAAAGGAAGGCTGACATTGCTCCAAACAGAGTACATTAATATCGCTTTATGTTTCCAGAAAAATTTAGTGTTATATTTACAGATTCATCTGTTCAAAACTAATTATGAAAAAGAAGTGTTAAATTGCGTTTTACATGTTGCTTAAATTTCGAAACTATTTTTTTTTCAAAGGGTGGGCAATTTCTCATCAAGCATTCGAAACTACTAAGGTCCAAATTACAGGTCATTTATCATGGGAACACCCATTCAGCGGCCACCGTTACCCACTATAAAGGGGCGGACAAGCTAACACTCACGCTGAAACTGCATTCGAACACGGACTCAAGGTGTGATAGAATAATCCTCTCACCACTATATTACCTGGGCGGCAATTTCGAAACTCATTTTATACAATCTACGAAAATTAGAAAACAAAAAAATTATTCAGCATCCATCTTAAGTCCAAATAGTAATGTGTTTTTGACATCAGTTACCATCGAGTTTGAAATGCATGGTGTAACTATATTGGCAAATTCTACATGTAAATACAGTGTCGACCCTAACAAAGAGTTCTTTAAGTCTTGCTTAGCATCACGATTGACTAGAAATTTCACCATGATAACTTACCGGCCAATACTACCTCCGTCTTGACTCTCTTTTTGGACAATTCTTAGGTGTTAAAGGTTCTCCGGCCACACTACGGCCTTGAATTGGACTAATTCAATTCCTTTTTTCAAAGATTTAAAACGCCCATGAAAGTTATTCAGGGACATTTGTCTTGCAGAGTTTCCAACCGCTCCGGAATATAATTACCCAGCTTTTTAAACAGTAATTTTTGGCTTAAATTATCGCAAAGTTTCGAAGTTAAACGTCCGGGATGATTACATTTAGAAAAAATCTGGACTGACACCACTCGACTTTCCGAACACTTACGATTAAGATCTTTACTGAAAATTTTTATCTTCGATTGAAAGATGAAATTCGATTGTTTAATTAAAAAAATTACTACTCTTTTAACAGCATAATGTATTGTTATACGATCTGCCGTGAAGAGTAAGACGATTACCAAATGCCTGGCAGCACATCAAGTTCAGTAATGTTCTCTGAAAGTTATTAGATATTCAGAGAACACTGTTGTACTGCCTGGATTAATGGAAAACATTGCAGTCTTCTCTCCAGCTCTAAAGTCTTCGAAAAGTCCTCATAGGAATTCGCCGCACTTAGGCAGAGAACAGTTTTAGACAGACGTCCTTCTAAGCCATTGCCTTTACACAACAGTAATAGCCCACTCTAAAATTTAAAAACAGTATCTCAACGTAGCTTAACTTAGTAACCAGAAATAAACCAGACTACTAATACCCTTTGAATATGAAAAGTAATACTTTGTGTTCCTTTTTGCATAGTTTTTGCTAACTTCTCATGAAACCTAGCTCCCAAAGTTAGAAGGAAAAAAATATGTGGAAAATTCATTTAAATGGGGGTGGGAGGATAAATCGAATGTTGAATAATGCAGTTAACAAATGACCTGCTCTTGTGTCTTGTCCCAACGCGTCCTAGACGTACAAATTGCTTAGAAGGACGTCTGTCTAAAACTGTTCTCTGCCTAAGTCCGGCGAATTCCTCTGAGGACTTTTCGAAGACTTTAGAGCTGGAGAAAAGACTGTAATGTTTTCCATTAATCCAGGCAGTACAATTTCTACGTCTCCAAGCTTTGACTCCGTCATTAAGCTTACGTTTAAAAATTTCGATATTTGTTTTTATTTGACTGATGTTTTTGTCCCCTCTTCCTATGAAAAATATGACTAAAGGTTTTTTCAGACGAGGAGTTTGTGTAATTTTTGTACGTGAAATATCACAATCGAGTCAAGCTAGATGAATGCAAATAGATTCTAAATTACTGAAAATTTTTCTCTTCAGTTCAAATATGAAACTCGACTATTTATTTTGAAAAAATTACTATCCTTTTAACAGCATAACGCATTGTAATACGATCTGCCGTGAAGAGTAAGACGATTCCTATTTACCAGATGAAACAAATGAAAAGAACTTTGTTGAAATGCAAAAAATCGTACTATTCAGCATTCGATTCTTCATTTTGGATATACATCATTTCTTATATTACTTATTTGAAATTATCATGGATTTATAAATATATCTAAGAAATATTTATTTTAAAATGTCTACATAAAAAAATGGAATTCGATATGCATATACATTTATATGTACTTCAGTAAATAGATAACCATGTTTCGGAATTTTGGTTGTGCACCATGCCTTAATTTTTTACTTGAAATTTTCAGTCTTTTTACCAGTATATCGATGAAAACATTTACTTTTAAAAGCCCCTAAATGAGGGAGATTATGCCTTACATAATCGGTAGATGTTTTGTATGGAAACTGAGCATACCGCGGAGGATATATTACGTAAATAGCATAATATTTTCTTATTTTTCTAATCATGTCGTTCCTACTTTTAACTCTGCTGTATGAGAAAATGCAAATAGTACGCTTGAAGTTTCTTATTTTCCCCTCACCTCCTATTTCCCCTCACAGTGTTCAAGTGCAGTGCTAAATGAAGTAATAGCCTCGATTTAACACAGTGATTTGAAATAAGAAAGTCAAAATTGCGAGTCAGTACGCTAAGTACCTCTCCTCAGTAAGATGGAAGGGCAAATGCTTGCTTGCTAAAGCACAGCACGATCCACCGCGAAACACTCCGTGGTTGTGAACCTTGCAAACTCTTATGTACTTTAAATCTGTATTCAAAAATAAATAAAAACTTAGTAGTTGTTCTTATCAAGTTGTTTAAACTTTAATAATCATAATATATCATAAACATAAGAAGCTAACACGATCCGAAAAACGGGAAGAAAGTCAATTACAAATATGTTCGGCATCATCAATTTAGGAAAAAGGACCTTAATTTGCACATGATGTTCATGAATTCGCACATTAATGCTAAGGATTGAAGACATGAAATGAACAATTGTTTGGCCGAATTTTCCATACTTTACTTAACTGAGATTAAGCTCACTTATATTTCCAGTTAAAAGTGTTTTGCTTCAGTAAGAATACATATATGGACGCTGGTCTGTAAATATCACTGGATGTTGTACAATATGGCTGGTGAGACACTGGCAAAAGCATCAGCGATACGTTTTCACGCCTTGTATTTTACGTCTTAAATTTTAACATGAATGTGCTCAAGATATCGTTTATTAAGAAATCGATGATGCTCATAAACTTCGTATTTGACTTTTTTTCCATATCTCGTACCGTTTTTGTGCTAAGAACGATAGTTTCAAATTTTTCGCCAGATATTGCTGTAAGCAGTTTTCTTCCTTATCGCATGGCAACTTTACTATACCTAGACCCACTTTTATCACTGTAGCTCTTGCCGTTCCAAAATTATTGGGATAACAAAATACTGAGTGCGGAATTTACCAGTTACTTAGCTGCCAACGATTACGAAAGATCATCAGTCACTTTTCCAATCAGTATCATTTCTGAATATATTCACAAGATAGCATTAAGCCCAAAAAACGTGAACGCGCGAAGTTAGCTAATTTTTAAGGCAAAAATTACTGTTTGCAAAAAGTAGTTAGTTGTATTCCGTAAAATTTGGCACCTGTGCGTTTAAGTACTATACTTGCATAGCTGCCAACCTTCCCGATTTCTTCGGGAGATTTCCCACCACAATATTTAAACAGCTTTATTTTGCATTATATTTTAGGCGTTCTAATAAGCATGGATTGATAGGTATAAAATAGTTGTAGGAAATCTCCGGAAGAGATGGGGAAGGATTGCAGCTATGCACTCTGATTTTTCATGTTAAAGTATGTTCAGGTAACGTCAAAAGTAAATTACTTCAAGACTTCTCACTACATAATCAATTTATTATGGATAGACGATGTTATCATCATTGACATCTCTCATTTTTCACTTACTAAAACTACCGACAACTTGTTACAGTATAATCATCGAAACAACTTGAAATATAGATATATTATTAAATTCAGTTGTCAGAAACGAGCTATCATTAGTTCCTGAGTTTGTCTCTATTAGGTATATTTGATTTATAAAACAATTAGTTAAATTACTTGATGGCATTCGATGATGATATTAAAGAGAACGGATTATTATAAAAATGATTGATTGATATAATGAATAATTTAATGCTTCATTTCTGAGCCGAAATATTTTATTCATTAACGCAGAAATTAAAAGCTTCTGATTAGAAACTTAAAATCTGCTTAACTTGACTGGAATAATATGTTAATGAATGGAAGTTAGCACTTATTAAATTTTCAGTACGTAAATTAATGATAAATCAAAATCTTACGCATACATAACTGCCAACGATTCCGGAATATCATTAACCACTTTATTAACAGTAAATTTCTATAAGACTTTTTTTTAAAACAGTAACCAACCCTCCCGCCAATTAATGATATTCCGGAATAGTTGCAGCTATGCGCATCATGATCATGTCAAATATCTATGCGGAATTTTTAGGAGATTGGATTTTTTAAATCAATTTATTAAACTATTCGTTGAAGGCAATAATACCTCAATTTACGCTGAAAATCCTCAGCTAAAATCAGTTTCGATGATGAATTTTACTTTAATTTCATACTGAAATTCTTTAGTTCTTATCAATTTGAATGATACATTTTAACGTCAGCACCCTGATCTGTAATCTACATTTTAAAAAAGTTATTCTCTCAGTTATTTCAGATTTTTCCTTCATTTAATAGTGTTAATACTTTTGATGCAGAGTTGTGCTGCGTAAGTATTCACAGGTTTATTTATAATATATTTGTTCGATGTAGACGCGAAAACTGTTCCCTCAGCTGAAAAAAATTCGGCACACAGACTGAATAAAACAGGAAACAGTTCTTGTTAGAATCAAAAAATCATATCTTTATTTATTTATTTTAAATGTTTTGATCTTTTTCGACGATTTTTCGTGTATTTTACCCTCTGGTAAACTGTTTTTTTTCCAATAACCGAACTTATTACACTGTTTGAAAACGCAGTAAATGCTTTTTCAAATGTTCTTTGTTGGGTATTAAACCTTTCTTATTTTTAACGAATTCTTAATGTGTAATCGAAAAGACAGGATTTGGCAGAAATTTTCCTTTTGTAAGTCTGATGTGACATTATATATGAAAAAAATCTTTAAAAGATTTATAAAGACTGAAAATTCTCCCGGCTATTATTATTACAAATATATTCATTACAATTATTTTTTAACTAAGACAATAGTATGTTTACTTTCCAACTGCATGGAAAGCAGTTTTAATTCTCGACTGTTTTTACCTTCACTAAAGTACCACAGCATTTCCCCAGACAGGGAGGGGCGGGGACGCTTTAGATAGAAGAATGGAAAGACAAATTCGAAGAAAACCGTATTTTCTAATGCGGGGCGGAAGTTTATCCATCACCCTAAATCATCTATCCCGATAATCGGGATCATTGGATACAGAATGTCAAATTCATCGGCTAAACAATTGCACATATATGCATACTAAAATTTTTATATGTTCACATTTACTTTGTGCGTTCTTCGTTCAAAAATGTGCGTCATTCCATGCGAAAAATGGTAATAGCTGATTAGCTGTCATCAGCAGGCAGTACTTTGTTTTTTTTTTTTTCAATTTGTCAATTGAAATAGTGTTGCCATTTGTTTAGCTATTAGTTTTTCAGCGTCATAGAGATACTTTAAAATGCTGACACCGCTTGGAAACTCCTACGGACCGACAAGGGCGGAACCACGGATTAACGTGCACGAACCATCAGCCTTCCGATTACCGGAAGGTTGCTAAAAGAAATATACTGTTTGAAAAAAGTGGTTAGTTATATTCCGTAGTAGTTGGCATCTGTGACGTTGTTCACGTTTTGCTTTTCTTTATTTTTTAATTATAATAACAAAAACTCAAATGACATTTGTTCCTAGGCACGTGTTCCATAAAACATAAACAACTCGTAAATCTCGACATTCACTTCTGAATGCAAATATTCACTTAGTCGCTTCCAGTGTATTTGAGATATTTAGAAGATATTATTATTCATTAGATACCCTCAAAATTTCAACATTTACCGTACACTTATGGTGAAATTCTAAGACAAGAAACAAACGTTTACACAACTTTTCTCGTTACCACTTGCTATAAAAGTAATTCTATGATTATTTAATATAAAATAATTATTACGCCTGTAACACCTTAACGTGTTGCAATACCGTCTGTTAAGAAGAGTGCGACGATCTCCAACGATCTGGCAGCACAAAAAGGGCTGTAATGTTCTCTGAACGTTAATAGATGTTCAGAGAATATCTTTGTGCTGTCTGGATTAATGCAAAACATTGCAGTTCTTGCTTCAACTCTAAAGTCTTCCAAAAGCCCTCAGTCTAAGGCAGGGATGGGCAAACTTTTTCAGTAGCGGACCAAAAATCGAAAAATAAAAGTTTGGCGGGCCAAGATAATTTTTTCTAAAATTTTAAAAACAATATACAAGTATTACAATTTAAATATGTTAAACAGATGAGTAAAATTGCGATTTCATTTTTAAAAATTCCTTTTATTGAGGTTCGAAGTGAGACACAGATTCTAAGAAACGAGGCTAAAGGCTCATCTGTCCTACTTCTGAAAGAATTCTCTCTAAGGTTCATAGTTTGAAAACACTTGTTCACATATATATGATGAAGCAAACATAGCACTGATTTTCTGGGCGTGAGATATTAAATTTGGGAAACTTACTTTCGATAATAATTTGCAAAACTCTAACTTTGGCATATTTAGAAACAACTGCTTGAGATGATTGTTAGATTGCAATTCAATTAATTCAAGCTGCAAATCTGACCTCACTGCTTTACAATTTACGTTGAAAGGCATGGTAAAAATATCCAATTCTGTTTGAATGGCACTGAAATCTTGATATCTGCGTTCGAACTCAAAGTGCACTTTTTTCAAGCCATCTTCATAATTCTTAATATAGATTCATAATATAGAAATATATATATTCTTTCAATTTCCGTCGACCGGCAATTTAAAATTCCATCCGCGGGCCGGTTAAAACCTTCCGGCGGGCCGGATTTGGCCCGCGGGCCGTAGTTTGCCCATCCCTGTTCTAAGGCATCCCCATTAGGAATATAGAGTCCTTGATTTTACCCAACAATAATAGCCCACTCTAAAATTTAAAAACATTTTTATATGGATGTGGCTTAAATTATTAATCAGAAACAAATTATCACCAGAAACAAATCAGAAATAATCAGAAATAATCAGAAACAAATAACTCGAACATCATATAGTCTTAAATGACGATCGGAAATTTAGCTGAGATCGCCTTTTATTCAAATTTCTCTTCGTTTCAGCTAATGATAATAATTCCACTTTTTCGTTTACAAGCAGAAGTTTATACTAACATAATGTCTTTCATACCTAACAAATATAGTATATAAATGAAGGAGAGATCGTGCAAAACTAAACTTACATAAAGAGTAAAGGCTTTTTCGTTCTTCAGTCTTCAAGTCGTAAAAAAAAACTTTCTATCTCGAGTCTTTAAAGGAAATCCATTTTTTTTTCGAAGACTGGAAATTAATTTTTAATTCCCTTTCCTTCCGTGATGACATCTCATTGGTTACCTTGTTTATTGGCCATCATTCTACAGTTCAACAACATCCTCAATGTCTGTATATCTATTATCTATAGTTAAAGAATAAAAACGTAAATCAGAGTTTTCAGAGATCATGTATATCTATCTACTTGTCTATCAGTCTTCACAAACAGAGAGATATAAATATAAAATTCTGCATTTTTTGTGACATATAGTTGTTGTTATTATTGCGTTTTTTCATCGTGATTTCTGAAAATAAGATTTAAACAGTCAACAAAAAAATAAAAACGGAAAAAAAAGAAAGAAAGAAAGAATGAAATGATTTAGGTTAGATCAAAAGCTTCCACAGAGACCAAGAGATTTTGTCTTTCATACTACATCTGTGTTTCGTGTACAATCTCCTAGACCTCACATAAAACCAATCACTCTTTCTTAACTTCATACCTTCCTATATTTCTCAAAATTAAGGTATGTAATCTATCCTCTCTTTTTGGTTTGGCACATGAAGCTAATTAGATTTACAGTTTCATCTATAGTATTTTTACGGACAAATGATTTTTTTGTCCGTAACAGAAAAGTGTACAGTTACAAAAATACAGAACTGTGGAGTTTAATTGTATTTACAAAGAACATTATTCAAACTAAGTGCATCTTTGCTTATTTCTTTTTTTGTTTTGCACGGCTACATTTTTGTCAACAGTGATTAAATTACGAAGATAGTCGTGTCATCTAACAAGAATACATTCTTTTTAACAATATACAGTTTGCGGCACTGGAAAACAAATTTACGATGCTGTTGAATGTAATATTTATCAACCATATTTAGACCTTCAGAAACAGTAGCAATTCTCTGAGGATATAAATAAAGGGAAACAATGCATTGGTAGGTAATATATAATCAATGTTATGGTAGATTCACTTATAATTTATTCGTAATTATTTAATATAGTTTAAATTTCTTTAAAATATGAAAACAACTGTATGTAGTCATCTGCGTAAAATAAAATAATGGAAAAGTTTTCAAAAAATGTTTCATTCCATTTTTGAAGTAAAACTTCTTTAGTCGCGACTAAGGAGAATCTCAGATTTCTTTTGTGACGGAAGTAACGCTCAGTAAAGGAAGTGACGCATATGTCAAGTACTCCACGCCGCGCGCCTGAAAAAGAAGAACCACATAAAACCTACATTTTCGACCGCTCGCTGCTTTCGCCGACTTCATCTATGTATATATAAATACGCTAAGCAAAACCTTACTGTCCCTTTTGCAGCGCACTGCGTGAACTTAGAAGGGTGGAATTTGGTATAGTTAAAGTTCATATGGAGTTGTTTGTGCGAATGCTAAATTTTTTGTGTAATATGCTAATTCACCGTAAAAAAAATTAGAGAAGTAAATTGGCGAGTAATATTGTGCGCCAAGTCGGATAATGGTTCCATTGTTGTGTCCATTTTGAAATAACAGCATTAAGTTACAACGGTACAATAGGGCTATAATATTCCAACAAAATTCTCCAAAAAATGAAATTAATCCCCAGTTTAGTGAAAATATTAACAAAATACATCAGCAATCAATAGGGAATGAAAATAATATTACATTGTTAATGAGGTGCATGGAAATATTTCCGACAAAACATACTCTCGGGTAACAGATATATAGAAGTCAGTTATTTTAGATCTTAATAATGATGATCGTACTTTTGTTAATACTGATATACTTAATCAAATACACGGTGAACTGAGAACATATCATAGTCACGATAAAATAATTTGCCATGATGACAGTAAAATTATCAATTGGATTTTTTGAGTTATTTCACTGTTAATAGTTTGGACAACTTTCAATCAGCCGATGAAAAGCCAAGTAATTGAAACCTGCGCCAATTGCAAAGAAACCTAACGAGAATCACTGAGCATCATTTCCAGTACAAAGTTCTTGCATCCGCATTTCTATACTTTGGAATTTTAATTTAATTCCATATGTTTTTTCCATTTTCATAATTTTAACGAACGATTAATCCAATAAACATACAAATTTCTTTTTAGTATATTCATACGTTTAAATATTGTAATTTGTATATAAGTACTTTTTTTTGTATATTGATTAATACGGTATTTACGTATTATCCCGGCGGTCCGCCAAGACGAGCGATTTTTCGCCGGACTTGGCGATAAATGCCAGACACAAGAAATTATTGATGGTTTGGAATACGACTGGCAACAGTTTACCAGCACATTTGACGAAAAAATTGTTTGGCGAGACTGACCGCCGGGATAATACGTAAGTACCATTAATACTTTAGGTTTTGTTTTGGGAAACAAGGATGTTTTAGTCTTTTAATGTCGTCAAGAAAAAATTGTTGGTGGGATTTACATCGGCTAATCGAAAAGTACCACAGTTTGCCACCACATATGTTAGTGTTGAAAGTTAATTCCACAGTTATATTGATTAGAACTTAAGTAATACAAAGGGACCGGGGTCAATTGTAACCACGCCAACAGCTATCAATCAAATCGACTGACGAATTGGACCGAAATCCATATCTTGTTCCCCCTCGAAAATACATGATATCGCTGGTCTTTGCGACACCCCAAAAAACATCACTTGGTCCGGCTATCGCTGTAAGGGGTACCTCGAATATATGCTACTGTTGGCGCTTTGCAAGACCCCAAAAACCTCACTGGGTCCGGCCGTTGCTGTAGGGCCTCTTCAAAAAATGCTACCGCTTGCCCGTTGCGAGACCGCAGTGTTCCTCTATGATTGTCCCTTCCATTTCGCGGTCGTGGGTTAAATTCATCATCGTCAACGACGCAACTCGCCCTTTTCTCCTTTCCACCGTTGCAACTAATCCATTCCTGTACAAGGGAAGCATTAATCAATGGAGCACGAATGCGCATCAATTTTATGCACCGGTATGCTATCAATTGTGAAGTTTTAACTAGAATCCTATGCAGTAGGAAAATTTGGATTCCAAATAAACGTACAATTCGAAATGACCCATGTACAACATATTCTGGAGCTATTTTATCATTCACTTATCTCTCAAAGAAACCAATTTCCAATTATACCTTCATTTGTGATGACAATTAGTAAGTCGCAAGGACAAACATTTGAAAAATTTGAATAGTATTGAAGCCGCCAGTTTTTCAATTATACGTCGCAGAAAAGTAGTGTTCGATCACTCCATGGTTTGAGATGTTATATTAATTTTCTACTTAAATTTTATATACTTTTAAAAAGATACACGAAATAACTGTGTAGCCTTGACGAAACCTGGGCAGTATAGGAAATAAAATAAATAAATAAATAATAAAATAAGTAAAATAAACCGGGGAAATGCCAAAAAACGTATTGTCGCTTTTTAAATATAGCTTAGCCATGTTATACCTCATTTTTCCTATCGTTCGCATTTTTCAAATAACTGGAAAATTAATGCATAATGACGTATTGGTATACGCTCGCAGCTGACGTAATAGAACAAAATAAAAAACGTTATACGCAATGATTACAGAGATATAAGCAATGCTTATTTAGAGGTTTAATATATTTCGGTCGAATTTCGACCACTGGGCGATCACTAGTCGTGTAAAAATACGCGGAACCAGTTAGGCAGGCCCTGATTACCGCACATGCCAAGTAGGCCACGGCCTAGGGCCCCCAAGCTTAAGGGGCTACAAAATTATTAAAATAGTTTAAGTTCTATTCCTAAAAAATTGTGTTATGCGCTAAATTTTTAACAGTAATGAAAACAGATAAAGCGATCATTTTGACAACACATTCCGCTGAGCAAAAGGGTTTGTTTACACTATATTCAGGCATAAAAGAAACGTCAGTATTAACACCCCAAGAATTCCACCATGGAATAGTCACTGACGTGACGAACATTGGATTCAGAAGCATAATTCCTACATTAAATGCTAAAAATTTGTGAACTTTTAAGTTAAATCTTTTTGTACAGGAGAGAGTTTGCAGCTAAAGCACCCTGCCCTCCCCCTTATGTGTGAAATTGCGAAAGAAATACTGATATCACTGGTATGACCAACAATTAATGACTACACAGGGGCACCACAAAAGTGCTAGGCCTAGGCCCTCCGAATGTCTTAGTCGGGCTCTGCTGTTAGGGAAAGAAACGGCGAGAAAAACAGCCAAGAGCCGTATCTTTGAGACACCAATCTTAATTTATATATCAATAAGCGTTTTGAAGGTATTTTACATGTAATCCCAACCTCACAGGAGGTTCTGGATAATCCTTATTTTTACATGAATAATATACATGGTTTTGGAAAAGCACAAAGAAATGGAACCTGCCTGCAATCGAACCGGAACAATAGATGGAAACGTCAGTTTAAGAACACTTTTCCTTGATTCTAACCCAACTTCAAGACAGAACAACGGCTTAAGAATAAGGAGATAGAACATCACAATTAAAGGGACAGTGACTGCAAACGAACCTAAACAGCAGAGGGAAATTTTCGTTTAAGAGCACTGCTGGAGGATCATACTTCGATCTCACGAAGGTAAACTTATTAGAGGGGACACTTCTCTTAGAAAGTTGGATAATGCCGTTGTTGCAAACAGATGGCGCTACGCACACTGCGTAACCGTGCGTCTCAGGTTGTTTATATATCCATCGAGGCGAAGTAAATGGAGATCCTGGAATTAGAACTTCAAAAAATTAAATACATAGACTTATAAACGTGATATATAGTAATTACTGGCTTCAGATGTGTTTTAATTACATAATTGTCTTATAATACTATTTCGTAATAAATATAGGCAATAGTTTCGAAGAGAAGTGATATTATTATTTGCCAAATGCCAGTTACATTGGCCCTTGGGCCATTAAACTCCTAAATATTATGTATGTCATGTCTTTTATTATTTTTCCCAAAAGCTGTATTTTAAGAAATGTTAGTAAATTAAAAGAATGTAGTTTGTGTGAACGCGATATTTATAATGATATATATAGTGTAATGATATATATATTTATATATAGTAATGATATATATATTTATAATGATATATATACAACGATTTAAGAATACGGGTATGCAACCCCAAAAAGAAACAAACACTGCCTGCAAAGAGTTTAATAACAAGATAAAAAAAACAAATGGACACTCCGTGGATTCTAACCCAACCGAGGGACGGAGCAAGCAACGGTTTAACACGGGGATGGAACACCACAAAGAAACGGAACCTGGCTGCAATCAATCCCAAACAATAGACAGAAACTGCAGTTTAAAAATACGGATACAGAATAATAATTCGAAACCTACCAGCAGACGAAATCAACGCTTAAGAATACTGTGATAGAAAAACACACAAAAAAACTTACACTACCTGCATTCGAAGCCAACAAACAGAGGAAAACATCAGTTAATGAACACAGTTAAAGTATAATACTAGACTATGGACATTCCCCCAATTCAAACCCAACCTCCAGACGCAACAATGGTATAAGAAAACAGTCAAAGAATAATACTACAACATGGACACTTCCTGGATTCTAAGTAATTATGAATTACCGATGATTCTTACTGGAGATTTTATTGTTAATTTTCGCTCTCAAGAATCTCAGCCGTTAGTTGATTTTTTAAAAGAAAAGATTGATCTAACTAGGAATACTTCTCGACTTCAATCAACAACGCGTTTCGGTACAACGATAGATGTTGTATTTTGAAGAAAATTAGCAAATTTAGAGAGTAAAATTTATGTTTCACATTATAGTTACCACAAACCTATAATTTCATAAATAAAAAATTATGCTGACATTCAAGTACCTATTTCCAATGAATAATATGAATATAACATTTATATAATCTTTCTAAAGTACATGAATAATAAATATAATTAAATTATAATATGATATTTATTTTAAGTTAAAGTTTAATCATTTCAGTGATATGTGTCGTAAACGTCAAAGAAGTTTTACTTCAATATCGCGTACAGATTACACGCACACACTTTTTTTTAAGTTCAGTGGCTGTACGGATGACACAAACTAGTAGAAAAGACCATAATATTAATCAGGACCATCGTGGGAAGATAAAAATTTCAGATTAAGTAATTTTCATTTCTAAATTAAAAATAACATTATTCAAAAAGCATCGCTGAGCATCTTAAAAATTCAGCTTTGAGTTCAGTTTTTACAGCAAAATGCCTGCATGTTTCAATAATTTGCATACTCACGTACATTAAAAAAATCCAAACGATAAAGCCCAAAAATAACAACTGGAACTTATTTTCTCGTACCGTTTTTAGTTTTTTCTTGTTATTCGCTTCCAGTGAATAATATCTTGAATATTTTCGCAAAATAATGAAGCAATTTTATTTTTTTATTTTTTGTAATTTAAAGATCAGGTTACATCTGCTCTCTCGCATGATTGCAAAGGTTTGACGGGAAAGTTTCGGCTTTTGTGCCGCGTGTTGCAACCCTGCTTGAGTATTTAAATGCTCCAAGGGACCAAACGTTTTTCTTGTTTTGTTCCTTGTAAAGCATAAGAGCATCCTGAGAAGCAACACTGAGCAGAGAATGGCCGTGGGACAGAATAGATTATACCTGCGTTACATTTTTCATTAAACTCCATATCACTACAGCTCCTCTCTTCCGTCGAAGTCTTCTTGAAGTTAACGTTCCGTAAAAGCATCTTCGAGTTTTTAACTTTTTAAAGTGATCAGAAAACCATAGCTCTAGAACAGGCCAAAATATTGCGTATTCTGTACAAGCTACTGCAGGGCTGTCTTCTGAAGGAAGAGTGCCTCGGGAGAAAGAATTTTTAAGGAGTCCTAAAGACTATATGTTTGTTTGCTTGTTTATGGGATTACGGCCGATTAGCTACGCGTGGGCTGTAGGCCAAAGGGTGGGGTGCCCTCCGTGGGTGTCTTTCTGAGGGGTACTAACCCGTATTTACGCTAAGTTTCGGAGAAAACCACGGAAAACTCCCAACGATTAGGTCGACGGACGCGCGATGGGATCCGAACCCGGGACCTTCGCACTTCGCCGGTCTACCATTTCCACTGATATTACCACTGTGCCATGATGAGGCCCTAAAGCCTATTCATGCTGCATCATAAGAAAATTGTCCAAAACCCCAGACCGTTAGTTCGATGACCCCGAGCCGAAAACCAAAAACCTTCTCATTTCAACCAACTGCCGTGCTAAGAGTCTTAATCCACCCGGTCATGTTATGCCAACACCCCCTAGATATAGGAAGCCTTACAACTCGTACTCCACTATGCTTTGATGTTATTGGACCTACATTTAAGACTTTCATTTCAGAAATAAAACTACAAAAAATTCCTGGTGAATTTACACATTAGTAGCGATATATTAATAAGTTGAGATAAAAAATACAGTTTTTCTTCAAAATGCAGTTTTTAACTGTGACCAATTAGATAATAGGATAATTAAATAGATCATAATGCATATTTTTATATGAGAAAGGTATTTTAATTTTAATGTTTAATTGAAGATATTTTCTAATATTTATAGCATTCACCAGAAAGTTTAAATAGTTTTACTTTGTGAAACAACAAACTGTGCTGACGTCACTTTCGTGAGTCTAGAGATGACATCAATACTTGGCAACGTAGGAGTTTTAAGGCTTTTTATGTCTAGGAGGTGTTGGTTAATGGTGCGAGGAGTAGAAAGATTTTAAGTTTCAGTGCAGTATGCAGAGCAAAACAATAAAGTGAAACTGAACTTGAGGCAAATATAGGTGCTACGTCGCATTATACATTAAATATTTTTCTATCGACAGCTAGAGGGTTCGATTTTGATACTTGTTTCAGATTTTGTGACACTTGTTTTCGTCCCCCCTTCCTACGAAAAATGTGAATGAAGGGGTTTCCGGGAGATGATTTTGTGGAATTTTTGTCCGTGAAATATTCCAATCGAGTCAAAAAAGAAGAATGCAAATACCTTCTAAATTACTGAAAATTTTTCTCTTGGATTGAAAGATTAAATTCGATTATTTAATTTCAAAAAATGACTACTCTCTTAACAGCATAATGTATTGTAATACGATGTGTCGTGAAGAGTAAGACGGTTACGAAACACCTGGCAGCACATCAATTTCAGTAATGTTCTCTGAAAGTTATTAGATATTAAGAGAACACTATTGTACTGCCTGGATTAATGGAAAACATTACAGTCTTCTCTTTCACTCTAAAGTTTTCGAAAAGTCCTCAGCCGAAGATGCCCTACTTAGGCAGAGAGCCCCCTTAGACACACGTCCCCTTAAGCCATTGTCTTTACACAATAGTAATAGCCGACTCTAAAATTAAAAAACATTTTGTTTTCTCAATGTAGCTGAACTTAGTAACCAGAAATAAACCAGACTACTATTACTCTTTGAATATGAAAAGTAACTTAACATCGTGTGTTAAGAAATCTCGCATGAAACTGATGGAACTACTCATGAAACCCGGCTCTTGGTAGCTGGAAGTAAAAACAAAATTGTGGAAAATGCATTAAAATTGGAGTGGGAGGCAAAATCGAATGTTGGCTAATGCTGTTAACAAAGTACGTACTTTCGTTTTTTGTTCCAACGCCTCGTAGATATAGAAAGCCTTGCAACTTCTGTGTCTCCAAGCTTTGACACCGTCATTAAGCTTGCGTTTAAAATTTTTACTTTCACAAAATAAAACTATTAAGAATTTCTGATGAATTTACCCATGATTAGCAATATTTTAATAATTAAAGATAAAAAATATAATTTTACGAAAAATGGCAAAGTTTTACTATGATTAATTAGATAACATGATAAGGAAATAGATCATAATTAATAATTTTAAATGAGAAAGGTATTTTAATTTTGATGTTTAATTTAAGATATTTTCTAATATTTGTAGCATTCATCAGAACTTTCGAATAGTTTTACTTTGTGAAATTAAAATTGTGATGTCGTCACTTTCGTAGGCCTGGTGATGACGTTAAAGCTTGTTGACGTAGCAGTTACAAGGCTTTCTATATATCGGAGGTGTTGCTTGCCCTGCAAGCAGCCTCATATCCTTTATAAATTCCTATAATTTAAGTTACAGGAACAACAGGGGAGTCGATACGAAATATAGCTCAAATCTCATTTTATTCAAGTTTCTTTTATGTTGTATGTCAAATGACATTCATTCGGCGACGATAATCTGCATTCTTTAGGTTTCTTTATCCTTGGACCTTTATTCTTGGCTGCATCTTTCATGCAGCCATAGCGAGGAAATTCTGCATATAATTATAACGGAATGTAAAATCCGACGTCTTTTCATCTTTTATTTATATATTTTGTTTTATTTATTTATTTATCTGCGGCTATATCATACATCAAACCCCCATAAAACTGGAATATTAATGCGAGCTCCATCCGCAATTTCAACAGGATCTCTGTTTCGAAATCAGCCCAAGATTTGATAGAGACTTTACGATCAAGTATAATCGAGAGCATAATGGAAAACTATTCCCCTCTATTACTCTATTACCTTAAGTTTAATGGTTTTATAACATTTTATGACAGGTCGAATTTTAACGTTTACGTTGCATTCGGATTTTTCAGGGATATTTCTAAATATGTAGCTTTAAGAAAGGGTTATATTGCTACACAAAGGATACATTTTTTTTTTTCGCTTTGTAAATCTTCAGCAAACAACAGTGTTATATTTACATGCACGTTAGGGTGGAGAGAAAAAATCAGATTGATATTTTCGAGTCGCTATATGCGGAAAAGTTGCGATTGGTGAATAGAAGAAAAACAAGAAAAAGGATTGAAATCGGACTTTATCTTCCGATCGCGCAAACTGTCTAAAGCTTCAAAAAATTGAAAATTTCCGATTTTTTCTGAATTTTTAAAAAAAAGTTATTATACATATATTTTATCGCTATATGTAAAAATATTGACAGATTGTACAGTTTAATAATAATAACGAAAATTGGCTGTGTTTAGGGAATATCTTCCGATCGCTCAAGCTCAATTAAAATAGGGAAATTTTCAACTTTGAGTGATTTGAGGGCAGAAAGGTTTAGTACTTCGCCCATCTCCCGCTAGCCACGTTACAAAAACAGCGCAGTAATCACCGCACGTGCCTCCTTCCTATCTTCACCGCGCACATCATCCCCCATGGTGCGCCATTTCTTATCAGTTGCCAGGCTGTTACGCTTGAGTGAGCATTGCATGTATACGACTTCATCATATTTTTGTTTTTGGATTTCATGTATTGCATAATTTGATTTTTCATTAACTACTGAAATGAATACGGATATGTCATTGTCCAAGAAAATCACTAGACAGCATTTTCAGTGTCCTACAGGCCCGTAGCTAGGGTTAGTTCAATGGGTGGGCCCGAAAATACGCAGGGTGGGCATGACTTTTGAATCTGCAAACCAAAACAAAGCAAAACTATTTAACGGCTAAACCAACACTTCCTTGCCAAAAATTTTTATATTTAATTATCAAGGCAGCCTAAGGAAATACGCTGTAAGGAAAATAAACAGCTAGCATTTAAAAAAAGAGAGGAAAAAAACACAGAGCAGACTAAATGCGCGAATTAAGAATAATGTCTTGAAAATAAACAATAAACTTTGTAATTACTCACAGGAACTTTTAAATATGTATAAGCGTTTCGGGAGCAAAAAAAGGGGGTCTTTCTTCATCAGTACCTAATACGCACCCTCCAGCAAACAGCAAAGCATAAAAACACAAAATATTTTTTTAAACTTTTAATATATTTTGCATTTCCATGCTTTGCTGTCCGCTGGATGGTACACATTTAGGTACTAATGAAGAAAGCACTCTTTTGCTGCTTTCGAAACGTATACTTTTTTTTGAAGGTCCTGTGAGTAATAACAAAGTTTATTTATTGATTTTATCCTAGCATTTTTGATAACTTTTTTCTTCAATACACTCAATGGACGTCTCAATAAAGCTGTAGACGTCGATTCTTTGCACCATGGAACCGCTTCGAAACAAGTTCCACTGGAATGCTGTTCGTGAGTTTATGATCAAATGCAAGAAGAATTAGATTAGCTTTCCTCTCGTGCAGCATGGATGATCGAAATGGAGTTAAGATTTTTGAAAGAGTGCTAAATGACGCCTCGCAGGTTGCTGTAGATGCTCCTATTGACAAGGCAGAAGCAAGAAGGCGATAAATAGAAGGAAATGCATCTCTATAATTGAACATAAATGCTGTCATTTCATGCAATGTGGCTGAGAGTTTCGACTCTGATATTTTCTTTTCCAAGAAAGTTCGTGCCGTTGCTATTTCAGCAGTTGCGCCATCCAAATCGATATAGCATAAATTTGCCTGACACCCGAGGTGCTGCATGTCGAACAAATTGGTCATGGACGTGGAGAGTTTTCATACTCTCTAACATTTGTATCTTCTCTGGGATGAAGTGTATATTCAGCTCTGCTATTGTTCAGTCAAAGGCATTATGGTGCAGTCTTACTTATTATTGTTTCAACGTTTCCTTGGATTCCTGGGAACACGGCCGAGTCCGTAGGAGGACTCAGTCGTGATGAAATTTGTGAAATGGATTGGAACCACACATCTACGTTTTGGAGCCGGAATCTCTTCAGCGTGTCAGAAGATAGCATTGTCATAGCCGATTTGTATAAGGTATCAAAATGTTCAACATTTCTATGCTTTTTAATTTCTTCTACAACTCTGGCAAAAATTTCACTCGCTTGTAGCAGGTCCATAGCTTTAGACTGCAGTGCATTATTGGCTGGATGTAACAGGTATAGAAGGGAATGCTAACGAGTTCCAAGAAATACAAACCGAGGAGTTTTAACGCTTTGAAGACGGGCGGTCGATTTTTCAACCAAGCAGTAGAACAGGACGGGCTTGGTTCATATTTCGACCAACTAATGCTTTCCCCCTCTCTAATTGTTCACCTGTACTGGACCGGCGGGGAGAGATGTCAACATCCATCCATCAATTCAGTTGCACCCCAGTTCCTGAAAAGGAGCATATACGCGTAAAGGTAATCCCCTTGTTCAAGAAGTTCGTTTTACTTCGGGGGCGGGAAAGAGTAATCCATCAATGATTGTTGCACAAATAGCAGCCTCAGCTAAGAGTTACTGAAATGGGGGAAAGCATTTTTCAGATGCTCCCGTCCTTCTGAAACAGCACGGCCAAAACTTCCCCGTCGGGAAAAGGTTAATTTGGGAAAACAGCCCAGTTGCTTCCATTGAAATATGATTAGAATGTTAGTCAGCACACTTCTGAAAAAGCTTGATAAGTTCTGAGTAATTATATAGTATCGCTACTGTACAGCGGTAATGCCCAGACTATCGTTGAGGCAATAGACGATTCAGTGCTTGCACCTCATACACATTTGCAACCTGATTTCTAGTGAATTTATAGAGTCCAGAGAAGATATCGAGGAAACTACATAAATCTTGTCCCTTGAAATAGCACTTATAACCAGTGCAATTTATGGTTATAGCAATGAATGTAAGGAATTTCTTTCTTGAGTTGACTCTTGAGTTTAGCCTGCATGCCATCGTATGTTCCAGCCATGACGGCAGCACCATCGTAGCATTGAGAGATGATGTTCTTTGGATCCAGTCCCAGTTTATTAAGCTCATCTAGAATTGTTGTACAGACCACATCTGCATCCAGATAAACTGTAGTAGCAATGCTAGCTAAATGTTCAAATGGAATTCCTTCTTTTACTGCACGAATGACGATAGATACAGATACATTTTCAGTCCCATTTATATACTTTGTTCCATCCACTTTGATACTGAAGAGTATTGTTATGAATTTTCGGGACAACCCGCTGCTCTGTGGCTTAGAATGGTTTAAAATTCGTATTCTACGCTTCCAATAGATAAATTTTGCTTTTTTTTGCATCAAAATCGGCCAATTAGAACCGGAGATATGGAGGTTTCGGTTTGCCATTGTTTTTCAATGGAGGTTCTAGAAAACTCGAGAAATATTAGTCCTAGAGCTTAGATCTCTTCACATTTGGGGACTTATTTTTGCCGCCAAATTTGGCGATATTTCGCCAAAAGTCGCCAAGCTTGGCGACTTTTTGGTCATTTGGCGCGATTTTCCCAATAGGGCCTGGAAGTTGCTTTTCCTGCATTAAAACGCATAATAACCTAACATTTCTCTTCTATGACGTAATCAAAATTCACGCTTTATGTAGAACCCTCGAGAAATTTACTTTTCTGGAAACCTCTTGTATCTCCTGCGTCGGCTGTTTATAGAAACGCGCGTCGTCCCGAAAGTTCAGTGCGAGTTGAACGCTCAATGTGTGAAGAGCTCTCAGTACGCTTGTTTTGTGTGAATTGATAGTGCTATAAAAGCTGTGTTTTAGCTTGCTTTGTGTGAATTGATAGTGCTATAAAGCTGTGTTTTAGCTTGCTTTGTGAAGCTGTTTTTTTTAAAGTGCTGTGTGTAAATTCTTCATTGCTGTGTCTTAAGGGATTGTGTACTATATCCCTTGAATATTTCCACGGAATTTTTGCCTGTGAAAGTGACTTATTTTGTGTGAGAAATACAGCATTTGTGAGAGCTTCTGATCCAAGCGGATTGTTAAAGGCACGTTACTGCTAGATTGTGCTTATGAATTGTGTACAGCTGATTGTTCTACGAAGTTCTAGAAGCAATAAAGTTTGTGTTCCATCCTGACAAGTGACTTTTTACTCGAACTTTTTACACCGACAGGACTTTAGAACGACGAACCCCAGGAGTAGCAGAGTAATTGCGCAACAGTATCTACTCACGGAACTGTCCTCACATTTTCTTCCTGAACCATTTTCGCCTATATAGAAATAATTCCATTCTGCATTCCCGGAGATTTGTATGTAGCATTCTTTGGTATTCTGGTTATAATATCAGCTAGTTTATTGTCCTTTCTGACTGTATATTCAAAAAACTCCCCATGGCTAAATAGACCTAAGGAAGTTATCGTAATGTATTTCGAGACAAACCTTACTTTTAACAACCAAAGCGGTATTCAGTTTATGTTCCGATTTAGATAGAGACCATGTCGCGGCCGCTTGTATAGCTCAGAAGCAGGATGGGCATAGAATTTAGCAGGGTGGGCACGGCCCTCGTAGGCCCACCCATAGCTACGGGCCTGGTGCCCTATATTCAGTCATCCAAGAGACTTTATGCCGAACATTCTTCCAACACACGAGGATGTGATTCGATGCTGCTTTGAAGAGAGGTTTAAATTAGCAAGTAAGCTGAATAACACTAAATTGAGTTTCTCCTCTGTCAGCCATGCAGTGGAACAAAAAGTAAAATATATTTATGAGAAAGCGTCAATTCCTACAGTTTCTAATTATAGGATCATTCAGCTAATTAAAGCCTACTATGATAAGTATTGCAAACTAATGAAACCTCATACTCGAGACAAGGAAAAACCAAACTTTATAAAAAAGTTTGATGACTTAAAAAAACAAGGAACGGACCTGCTTGATATCTCCGCCAGCAAATGTGTGATGACTCACCACCTCCTAGATATAGAAGGCCATAGAACAAAAGCTCTTAAGTCATCACGAGGTCTAAGATGACGTCATCAAAGTTTTCCTTTCACAAAGTAAAACTATTTTAATTTTCTGGTGAATGGTACAAATAGTAGTCTTAAGTTAAAGATCAAAATTAAAATACCTTTCTGATAAAAAATTATTTATTATGATCTATTTCTATATCATATTATATAATTAGTGATAGTTAGAATTTGATATTTGTCGTAAAATTAAATTTTCTATCTTAAATCATTAAAATGTTTTATTCGGGAGTAAATTCACCACAAATTTTGAATAGTTTTACTTTGTGAAAATAAATGTGTGATGACGTCAGTTTAGTCACTGCCACCTAGATACAGAAAGCCTGAGCGCTGAAGCTTTGACGCCATCATTAGGCCTTCAAGTAATGATGTCACCACACTTTCATTCTCATAATGTAAAACTATTTCAGATTTCTGGTGAATGCTACAAATATTAAAAAGTATCTTAGGTGAAAGATAAAAATTAAAATACGTACGTGACACAAAACAATTCATTGTGATCTTTTCCCTTATTACATTATATAATTAGTTACAGTTAAAAACTGCTCTTTTTTGTAAAATTAATTTTTCTATCTCAATTCATTCAAATGTTGTTATGAGAGAGTAAATTCAATAGAAATTTCGAATAGTTTTACATTATGAAAAATAATCTGTGATGACGTCATCTTTAGAAGGCCAACTGATGACGTAGAGGCTTGGTGACGTAGCAGTGGTTAGGCTTTCTATGTCTAGGAGGCAGTGGTTTAGTGGACCTAGAGATGACGTAAAAGTTTCTGTTCTCAGGCCTTATATATCTGGGAGGTGGTGGATGACCCCAGAACTGTGAGAATGTCCGATTTAGATTAACTGTACGCGTGAAAATCAGAACAAAGTTTCAGTCATGGAGCATAAATTCATCTACCTCCAGAGAAAGTACGGAATAGGAAAAATTGGTAATATAGATCAAAAGGAGACAAAAAAACTGAGTGCTAGATTTGGAAGACGAAACTATACATTAAAAAGGGAGCCTTCATTGGCAGGCAGCCTTCATTAAAAAGGCAGCCTCCAAGCCTGTTGAAGGTGAAATAAAAGAGCCTGGGGATTTGGATGAAATCTAGTTCTAGAATTCATGAGTTTTGCACCGGTACCACCGGTGCACGACCAGAGCGTTCGCAAAGGCCGAGCGTTGGCCAGTGATCCGGAAGTAACCGCGTTCGAAAACGTTTCGTCATGTAGCGGCTGTCTCCTCAGCGTGACCTGAACACAATCAGAATGACCCTGGTAGCGAGGTGGGTTATTCCGGTTATTAGCGTAGTGTTGCCAATGTTTATTTTTGTTTTCTTTGCTTGGAATCAGGTGTAATGAGGATGACCGAAAACGGTTGAAAACCGTGACGTCACTTAACCGAAGAATGACCGCACCCGAAAGCACCGGTGTATGACCGACCGGTGAATTCTCGAACGTGCCCTTTATGTCAGGATCCTATAGAAAAGCAAACAGTTGTTGGAACTGTTTTTTTTCCCTATCATCGCTCTTCTCCAATGAATCCAAATTCTGACACCAACTGTATAATGTAAGAGTTTGTAGATAGAAAGAACTTCAAGGTAGAATGATACAAACTCAAGCTGATTCACAGCATTCAATTTCAGCTCAAACAACAATAAAAACGTAATCTCTAACTCGCGAACAAATGTAATCGTTTCAAGCGAGAATAGTACTGGATCGTTCTGTGAGTTTACAGAATGCTATCCCAACTTACGTATCTCCATTCCACTCTGCTCAAACTCGACAGAGAGAATCCCTCGCCTTGAGATGTGCGCGGTCTTCTTATGCTCTCAACCTGTTCTAAACTTCGAGATTCCTGAATACTTTAAAAAGTCACCGTAAACAGATAAATATATAACAAAGAATGAATTTTTCCACAAGTGTGCTTTATTCGAGCACACATTTTCTGCAAATTGTCACAAATTAAAAAAAAAAAAAAAAAATGTGGTGTGGATTCTATTCGACTTCCTTCATATTCTTTGTTCTTTTTTTTCAGTCAGTAGAATCGCTTTCCCGGGGAAGACATCGGCTATTTTCAGTATGACCTCCATTTTCTTGGACAAAGCATTGCATTCTTTACACCTTACCCTCTACAGCTGATTGCAACATTTCAGGAGGATGTTCATAACCGTCCGTGTTATGT
Source organism: Cheiracanthium punctorium (assembly GCA_038373885.1). Classification (NCBI taxonomy): domain Eukaryota; kingdom Metazoa; phylum Arthropoda; class Arachnida; order Araneae; family Cheiracanthiidae; genus Cheiracanthium; species Cheiracanthium punctorium. The sequence goes on along the minus strand of JAWZYV010013200.1, from coordinate 121,428 downwards.
TCACCTTCGAAAGTGATAAGTTCAAGACCCCAACAAGATAAACCTTTCATTTTAAATAACCCCACAGAGAAAAATCACTTTGGGGTTGATCCGGGGAGCGATGTAGCAATGGAACACGAAAACAGCGTCTAATGAAGTCTCAAAAAAGTATGGTCCAATGATAAAGTCTGCTGTAAAACAACACCAAACTGTTACTTTTTGAGAATGGAGTGAGATTTCTTGAACTGCATTGGGTTGTTCAGATGCCCAAATTCTAGAATTCTGAGTGTTAACAGGCCCATTCAAATGAAAATGGGGCCCATCACTCCAGATAATTTTCCAATCCCAAGCCTCGCCGACCTCCATCCTGAAAAGAATTGTCAAAGATAAGGTTAATAAAAGATCATAATCTGTAGGTTTTAAGTTACACAAATGCTAATTTTATATGGATAAAATTGAAGAATTTTTCTTAAAACTTTCCATACTGTTAATGCACTTACATCCAGTTGTCAGAGGACTCCACGTGGGATTTGTTACCATCAGTGCTCGTCCAACACTTCCAAAATTTATAAAGCCAAACAACTCAAGCTTTGCCGTCGGCACTAGACCTACGAGAGTTCTGTCATAACAGTTTTATTTTTGCAAACTAAAACTATTTAAAATATCTGGTGAGTGCTACAAATATTAGAAAACATCTTAAATTAAACATTAAAGTTAAAATACCTTTCTCATAAAAAATTATTCATTCTGATCTATTTCCTTATCATATCATCTAATTAGCCACGGTTAAAAACTGCCAATTGTCGGAAAATAATAATTTTTATCTCAAATTATTGTTATTCATGAGTAAATTCACCAGAACCTTTTTATTAGTTTTATTTTGTGAAAATAAAACATTAAAAGGTCGGCTAGAACGATGACGTTAAAGCTTAGTGACGTAGGAATTGTCAGGCTTTCTTCATTTGGAGGTGTTGGTTCGTCTGATTTCTTCCTACGATTCCAGTCGCAACATCTGGGATCGTATCCTCCGATACCGGTGTCCCTCCTCTAGCAGGCCAACACCTCCTAGATAAAGAAAGCCAAACAACTCCTACGTCACCAAGCTTTGACGTCATCATTTGGCCTACAGTTAAAAGTTTTATTTTCACAAAATAAAACTATAAAAAGGTTCTGGTGAATTTACTCATGAATATCACTATTTTAATAATTTGAGATAAAAATATAATTTTATGACGATATATAATTTAATGAGTGATTCGTCATTTTTCGACGATATCATTCGATGATAATCATTTTCGACGAAAATCATTCGTAATAAAGTGACGAAATATAATTTAATGGCAGTTTTTAACCACGACTAATTAGATAATATGAGAAGGAAACAGATCGGAAAGAATAGTTTTGTATGAGAAAGGTATTTTAATTTTAATTATTTATTTAAGATATTTTCTAATATTTGTAGCATTCACCAGAAATTTTACATAGTTTTACTTATATTCTTTAATATGTAAATCATTAATATGTATTTTATTTAAAGTAAAACTGTGATGACGTCATTAGTTGAAGGCCTAGTGATGACGTTAAAGTTTCAGTATTAGGCTTTCTATATGTATATGTAGGAGGTTTTGACCAGGCCGAGTTCCGAGAAAACCTGTTTTTTCAATTTTTTAATCGTTGCTTTCACTGCGTTAATTGATAGAGGTCATTTATGAAAATTGTTTCGACTTCTAAATTCGCGAAGATCGGCCGCTGCATTGGATTCATTAAGATAAAAGAGCTTCACGAGTAATTCACGCTCAGCTAAACTGAGACGCATTTTGCAAGTTAACTGGTACTTGAAATGATTTTCAATGACCGCTTCTTTTTTATTACTCAAAATACTGGCGCTCGACAATGTAATCTGGATTTTGCATTTTGCAATTTTCCCTCGTGCTTTATGCAAAATTTTGACGTTTAATGTAACATTTTAGGTGCTACATTTCCACCTATCGGCAACTTCTGGAACTATTTTTTTTTTCGCGCATTCCTTTTTCCCTACATCGTCAATAGTCCCTGTACAAAATTAGGTGCTTCGCCGATAGGGGAAAATGTAGCACTTTAAGTGCTACATTTTCCCCTATCGGGAACTTCTGGAACTATTTTTTTTTCGCGCATTCCTGTTTCCCTACATCGTCAATAGTCCCTGTAAAAAATTTGGTGGCTTTGCGGCTGATAGTCCAAGATACAGAGATGTCCGAGTACTATCAGTTAAAAAAAAATACCCTGTATATCTAGGAGATGTTGTTCAGATCCACCAAGCGAAGCCGAAGTGCCGAATCCGTGACCAAGGATCTGACTTTTGAATGCAACTTCAAAGTTGCATTCAAAAGTATCAATAATGGTTGCATGCAAAAGTATAAAAGTAATTTTATGGCTGTGTGAATTAACGTGATGAATCCAAAATATTTATGAGAATTGTCACAGGTAAACCGATTTTCCACGTTAATATAATTTCTGTTTATAGGGATTAAGTGTGTCAACCTACACAACAACATGCAAATATGAATGCGAATTTTTGCTTTATTACAAATACTTGACTGAGAAGATTTACAGAACGAATCCAAGTGTGGGAAACTGAACAAGAAAAATTTTTCTAAATATAACTGATAGGACCGGGGGACCGTATAAAAATTTAAATTTCGTAATTTTTTTAGGAATTGATTTATTGACTTCGACTGTTTCTAATATAATAGATTATACAATTTAAAGCGTTTTTGCAATTGGAACTACTTCTCTCTGGCTAACCGTTTAGGGAATAGCCATTGGGCAGCGCTAGCACTGGAAACCCTGTATATTGTAGTAGTTTTTCTTTTAGAGCCCTGTTTTACACTTTTTTTTAATAAATGTGCGATTTAAAGCTCACAGATTTTTATCCAATAAAAATGTATTACATTAAAAATGCAGAACTCGCCGCAAGGAGGCGACTGCATTTCGAGTTCCACCTACTCATGGAAGGCAGTTGTTTACATTCTTTACATATTTTAAACATAATTAAATTTACAATAACTGTAAGGTTTTTCACAAGTTTCTATAGCTGGATCGAGGTTTGAAGTGGCACTTATGGCATAGTTTTGTCGTTGATGATCGCGAGTGCAAATATTTCCTCATAAATCCATGTATTGCGTCTTCCTCAGATACCTTTTCTGCAGATTCGCTCACCGGTCACACAATCCATTCGCGTGAATGTGACTTTGCAATTTTAAGAATTCAAAATTTGCCAATTATTTAGTTTCTAGAAATGACAAAATATCTTTGTCACATTTTCTATCATTGGAAGCAATGGACAATTTCTCATTTAGTGTTGCCGTGAAATGAACCCAGTGCTAGTAGAATACAGTTTAGACGCTTTATTTAGTTACTGGAAATTTTCAAACTACTAATACATCGATTATCATACAAATCTCTCAAACATATCATCTGGCACACCAGGAAGTGTGCTTGTTTATTCGGCATTGGAACTTGCCAGCCTTTGAATCCTAAAATTGCTTTCACACTTAAATAAAATCTGTTAAATAATGTACTCATACTCGTAGCAATACTCTTTGAGTCAGTGTTTTATTATCCTTCTGTTTGAAATATCAGTTTGAGGGAGAAATACACTCTTACATAAAACATTAAATGTCCGAACTTAAATAAGAAATATAACGAACATATCCAATTTCCCCAGACCGTACGATCCCACTTTATAAATCGAGAAAAATATATATAAAGTATAGGTTTTAAGTAAATTAAGTATTGATCCGATGAGTCTGAGAAACACTATACGAGATCCGTATCAAGAACCAATGATGATTCTGTTCCAGGTTTTATACCCGTGCAATCGACCACAACAGGAGGACGCTATAGTGTCTTACTTTTTATCCTTACACGGCGATTTTTTCTATTCTTTTTTTAACTGCTATGAGATAAACCGTCTCAGTAACATGGCGTTACGATCCAGTAGTTGTTTTATCGGCGAGCGGTGTACTTGGGTAACATTTAAGCGTAGTATATGATCGTAATTAGTTTACTGTCCTATCTAGCTTAAAGGAATAAGAACAGTCGTAAATCTCTGATAAGGAGAGAGCTGATTTCTTCCTTTTCCGTTGTTTGCCGTAACTCAAGTTTCGGTTCCTTAAAACTGCGTACGCTTCCGATTTAAAGTGATGTTCTTTAAAGGGGGTAAGGGGAAATTGTTTTCCTCAGTTTCCAGATAAAGAGAGATATGAGATTTATTCGTGCCTATAGAAGTGCATTCACGCAATTATTTCGGTGCATAAATGATTTGAATGAAACTAAATATTATTATATATGTACAAATTGTTTAATATAATATTAGTACAAACATTTGCCGCCCGTATTGTGTAATGGTTAGAGAGCCATTCGACCACACCACGGGTCCGGGATCGATTCCCTGCACGGACTTGGGTGTAATTTCATCCGCCCCTTTATAATAGGCAATGCTTGTCCCCCTATTAGGTGCCTTCCTTAATAAAGAGACATGTAATTCCCGCCTTGTAAGTGGCTGATGCCTATAAAAGGCAAGTGCCCTACATTAGGGGAAAAAAAAGTACTGACATGTTAAGCGTCAAGTTTAAGCAAACATTTATGCTACTATAAATATATTAATGGTTAAGAACGGTATTTGGATAAAACTAAATCATCGTTCAATAAAAAAATACTATCTGGCATTTTTTAAACTTTAGGTTAGTGTTACAAAAATAATCTTTGCATTCTCAACAGGAAACTGTGAAATTTGTCACTCAGAAAATTGTAAGTTAAAAAGTGATTACCTCAAAGAGAATAAGTAAGTAGTTCAATTAGACGTTCTCACATGAGGCATAATTTTAAAGTAAATGAAATGATATCACCCAGTTTTCTTGAATCCTGTATCCCTTTTAGCCTCCATTAGATAGTAAAAATATAAAAAAGTTATCTCAGAATGTTCCTCGATATCTAAGATTAACAAAACTGCGATTTTACATACACATTTTGAAAAAATGGAATTATTATAAATGTAGCATTTTCCCATCCTTCAGTAAAAATAATAATATATTAAAAATAAATGTACATCAATAGTTGACGACATCACTTTTTTGTTTATGTTTTGATTTCATGCAGGAAATAGTAACGAGATTCAATTTATAAAATTACAAAAGAAATTAAGAAAAATAATTGTTCCAAATGAAAGTTTTTTATTGTTATTGCTATGTTAGAGTGAATTAAATATGCTATAGCTCTTAAGATGCTGAAAAGGCATCCCAAGTGTATAAATTTTTTTACAACTAACTGCTTATAAATTATCTCGAGCTTTACTTTGACACTAATTGCTAAAAAATAAATTAGAAAAAACGGACGTTGATTAACTTTGTTATTCATTTCGTTCTGTTTTTTTCTGAGTTTGCTAATTCTAAACCATTATTACTATTTTAAACTTTCAAATAAATCGCAATATTTATTGCATGTTTTTAACACAAAGGACTCATTAAAATTTAAGGGATATACATTCTAAAGGAAGCCTTTTTAACAAGAAATGTACTCAATTTTCATTACATTCATTTATTTGTTCAGAAAATATGTTGAATAATATGATTTTATCTTTCCTAGGACGGACTTAACTTTCGTGATTCTTACTGTAAAATAAATATTTAAAATTATACTCTTGGTAGCTTCGAGAAATTTTCGTTTATATGGCACTTCGTATAATATCAGTGTCTCCAAACTCTATGGAAAAGAATTAACAAATTTGTGAACAGTAATTTTGGCTTACAATATAGGAAATTTCTTTATTTTGAACCGATAACCCCCTTGAGAAAATATTGAAGGAATAAACTGTTTACAAAGACCTGTTTACTGTATTCCGTAAGACTCCGCAATATATAAGTTTAATAACTCACTCATCCTTCAAATAGTTTCATAGCTGCCAACTTTTACGGAATATAAGTACTTTTATCAATGGTAATTTTCAGCTTAGATTGCAGAAAACTTTCTGTGTTAACGGGGGCTCCGTTTGTTGCTTTGGGCGGGGGGGTAGTGATTAGTCATATTGTGCAATGGTTGAATACTACTTATTTTGATTAAGAGTATGTGCTGAATTACCAATTGCTCCGAAATATAGTTAACCACTGTTGTAAGAACTAAATTTGTTTAAGCATATTTTTTAAATGGCAATCACTAGCGTGTTTGACTTCGAAGTTTTTCTGTCATTTTGGCTAAAATATGCTGTTAAAAATTTGTGGCTAACTATATTCCTTAAAAGTTGGCAGCTATGTTTTTATCATGGAATATTTTGAGCAGCTGTTGTGTTCATTCTATTCCATTTTACCTATTTTGTAAGTAAACAGTAGTATCCGATTTTCCTTTGACCCTAGTATAAAGATTCCTTTCAAACTTCTACGTACTGTACTTATAGTTTAGCAGAAGATGTGTAGTATGTAACACAAATTATCGTGAAATGTTGATAGAGCACGTATAATGTGCAATACAAATCATCGTACAAGGTTGATAGAAGACCTGTAGGATGTAGCAAAAATTATCGTACAAGATTGATAGAAAAAGTGTTATGTGCAATACAAATTATCGTGCAAGGTTGATAGAAGACGCTTAGCAACGCTATTTATAGTTCAAAGCTTATGGAAAACGTCTAGTATGCAACACTCATTAGCATGGAAAGCTGACAAAAGATGTCTGGTATTCACACACAAATTATCCATCTATTGGTTGGTTTAAATATATGTAGAAAAGTTTAAAAATGTTTTATTCTAAAATAATAAAAAGCATACATGGCAGGTACTTCAAAAATATGTTTCGACAAAAGGAATAGAAAATATTATAAAAAAAGAAACAAACTTCGTACTGCAGATGCAATAATTTGATTGACAAAAGTTAACTTGTTACAATTGCGTTATTTGTGTGTTATGGGAAATTTTAGTCTGATTTCAAAATGCGTAACCTTAATTGTGCTTTAATACAAAATTCGAAGATCATTATTATTATTATTTTTTTTTGTCTGTAGAGGACTGCACACGTCACCGAATGTGTAGATTAGAGCTGCACGCGACCTTCATGGTGTTTCCCCGGGACGGTTTAAATCCTAATCAGGGAAAGGTACCTTCTGAATATCGGCATCCCTAGGAAACTGCTAGAGACGGCCGTAGGGACTTTAAGAAACAGTTATTTAACATGCACGTGCACCGCGTCTAAAGTGTAGTTTTCAGTGGTGGCTCAGTATCGAACCCGCAAACTTTCGGTTACTAGACTTATGCCTTAACCACTTTGTCGTATTTAAGAACATTTTAAGGGCATTAACTAAGTAAATAATAAACTTACACTACTCAATTTACGAAGGTAAATTAACTGGCTGCTTAAGACTTGTCACATAACTGTGTTATTTGTGATTCAATCCTGTTTCTGGAAGGGGATTTGTAACCATATATTTTATACGATTAAAGGGAATCGATTATTGATACAGAATAAAACGCTATTTTTAAAATTAAATTAATACTGAGCACTTAAATTAGATATAGTCCTTTAAGTTTAATTAATTCTAAAATTGCTGACGAGAAGAAACTTAATTAGCTTAAGTGCTCTTTAAAAGAAACTTTGCCAATCTGTTTATTAAGTATGAGTTTGAAATATCTTGTTAAAGTGTAGCTGCGTGCTATTAATTATGGGCAAATTTTACTCCGTGATTATGCTTTAAAGTGAGCAGAAAATCTTTCAAAAAGAAATATATTTCTCGGGGAATTTTTTTTTTTCTTTGTAAAAGAAATAAAAACTGTGTCTTGAATCGCAAACTTATAAGATATTGATGAGGCATTTTTAGTGAAAACAATTGTTTCCTATTAGCGTTACTTTACATTTTAAATTATACACTATCAGTAAAAGCCATAGCTGCCAAAACGCATGGAATATAATTAATCACTTACTGCTAAAACTGGTTTTTGGCTTAGAACATATCCAGGTGTCTCCGTTCCTAAAAAAAATTTCAAACTAATTTCTGTTTTTTTTTTAAAGTGATTGCCAACGTTTTATACATAGTGGCAGCCATGAATAATACGGTAGGCCCCATTTTTTTTTTTAAATCACTATTCTAAGGGTTCGGAAAGGGTTCTTCCTGGGTTTAATAAAAACGCTGTGAAATATTATTGTGATAGGATCATATTTTTGCCACCGCATCGCTCTCGAATTTTCGGAATTTGGGTAAAAATTGACACTTTTTACTCGCCGTAGAAAACATAATTATTTTTCTCTACAGTTATTGCATTAGAGCGGGAAATTAGTCCACTGGGTTAAATAATGTATGCCTAAATTTTTTCGAAGCCGGCTCCCAGATGCGATGCCTACCTTGTCGGGCCGCCCCTGGTTACAAAAATTAGATAGTTAAGTGATAAAAACCTACAAAAAGGTACTAATTATTATCGTCCTATATTTATTATGAAGAGCTTCTGGATATACTGGCCTTTATGAAAAAACGGAAAGGGAAAAATTGTAAGAAAAGGTGAAACACTTTCAGATTTTAAATACGCACTACAGTACTATATATTAAAAGCGTATTATAATCCATGGGTCGTTATTTCATGGGTCCATTCATTCCTTATTTCATGAAGTTGGAAAGTATATGATTATTCATGAGTGTGATTACACAAAATTAAAATTGATATTTCTAACATCCTATTTTCTGGATATAATACATAAGAAATAGATGGAGAAAAGCTGTGCAGAAAAATGCATAATTCCAACTGAATGAAAATTTCAAAAACTTATTCTCAGGTCTATTCATAAATCAAATAGCAGACGATTAAATTACGATAAATAGCACCAGGCGTTAGAATCCTCCTCGAAATCGCACATCAACCATTTTATTTTTCGCCAAATTAAAAAGTTGCACATTTTAGTCTCGGAAAATTTCCAAATCCTATTTGTCTTCTGAGTATAAAGCATTTCATTCCTGCTCTGATTTCACATGCACACGATATTTTAATTAAAAAACAACCTTACAAATTATCTAAACAAAAAAAAATCGCTATTCTTTTATTTTTACTTTAAAAGTCTGAATCATTTAATAAACTTGCAAAATATGGCAATCTAGATATGCTAAATTATCCCTCTTTCCACTGCAGGGTTACAATTGCGAAATGGCGAGAGCAAAATTAACCTTATGGGATAGAGTTTTTTTTTTAATCAATATCTCCTAAAATAATGTGAATTCCGAAAAAATCGCTTTGAGGTATGTCGGGTCTCGTCCTGGAGAATTTCCATTAGGGATGGACGCGAGACGACTTTTTTGCGAGACGAGACACACATTTTTAACATTACGATATAGGGATTTTTGCGAGACGAGACAAGCTTTTAGGCTATTTTGCGAGACGTGAGACGCTTATTTTTCGTCTCGCGTCCATCCCTAATTTCCATACAAAATTTGGTAGGTCTAGGATCACCCGTCAAGGAGCTAGGCGAGACACAGACAAACTAACTAACTAACCAACCAAATAACTGTCATGTTACAGTTTGTTTTACCTATATAGATATAACTATAGCATTACTTTAATTAAATGTAAATCCACTTATATCTCTATAACGTAATCCTTATACTAAAATCTATATTAAAAATTTACAATAAAATACTAATCAAACTATAATTTAATTATAATAATGGCATTTATTATAAATCACATTTGAGATTCCGTTGGGATATGGCTGAGTGAAAACATTATTTCTACCTTCAAATTTCAGATGATGAACAGTATAATCTCAATAATTAAATTCCTAAACAAATTTATAAAAGTATCAAATTAAATATGGAATCAACGCAAAACAGACAAGTAACATACCAAAATCACCTGCTTTCTTTAATGTTCAGAAATCAACCTATCCTTTCAAAACGTATGAAACTAAAACAAAACGATGTTGAAAAGTATCATTAAATGAGCTTCATTAAAGCAGCTGGTTCATTGTCAGTTACAGAAAGAGAAGGGTGTCTAATTTGTTGACAACGAGGGGGGGCTCGTGAACACAGTGCTAACCGTTCATTTTGTGAATCATTATCAGCTGCTGTTAAGACAATACTTTTCAAACTCCTAGAATAAATTCAACGCGGAGGCGTGTTTTCATGATATGTTATTCACCAGCTGTCTTTAAAGCGGGGTAATAAGAAAAGGGAAGTAGAAACCTAGAAATAATTCGCTTGAAATGTCATGTGTTAAAGTGAGTATGAACGTCGGCAACGCTTACGAATATGAAGATCAGCAATTTCCTATTTCCCAATTATTTTGTGCAGCAATGTTGTGCAGCAGCTCCTTGGATATTTTCTCCCCACAGTAAGATGAAATGGTTTGCGGCGCTAAAAACGCCAATCTTATAAAACTATGTAAAAATTAAATATATATGGAGAGTTTCCTTAATGGCAACCATGTGAAATGATTATTATTTATGCTAATGCGTAAATTGTAAAGAATCGCCACAGAATCAAAAGATCCCATTGAGGCCAAATAATCTAAGCTGTTTCTTTTAAGGGAGCCTTGAAGAGGGAGAAGCGAATATAGATAGTATTAATGTACGTAATAGGTAGTATTATTAGATTTGTAAAGATAATATGAATAAATCGCAATGTACAACGTTAATAAATATTTCATGAAATTAAAAGTGTTTATCCTGTTTCAACGTTTGTCTTACAACCAACTAAACGAAAAGTAATTCTAATTTGCGCTAATATATCCCGCAGTAATTTCAACAGAGGAGATTACTTGAACTTTTTTAAAAATGAAATTCTGTTTTGTCACATGCAGATATGATTTTAGTAGTAAAATATTCCCTTCTTCCCGTATGAAGAGCGAGTGCGCAGCTATTTTAAAAACATCTCTTGAAAATAGCATAAATGAATTCAGAAGACCTCAAAACGTGTAAATACACCAAAATCTCGAAGTTGAATTTTTTCATGATTACAATACTTTCCTTATATGGTACATGTTCGGAAAGAAATAAATGGTGCTCCATTTCATGTAGTGTCTTAGGTATTTATTGCTACAACTTGAGCCTAAAAAACAGTATGATGTAGAAATAAGACATTTTGAAAGCCAGGAGTTCTCTGCAAACCATTAAGCTTTCCACTTTTTTGATAGTGAATGACACTGACGTGTAGTTTTTTGAGTCATTATACTGCAATGATCAGGTTAGTACTCATGACACAAACTTTACATTAAGAGTCAAATAATTTTGCTCTTTTTTTTAATTCCACATCACGAATAATTTCGAATTACACATGTAAGGAAAATTTTCGTTTCCTACCGTGTGAAGAACGGGCAGGCAGCTAGTATCTAATATTAAACATTAAAATTAAAATATCTTTCTCATACAAAATTATTCAGTATGATCTATTTCCTTATCACATTATCTAATTAGTTATGGTTAAAAACTGCCATTGGTCGTAAAATTATATTTTTTATCTCAAGTTATTAAAATATTGCCAATCATGGGTAAATTCACCAGAAATTTAAAATTTATTTAATCACAATCAAACTTTTAAATGTAGGCCAAATGATGACGTCAAAGCTCGGTGACGTATCTGTGGTATGGCTTTCTATATCTAGGAGGTGTTGGTAAAGCCAACACCTCCTACATATAGAAAACCTAACAGCTTTGATGACATCACAGTTTTAGTTTCAAAAGTAAAACTATTTAAAATTTCTGGTGAATGCTACAAATATTAGAAAATTTCTTAAATAAAAAATTAAAATTAAAATATCTTTCTCATACAAAATTATTCATTCCGATCTATTTCCTTATCATATTATCTAATTAGTCATGGTTAAAAAGTGCCATTTGTTATAAAATTATATTTTTGATCTCAAATTATTAAAATCTTGTTATTCATGAGTAAATTCACCAGAAACTTTTTATAGTTTTGTTTTGTAAAAGTAAACTTATAAATGTAAGCTAAGTATGACGACAAAGTTTGGTGACGTAGGAGTTTTTAGGCTTTCTTTAGGCTTTCTTTGTCTAGGAGGTGTTGGTAAATCACCGTACTTCGGTTTCCTCTCCCGGCGGCCAGGGTTCGATCCCCGACTGGGCGTCATGTCCGCTTAGAAACCAACAATTCCGCCTGTTGTTGCCAAAGCCTTCAAGGCAGAGGCCGGACATTAGGAATAAACAAAAAGAAACGATTAGTTCAATAAAGTATCAAGGAATACATTAGAAAAACCTCTAACACTATTGCAGATCAAATGCATAAATTACAGAATAGGTGTGTTTAAGTACCCTTTTTTCTCGCTTTAATGACCCTAGCACGAAGTTGGAATTTTAGCTTAACTTGTTCTGTCAGTGTATTAGGATTTTAACAGTTTTCAATCTTTCGACTGTAAAGAGAAAAAAAAAAAACAAAATTCATTTTCCTTTAAACTGATATCTAGTGTTTAATCCCTGGTACTTAATTATATGTGTGTAACATGCAATTAGAAAATATTTTTTTTTAGATTACTATTTGTTTGGTATGTTTATATGTTATACATAAACTCAAGCACCACATGACACATACTTTAACATCTATCTTTGCATTTGTAAATTTCTTGTCTTGTCTAATGTTTGTTTTGTGTTGTGTTTTAAGGCACACCTGCACGCGGGGTATCTGCCTAGGATGGGGGGTGCCTTTGGAGGGGGACTTTCTAAGGGGTTCTAACGCGTATTCACGTTACATCTGGAGAAAACCTACCGAAACTCAAGACCGTTAGAACGACAGCCGCGCGATGGGACCCGAACCCGGGACCTTCATACCTCGGCCGTCTACCATTTTCAGAGGTCTGGTCTAATGATCTTTCAATATATTAATTTAGGGTTCCCTAAAACATGCATTCGAAACTGTAGAATTATAATTGAGACACTCTAGTACAGCCCTCTTCGAAATGCAGTTTTTTTTTCCAATGGCGGGCCTTAATAATGTCTTGGAGCACTGCCACCTAAACACAGAAAGCCTAAGCGCTGAAGCTTTGACGTCATCATTAGGCCTTCATGTAATGACGCAATCCCACTTTCATTCTCATAAAGTAAAACTATTTAAATTTTCTGGTGAATGCTGCAAATATTTAAAAGGGACTTAAGTTAAAGATAAAAATTAAAATACGTTTGTGATACAAAACAATTCATTGTGATCTATTCCCTTATTACATTATATAATTATTTACAGTTAAAACTGCCCTTTTTTGTAAAATTAAATTTTCTATATCAATTCATTAAAATACTGTTATGAGAGAATAAATTCACCAGAAATTTCGAATAATTTTAGTTCATGAAGAGCAAACTGTGATGACGTCACCTTTGAAAGGCCAACTGATGACGTAAAGGCTTGGTGACGTAGCAGTGGTTAGGCTTTCTATATCTAGGAGGCAGTGCTTGGAGGCTTTGGCCATTACTAAGGCTGGAGTTGTTGGTCACTTTATTATGGGGGCACCTAGAAGATGGACCAACGTCACCCAATATGAACGGACGGATGCAATGACATCCACGCCCGGTCGGGGATCGAACCTCGATCGCCGGTATTATAACCCGAAACCGTAGTATGGTTCTTTATCCACCATTCAAGCTGGTCGGCTTGAAGTGCAGTATAGTGTAGTGCATTAGAACAGCCGCAATTTCGTTATCAGCCTTCCAATAAAACATGCCTCACCATGGCACAGTGGTTATGCCACTGAAAATGGTAGATGGCCGAAGTGTGAAGGTCCCGGGTTCGGGTCCCATCGCGCGGCTGTCGATCTAACGGTCTGGATTTTTGGTAGGTTTTCTCCAGATGTAACATGAATACGCGTTAGAACCCCTTAGAAAGTCCTCCTACCAAGTCACCCCTCCCCTTCGCAGATCGCCCTAGTGTAGCGTTGCCATATAATCACACACAACAACATCCAATAAAACATATTTAAATGGCAATAGATCAGATCGTAAGCAATTAATATCCTAAATTCCTGAGTTTCCATTTAAAGCTCAAAAATAATCTTTCTTTCCTTTCAAGTTCTCGTTGTAAGTGTTCATGAAAGTAAGCTAAAATGTTTTTGAGGAAACCCATTAAATGAGCTACAATACGGCAGCTGGTTTGTTGTCAGTTCCAGAAAGCAAATGGCACTTAATTTGTTGACAATGATAGGTGAGGGGGGGGGAGGGGATCCCAGTGCTAACCATTCCATTTATGAATCATTATCAGCTGCTCTGAAGACAATTCTTCTCAAACTCCAAGAATAAATTCAAAAGGGAAGGCTGGTTTCCGTTATATGTTATTCGCAAGTCGTCTTTAAAAAGAGGGATTAAGAAAAGGGATTTTGAAACTCAGAAACAAATCGCGAAGGATCCCCGTGTTAAGAGAAACAGAAGCATGGACTAATGCTTTTGAGTGAAATGTACCTCTAATGTTCGAGAAAAAATGCATTGAACTAAAATTTGTTTTAAATATTTGATTTTTAAAGGTATTACAATGATTTTGAAATGGAATACAGATAATTTTTAATCATAAATCTTAAACAAATAAGAAATGCTTATTGAAATAATCATTTTCAAACGAGAACGATATTTAACTAACATTTTTGTATAAAATGTGAGTTATAGAGTGAAATAATTAAGGTAAATATAAAATGTAAATATATATATATACCAGCTGTTCTAGAACATGGGAACGCTTGTCCACCATCGTCCTCCAACATAATTAGTTTTAAAATATATTCAGTCAAGAATGGTCCTCGGTACAAACATGCAGGTAGAAATAAATTCTACATTGTGAATTACAGAAAATTTGAGAACGTGTCATTTTCCTGTACTTCGAAATGCTGTTGAAATTGTATTTCCGTATACATATTTCCCCCTCCCCACCCAGTGGGCAGGCAGTTGGTCCCACAAGATTTTGGCATTATTAAGGCTCGAACTACTGGCCATTTCATTTTGGGGACTGTCACGTTGACACAACATGCATAATTTTTTTATGAAAAATTATTAATACAAAAGTTAATTACTTTTGTCTAAATTTAAACTAATAATATATTCTAAATTTAATTTATAAGTTTTTAACAGTATCTGTTTTTAAGGCTTTTAAACTTCATTTCAGCCATTTTATTTGTAAGGCAATAACGTACTTTTAAATCATTTCGATTTTATGCCTTCGGCAATGCTAATCAGACTTGCAGCTGCAGTCTTTTGTATTTCTTTTCTCCCCATCCTCTTTTCGCACTTATTCATATAAAAGCCTAACTTGCAGTATTGCACTGCTCCTAGACCGCAGTGTTTTGTTTTCTTTTTCTTTTTGCTTCTCTGTGTGCAAAATGCACGCATCGAATGTTCTAGAAAAGTCTGTGCAACCCCTGTGCATCTTTCAAAGCTGGCAGTCAGTAGTGAGTTAGCGACCAGAGTAGAGCTGCGTTGGAGGTTCCGGCAAGCACTTTCCCTTGGGGATTGTGCCTCTTCCCACCTAGCTTGTTAATTATTTTGTAGCTATATTTTATCATTTTCAATAACCAAGAGTTTTACGTATATATGTGTATGAAAAGTGAAGAAATAAGTTGTAGATTTTACTGTGTGAAGTACAATATATAATGTGTTATGAAGTATAATAAAGAAAAAGTCTTTGAAGCGTGATTTTAATCTGATTTACGTATCGCGACTCTATACGTAAAATCGTGCTGTTTCGAGTTTTATACAGGAACGCCTATCGATATTTTTGCCATCAAGTTTTTTTTTTTTCTATCTAGTGTAAATGAAGATTATACTGTTAATATATCTATTCATCTTCACTTCGAGTGAACAAGACGTATGTCTTTTACAGCGTGTGATTGTGATACAAGCCTGTTTTCGTCTTGCTTTTTCACTGGCGAGTGTGTATCGTGAACGATAATCTCTTCAAGCCAGTGTTCGAATCGTCAACATAAAATATTTCGCAACTATACGATTGTAGATGAATGTTTCACGGTTACATCTTAAATAATGATAGTGGGTTACCAACTAGCTCAAAGGTACCAATGCACATCAAAATAGGTGTATAATCAATAAATAACTAAGTTTATTTCTGCTCAAATATATCTTCAGTATAGGGACACGCAGTGGACAGCCAGCATTACCCTCTATGAATGATTTTCTAATTTTTAACCAGTTCCAGATGAGAGATCTAGCTCCTGAGATCGGCACCCCCAGTAGTATCGTTTGAATATGGAAGATGTTTTCAGATATGTTTATGTAGTAAAAAAAATGTCTGTGCTGATTTTTCTACTGGGAACACCTGATTGAGATATACAGGGTGGTTATAATCGAAGTTTCCCTTTGAAACAATCAGAAAAGGAATACTACTAATCCAAATGTTAGCAAACTTCGTAATCGTGTAAAAGATGTCATGGGAATTTGTTATCCGCGAAAAAAAAAAAGTTCAAACATTCGCCACCTGGGGGAAAATAGCACGGCATGCAATATTGGTAAACGAAATAAGATATGAAAGTCCTTCGTTTAAAATGTTTTTAATCATTTCTAAAACGAAACTGGGTGTGGAATTATCTCAAAAGCACTGTTTATGGTGATAATATAAACAATTTGGCGGAATTTAAAGGCGCGATACTACACCGACATGTACGTAACATTCTTCGCGACTTGCTAAGAGATGCTGTGGGGAATGCCGTGATGGAAATCGAATTGCTTTCGGACAATTGTGGACGATACATTGAACATGCTTTGTAATACGTTTCAAAAACGATTACGAACATTTTATTCGATGTATTCATGTCTTATTTAGTTTAACAATATTGCATAAAGCGCCATTTTCCCCTTGCTGTTGAATTTTTTAACTTTTTTTTTCCGCGGGTAATAAATTCTCATGATCACCTTTACTTCATTACCAAGTTTGATAACATTTGGTTGAGTAGTTTTCCTTTTCTGTACATGCACAGTGGTAGATTTCCTTCCATAAAAATATTTTTGTCACCAGTATTTTTTAAGAAAGACAAATTAATACGCCCAAAGACTTGGAAGTTTAGATGGAGCTGCAATAATTCGACCCAAACAAATATCCTGCTTATTTGTTCGCCTCGTGCGGACGGATGCTTATTAGCAAGCAACGCTTCTGCGTGTATTGATGGCAGCCTGATGCCGTGATAAACGAGGTATCTCATGAAAAGCAAATAAAGCTTTTTAATATAATAATTAAATGGCAACTTTGTATATAGGGCATAAGACAGATTACGTTTTGACATAATAAGTTTCTAGAAAAAGTCCTGAACTCAACTTGCAGCTATAATTTTATTCAGTAATCAACTGATATGTATTTAGCAAATGTTTATTTTACATTAAAGTGTAAGTTTTTCATCTTGAAGCAGAAGTACTTGAAATTCTTCATCAGGTTTGAAAATCCTTCTATTTTATGTACTCGCACTTCAACAACCATCAACTAGATTTTCTGAAACAGTTAAATAAGGCGTGTATGTGTAACTTCGCGTCTCTGCGTTTGGATATATCTCCGAATAATTTCGTATGAAATTCGCTATCTGCAACTTTCAGTACTTAAAAACTTTGCGGAAAATGCTTAGTGGATTTTCGTTTGTGTTTTTAGAAAATCAAGTGACATCAATATACATAATTATTCATAACTCCCTTCGGGGTTTCAAAACGCTTTAGTATAAAAAAACTAAGACGAATACAGCCAAATAGAACATTTGAAAAAATACAGAAACAATTCAAGTTTTATTTGCATTAGGGATCGACTGATACCATATTTTAACCGATACCCCATATTCTTTCACAAGGGGCTGCATACATAGCAACATACAAAACTCACTTTCATCCAAATGCAAGTGACGGGAAACGTGGCTTACATAACTGCCAACTCTCCCGAAACTTTCGAGAGTTTTCCACCACAATTTTAAACAACGTGCACTAGAAATTGCGTCTTATTTTAAACATAAATTGCTATGTAAAAATTAGTGGTGGAAAATCTTTGGTAGCTGTGATATGCTAAATTTTGTACTATAATATGTATACCGTCCCTTTTAAAAAAGTATCGGGTATCGGTTGAAATTTGGTATCGGTCGATCCCTAATTTGCATACTTTAAAGTTGCTCTATGTGTGAACCCTTGGTCATACAATAGACACGTTGATTATTCACCATAGTATAATCAACGTTATTGACAGCACCTGTTCTCTTTTGTTATCGTTATAACATTATGTATGGAGCTGAACCGCGTGAAAGGATTACACGTGATGTCAATAACGTTGATTGTACTATGTTGAATAGTGTAAAAAAAAAAAAAAAAAAAAAAAAAAAAAAAAAAAAACTAAGCTATCGCACTGATGTGTGTAGTGCAACCAAGGATTCACATACAGAACATCTGTACAAAACAAGGTATGGAACTATTTTTTACTACAGCACTTCGAAACCCTAAAGAGAATAGTGAATAAATCTGTATTGTGTGTGCATTTTCTGACAAAAAACACGTCAGTTTTAATAAAAGTTATTACTATATCACAAACGGATATGTCTCCAATATTAAAATCTATCAAGTATTAAATTCGAAACTACAGTACACACTTTTTGTGAATATTAAAATTACCATATTATTTTAGCGGGGGTGGAGGATTCGAAGTCTTAAAATCATTAATATACATAATGCAAGAAAAAATATCTTTACTCATCATCGACCAGAATGTTTTATTTCAAAAGAGCTGAAATGAAACTATGTCATTTTTTACATTAAAGATCTGTGTATATTTAATGTCTTCAAGGAAACAGGAGTTTTCACTTAAAATATTAAACCAATAAAGCTCAGATATCAACAATTCAATTAATTATAAAGTTGCTTGCATCAGCAAATTAAATTCTTCTTATATACACAAAACCATTAAGCGTTTAAACGTATTTTTAATGTCATTCTAGTAACTTGAATAAAAAAGACATTTTATTTCAAGAGCGCACAAATTACAAAGAGAAATCTTCAAATTAATTGCATTTAGCTAACCAATTCGTTTTGCGTGTTTACTTAGTGACGATTAATATGAAAGAAACACTGAAAAAAGACGCATCTAATTATTTCGAACTTCGCTTATTCTTCCAAGCGGTGCCTGTGTTTTTTATTTCCACATTGTGCCCTGGTGAAATATTTGTATTTTATTTGAAAGGTATAGACATTTTTAATGAATTTTGCATATTTAGAAATGCGTGAACACCTACAGCTCCCATAAATATCTGTGAATGATATTTTATTTGCTAGTTTAGTTATTTTCTTAATATATTCACATTTTGAACCTAATGGATTAAATTACAATTAAATAACAATTTCCGAAGTAGAAAATGCTTTTATATATTACGTTAGCTCTTGGACACATCAAAAGAATGTTCAAAGATTAGCTTAAAAAGTTTAGGTATTGCGCACATACATTCCAAATATACGGGAAACCATTTTTGAACTTCGGAAAAATATTAAAGAACTGTTTATAAGATCTGGAGTGTTTAGGCTGAACAAAGATTTTTGTTTTGTGTTTCTTTTTTTAATGGAGGCGGAGGGGAGTATGCAAAAAATTCCAGAGCTGGTGATCGAAATACCGCTAAACGTGCGGATGCTCTACCACTGAACTACTCTGGAATGATTCCCAGATGAAATTTCTCGCAACAGAACCGTTAGCACTTATCATCATCTCCTGCAAACTATAGATTTAATTGTCTAATATCCACGGCGTATCGGAGTTGTAGCGAAATACAGTTTCATCTGTTAAATGATCAATTAGACTGTTCATCAATAACAGGGCAATCCGACTGTTCAATATGTGGTTTGCAGAACATAATGATAAGCGCCATCGGTTCTATTGCGAGAAATTTCGTCTGCGGATCGTCCCAGGGCACCTAAGTGGTAGAAAACCCACACTTTAAGCGGTCCTGGGTTCGATCCCCAGCTCTGGAATTTTTCGCATAGTTGGCCAAAAACATTCTTTGACCATTCTAAACACTCCAAATATTCCCCAAAAAAGATTGATAAAATTTATTAAGGAACTACAATTTATTAAGAAGCTGTTATGGGACTAGCTGTCAAGGACATTTGGAAGTCAAAAAAGAAACCAAAGCCTGACTTGACTCAGTATATCATCTGTATACTGAGTGAAGTCCTTATGAATATTAATAAGTAATATTAATGAGCTGAACGTTCACTATTTCAGCATATTTCAAAATAAAAATGATTGATCGCTGTTGTAGATATAGTTGGGTTTATAAAGAAGCTTAATTTAATTAGTCCAATTCTATTCATAGTACTACTTAGTGGACAGTCGGAAATAAAAGCATTTTCCTTTAAAGGAGTTTAAAGTGCTAATCTCTTGGTTCAGTATAATGAAGTAGATGTTCAACTTTTTTCTTTTCTCATAGACCTGTTTTCACATGAAAAACAATATCCCACCCATGAACATGAAACATGCAGTTTATTTTTATTTATGTATATGGTTTTGATAAATCCTATGTTTTTAATTTTTTAAATAACAAATTGTGTTATGTAAATAGTTTTGATCTGTATCTAAAATAAAGAATCAAATTCATCGGGAGACTAATTTTATTCTTGGTTCATTTCATAAAAAGGCGATACTAAAACATTTTACAGCCGAAAAAATAAAACGTTAAGAGCTAAACATTTTCATAAGTAATTTGTGTAGATCCTGCGAGATGTTTTATAAACGCCTTTGAAATATTCTTGACCCCTAAATCAAACAGTATATTAATGTGGGTATTATGATGGTTACAACTTTAATATAAGACGTAATTGACAGTATGCTTATTTTATACAGAGAAACTCTTTTATGATGCTCCGTCAAGGTTTTTGTTTATTACGCGAAAATGCCTAAACGAAATGCATACATAAAAAACAGCCCTGACGCAGCAAGGATTTTATTATTGATTTTATATCAGTTGCATGATACTGACACATAAATGAGTAGACGTAAAAATCAATGATAAGGTATTGTTTGCCTTTCACTTGCACGAGAGCCAATTTACTTTATTTGTTCCTAAATATAGGTTACTTTAGGAATGTTTTGTTTGAAATTGTGGAAAGGAAATGCAAAATTCGAGAGTACTTTTAAATTGATTTTGATTATTAGTTCATTTGGCTCAATGTGTTGCTGGGAAATATATTTATTAAACTCACACCTTTCTATAGATTAAAAATCTACAATTTTGAAGTACTACATAATTATAATATTTCGGTTTTTAAGATACCAAAATTATGCTACTGCATGCCAGAGCTGCCAACTCTTCCGGTTTTTCCGAAAGATTTTTCACCACTATCCTCAAACAGTTTTATTTTACAATAAATCTTTGGACTTATTTTAAGCTTAAATACGTAAGCAAAAAATAGTGGTGGAAAATCTTCCGGAAAAACCGGAAGAGTTGGCAGCTATGGCATGCATTTTCAACAGATATGGTCTGCAATCCTTCATCATGAATTTTTGCAACGTATATAAACATGTGGAAACAATTGTGAATTTTCGGTATTTTATCCACTGGTTAATCTAATCAATCATTATCGACTAAAATTTTGTTTTTAATAAGTTAAAAACTGTCTCTTTATTTTCTGAAATCAGTAATGGTGCTAGGGACATTCATTCAACTGCGTTTCCGAAATGAAATTTCTGCTACAAAAGCGTTTGTAATTTTGCAAAAAATGCGCAAAATGACTCACAACTGTCTCTTAAAGTCCTTTGAAAAGTGAAGACCGAAAAGATCAAGTCAGAGTTGTTTAACCCTCTCGTCACCGAATTATGCAAAATCAGAGAAAAAAATCTGTCTAGCATTTAATGCCTCTGAAATACTTCATAAATCATGCAAAAATATTTTTTTCTAATGTCGATTAATATTAGATTTTTCTAATATTAATTTCTGCATTTTCGAAGCATTTTGTTATGCTAAAATTTATTTAAAAGGATGCACATATTAGGTAAAGGTTGAGGAATAAAAAGAAAAAAAAACTACTTACCTTAAAAAGAAAAAAACAAAGGTAAAAAAGCAGCGATTAAGAAATGAATATTTTGTTAATTTTTCTCTTGAAACAATGAAGCGAAAACTGTAAAAAATGATCTAAATTGATTAGTTCTGCAATCTAGGCACGGTTTATGCATCTAGTTCAGAGCCTCATATACTTTCTATATGAATTAATGATATTGATATCACTGAAAGAAAAAAATACTAAATGCAATTGTTTTCTCTCTAAATATTGCTATTTGAAGTAGGAGCCTCATATGTGGTTCAGGGTGACGAGAGGGTTAAAAGTCAAAATAATGTTGTCTGTTTTATAATCGTAATACTGTGAAATATAAATTTCTATGAAATCGCCACACCTAGTGAAGTTATTACTTGGAAACGACCTTAAATGTCTGAAAAATACCGATGCTTCTGCGTCAGGGTAATGCACTGATTATTTTACATTACATTTTAGCCAAGCATTTTCAACGAATACACATCAGCTAGATCTCTATGCCAAAGGGCTTCATGGGACTTTTTCTAATTTCTACAGTTTATATTCCCTCTTCTTGTGTCCAAGTTGAGCCCAATGATTCGATGAAAGAAAATTTTCATTCTTTCCAAAAACGAGAATTAAAAGCATGTTCTGATATTTATTATTTTTCCAGAAATTCGTTGCAGTCAGAGAAAAGATATGTTTTGACCCGTAAATTAATATCTTTTGTTTCATGCCACCATCCTAAGGACATTTTGATGACATTGTTAAGTGTTGTTAACTTATACACTGTAAAAAGTCGTATAGTTGGAATTAGAGGATTGTGAATAAATTTTGAAAAAAAAAGCCTACAAATATTATCAAAAACACGATATAAAGTATTTAGATACCTAAAATCTGTACTACCAAAGTTTTGTCAACAAGTTTTATGTGCCATCATTTTCAGTATAAGAATTATGTTTAATTTAAATTATTAGGCGAAATAATTCTCATTATACCAGGTTATTCAAAATAGATGTTAAGGCGATTATTTTTTAAACCGTAAGTGATCGAAACATACTTCCAATTAGAAAAGTTCGTCAAATTAAGATTAGCTTTCAGATATAACATATTCTCTGTACATAACTTTTAGTTATGATCGTGTTTCATATTATTAAACAGCAGTTGTGTATAGACGTAACTGTGAAAAAAATATGCTTGTTTTAATATCACCCAAATTTCTTATTTAAGCTTTATATTAGGGAACGATCGATACCAGATACTTTTTTACAAGGGACTGTATACATAGTATAATACAAAATTTAATATATCACGGCTACCAAAGATTTTCCACCACTAATTTTTGCACAGCAATCTATGCTAAGATAAGTTAAAATTTCCAGTGCAAAATTCTGGGGAAAACTCCCGAATGTCTCCGGAGAGTTGCCAGTTATATTATATAGACCACATTTCCCATCGTTGGCTTTTGGAGAAATTTTTCTCTGGGTCTGCATTTTTCCAAAAGGAGGGTCCAGGGAAGATGATGAGAGTCCAATACAGACATTTTCCAAAAATCGAAAGGCGCACGGAACTTTCATCATTCTTCCCGTGGACTCTTCAAATGCAAGTGACAGGAAATTAGGTTCCATGTAAAATTGCATTTTCTGTGTTGATATGTCTACAGCCCCTTGTAAAAAAGTGTCGGGTATCGGCACTGCCACCTAGATACAGAAAGCCTGAGCGCTGAAACTTTGGCGTCATCTTTAGGCCTTCGAGTAATGACGTCACCACACTTTCATTCTCATAAAGTAAAACTATTTCAGATTTCTGGTGAATGCTACAAGTATTAAAAAGTATCTTAGGTGAAAGATAAAAATTAAAATACGTTCGTGACACAACACAATTCATTGTGATTTACTCCCTTCTTACATTATATAATTAATTACAGTTAAAAACTGCTCTTTTTTGTAATCTGAATTTTTCTATGTAGATTCATTAAAATGTTGTTATCAGAGAGTAAATTCACCAGAAATTTCGAATAGTTTTACTTTATGAAATTTAATCTGTGATGACATCACATTTAGAAGGCCAATTGATGACGTAGAGGGCTGGTGACGTAGCAGTGGTATCGGTCGATCTCTACTTTATATAGAGTTGGCACTACTCCGGAATATAATTGATCACTTTTTGTATACAGTAATTTTTTGAAGTATTTTTTTGGAAATGACAATCAGCCCACTCGTTTAACTTTGAATTTTTGCCATATTTTGAAACCAAAAATTACTAAGTATAATAAACCACTTACTTAAGTGTAAGTGGTTTATTATATTTTGGAGCAGTTGGAAACTCTACAAGACGTTTTACAAGCATCAGAGTAAAAATCATATCAGCCATTCGCATCCAGCAAGTTCTCATGTTCAAAGCTTCCAACAAGATGACCCCTGAATCGATCTATCGTTTCAGGTTAAACTACGATTTCATTTTACGGAACTATTTATTGCCGGTGAAAATCTCTCACCATTTCTTTTTGTGCAAAAGCGTAGCAATCAAAGCATTTCGACAAATGAATTTTTTCATAAGAAGTTTCTAAAAGGTAATTAATCTGAACTAATTTTCCTTTGACGAAAAAGCTGAAAGACTAACGTTATTTCAGGATATCGTCAGAAAAGAAATAGACTGTGAGGAAGCAAAATAAACACTAAAATTGCATAAGAAGCCATACATACACATTTCGAAGCAGTAACGACGACCTACTATGGGCACCAGACAAACTGCCTTTTTCATAGTTTGGAGACCGATAGTTAAAATTGTCCAATTACAAAGTACCCTTTTTTATGAACGGAGAACCGCAGTCTAAAAACTGTATGTGTGTTCAATTTAATAACGAAACTGCCTAATTTTTAGCAAGGTGATTAAGAGTATTTCGGTTAAATTCGGATCAACACTTGCATTTACAAATCTCATTATTTTGACAACAGTGTTTTCTTTTTCTTTTCTTATTCGTTCATTTTTTTGGCTCATGTCAAAAAATATACGAGAAATTATTTAATTAATAACGAGTGATAAGTAATTTAATTGAAAATCGGTAACTCTTGATATGCCAACATATACAGGTTGCCTCGTAAATACTGCGACATACTTCTGGGGAAGTAGGGCTCAAAATAAGGATTCATAATTACATGGCTTACATAATTCTTCATGTAGCTGTTAATAATCATTTTAGAACACGATCTGAATTGATAGTGCACTTTCCGACAATTGACTTACAAAAACAAGTGTACCTTTCACAGAAAACATGTGACTAACATTAATAATTTAAAAATTCCACTCCATTTCAGTGAAATTTTTTGGAGACAAACCTATTGTTTATGAAACTTGTTGGAAATTAGACGAACGCAAGCTGATTATTAATTGGCAATTGAAAGCGTTGGTATCGACTGCGCGTTGCTTTGTGATTCTGATACCTTATATATGTGCTCTATCTCCCCTTAAAGTTTGTCGCACTCACTATCTGACATCTTGTAGTGACACTAAAAAATACATCTATTGCATTCCTTCGCTTTCAGCTAAGAAAAATAATGAATAGCGGGAGAAGAATTTGTAAACAGTAATTTTCGGCTTGAAGCATATTTTATTAATTAAGCTTATTACAGTGGTTCGTCACTATTTTGAAAGACTATTCAGACATGCTGTTTTTTAAAACTGGTTAGTCATATTCTATAAAGGTTTGCAAATATGAAAATATTACTTTATCAGAATTGCCATCCTGTACGTAATATCATTAACCACTTTTGGCAAATTAATTTACGGCTTAAATTACTGGAAGATTTATTAACACTAACGTCATACTAAATTATGTGCACTGTTTATAAAAATTGGTTAATTATTTTTCCGTAAAGACTGACAACTATGCTAACGTTGATTCAAGTGTTTACAAAAGAAATGAAAAATTATGTATTTCACCTTCAACTTGAATCACCATCATGTGGATTGCAATAAAAATAGCGTCGTTGCTAAAATCGCGTGATATTCATAAGAATTGCGGACGTTACGCTTATGAAAATCTCATTTCACTTTCTTTCCCGAGCCGTCATTTATCTGAGTCTGCTTCACAACAAATAAATTTCTTTTTCCACAAAATTCTGAAGAGCAACAAACGAGCGTGCAGATTTTCCGCATCTTTGATGCATATTTATCTTTACATAGAACGTATAGTGTCACCTATCGGGAAGTTTGTGCTGCTTAAAAAATCTCGAGCGCTTGATCTAAAACCAATTTGTCCAAAGTTCAAGACATTGTCACGCTTACAACTGACAGCACTTCATAGTCTTTGTTGAGGATGTTTAATTTCGGGAACCTTATAACACCGTCGATGTCGGGATAGATTTAGTTTCTTGACGTTCACCATAATCTCTTTGTGGTATAACTATACAAAGAATGTTCTGAAACAAATTATAAACATGTCCAAAAATACAAAAATATGCAACGAATAGTTTAAGAGAAGTTTACGTAAAAAACACAGTATAGAGTATACGTAATACAAAAATATGCAGCGAATAGTTTAAGAGAAGTTTACGTAAAAAACACAACATAGAGTATACGTAATTTTATAAACCGATGTATATTGACTTCTCGGTGAAACGTTAAGACAACAACAAATATAAAATATTTGTTTTTTAAAGCCACAAATTAAGAAATCTACAAGAAAATTGTAATTTGTTATTTGAATCCCGAAATACCTCAGATTTAAACCTTCCGCCTCACAATGGTACAGTGGTTATGCCACTGAAAATGGTAGATGGCCGAAGTGTGCAGGTCCCGGGTTCGGGTCCCATCGCGCGGCTGTCGATCTAACGATCTAGAGTTTTGGTAGGTTTTCTCCAGATGTAATGTGAATATGCGTTAGAACCCCTTATAAAGTCCGCCAACCAAGGCACCCCCCCTTAGGCAGATCGCCCTAGAGTAGCGTTGCCTTAATCACACACAACCTGATTTAAATCTTCGTATTAAACCACTGCCTCCTAGATGCAGAAAGCCTGATCGCTGAAGCTTTGACGACATCATTAGGCCTTCAAGTAATGACGTCACCACACTATTATTCTCATAAAGTAAAACCATTTCAGATTTCTGGTGAATGCTACAAATATTAAAAAGTATCTTAAGTGAAAGATAAAAATTAAAATACGTTCGTGACACAAAACAATTCATTGTGATTTACTCCCTTATTACATTATATAATTAGTTACAGTTAAAAACTGCTCTTTTTTGTAAAATTAATTTTTCTATCTCAATTCATTAAAATGTTGTTATGAGAGAGTAAACTCACCAGAAATTTCGAATAGTTTTACTTTATGAAATTTAATCTGTGATGGTGTCATCTTTAGAAGGCCAACTGATGACGTAGAGGCTTGGTGACGTAGCAGTGGTTAGGCTTTCTATATCTAGGAGGCAGTGATTAAACAAGTTTTTTCTGTATAAATCTTGTAAAAAGTGTAACATGAAACGGAAAGTTTTAAATTTAATATCATATATAAGAAAATACAAAACTGAAAATAAGTGTGATAGATTAACATTGCTCTGCTGTTACCTGCAACCAGAAAATTATAAAGGTTGTGCAATGAATTTATGCGACAGTGTACAGTTGAAATGCTCAATAGTCAAAATTGGAAAATGATTTTTCACGGCATTCGGGAACGCTGATGCTTCCAGAACGATGTTTAAGTAGTGAGACTCCGCATTGCTTGTTTGTGGAACATGGCTCATGCGTACATTTTACCTGAACGCTTTAAAAATCAGTGCAATGTATCGCTACACAAAAGCACGGCGCTCAATACTTCCCTTGCTTTTGTTGCTCTTCAACTGTTCTTTGAAATTATACATATCGGTGACCTTTCCGTGATTCAAAAGGAAAAAAAAATACAATATTCAGCATTCAGTTGTCATTTGTCAGAGTATTTGAAATCACGCGGTCACGAAAAAATGCGAACCTCAGGCGCTCGAGTTTAAACCTGAACAGCAAAATATCGAAGGCCTCTTTGAAAAAGGAATGTCCATTACTACGTCAACAGATTTTGACGTCATCATTAGGGATGCATTTAAAAGTTTTTCTTTCACACAATAAAACTATTAAATAAAACTAAAATAAAACTAAAAAAATCTGGTGGATGCTACGAATTTAGAAAATGTCTTAAATTAAACATTAAAATTGAAATACCTTTCTCATGCGAAATTATTAAGTATGGTTTATTTCCTTATTATATTATCTAATAAGTCATTGTTAAAATCTGTCATTTTTCTTAAAATTATATTTTTTATCTCAAATTAAAAAAAAAATGCTATTCATGGGTAAATTCACCAGAAATTTTTAAGAGTTCTATTATCTGAAAATAAAACTTTTAATTATAGGATGAATGGTGATGTGTAAGCTTGGCGACGCAAGAGTTCTAAGGCTTTCTATAGGTAGGAGGCTTTGACCAACACCTCCTAAATGTAGAAAGCACATAGATATGCAGTGCTTGAGAATAGAAACTGCTGCGTCGTCATACATTTAGTTTCGTAAAGTAAAACTTTTCAAAGTTTGTGGTGAATTTACTCCCGTATAAAACGTTTTAACAATTTACGATAGAAAGTTTAACTATCACTAATTAAATAATATGATATAGAAATAGATCGTAATAATTTATTTTTTATCAGAAAGATAATTTTTATTTTTATTTTTAACTTCAATTTTTTTCAAAATTTGTATCATTCGCCAGAAATTTTAAATAGTTTACTTTGTGAAACTGAAACTGTGATGAATCACTGAAGACCTAGTGACGAAGTAGAGGCCTCTGTTCACAGGCCTTCTATATCTAGGAGGTGTCGTGTTGACTCGGACTAGTCATTATACGGCACACAGACAGTTCTAGAACACTTGAATCATAAGACAAAGGAGAGTATACGTAATTTTATGCACTTACATATTTGCTTCTCGTTGAGAAATTAAGAAAACAACGAATACAAAATATTTGTTTTTAAATCTACAAATTAAGAAATCTTCCTGAAAATTTTAATTTGTTATTTGAATATAATGTTATGTTGTTGTTGTAGCGCAACCTCCAGCAATCTGACGTAGTCAAATAAGATCCACTTGACCGTTGAGCCTGAGGATGTCGAGAAGGAGGGAAGAGTATCTGTCCTCTATAGAAAGTCCCAAACAGTCCAGGATGTGCTCAGCAGAAGCTTGCTGAGCTTGACATTTTGAACAGAATGCTGAGATCTTTCTACCCTCTAAAAACGAGATACTTTTAATTTACCGCCTGCCAATCTGGAAATTGCCGTTCGATAGGCTGTACCACAATTGAGAGCAAACGAAGATCCCGGCTCTTTCCCACATACCAGTGATAGCTAGGAGGGATCTTCCTTCGAACTCCTTCGAAAGTTGAGTGTTAACTATGGATTGATGTTCTAAGAAGGTGAGGGATGAAGAGGCAGAATTAGAGTGGCTGTTACCCTCTTTGGCCAAGCTATCTGCTCGCTCTTTACCGTATATGCCGCGTGCGATGGGGTCCACTAAAAATAAACATCATGGGATTCTGGGATAAGCTTGAGGTTGAGAAGGATAGAATTGCAGAGGTATTGAAGGGAGATGCGACTTTCCGAAAGCATCCAGAGGTCCCCAAAGTCATTTTCATTGGCAAGAGCTCCAAGGCCATGTTCAAATTAATTCGCTTTTGGTGAGAAGTAAGGGTTGTGGAGGCAGATGGACTTTTATCCCCCGGTTTGTCAATGTAGATCCACTACCAGAGTAGTCACCCAGTCTGTTGCCGTCCGTAAAGATTTTTATGGCATTATGCGGATCTCATTTATGATCTCCAAGGCCAACTGTCTAAGATGAGCTGGGATCAACTCCTTCTTTGCAGCCATTGTAGAAAGATCAAAGTGGAAAAGACTGTGGGGACTCCCTCTGAGGGACTCAGACAGGATTTTAAGAAGTGAGGCTTAATGTCAGCGTAAGGCAAACGCATACGTTCAGCGGGACTGAGGGTCTGCTTTCCTTAAGTCTTTGATTTTAACACCAATTATTTAGATAAAGGGAGGTTGTATTATGCTGACCGTAGCTAGAGGGTTTGTTCAGATGTTTAGTAAAACTGGCTTTCTTCTAGTTTGGAGAGGGTTCAAATTAGCCTCATTGAGAATAATTTCTCTAGGGCAACAATGTCTGCGTCCAGTTATAATTCTAGCGTAGCGTTAAGATGAACTCTCTCCAATTTATCCATGTTTAACATAATTAAACTTCCACTATAGAAAAGGTACTATTGCTAAAGCAAATGAATGGATTGTAACCGAATCGTCACGTAGACTATAAAAAAGATACGTTCGAGGAATTTTGAAAAAAAAAATATATATATATTTATATATTTCAAAAAATGTCCCCCAGGTGGTGGTTTGCATAAAGAAACAGCAAATGTAACAATGGAAGTTGCTAAAAAGAAATATAGATAAAATTTTAACATTCATTCAGTAGTTTCTGCTCATTTATTAACTAATTTTGGTCTTTTTTTTAGCTGAATTCATCATGGAAAACGAAACCTCGTGAGCACATATTGAACTAAACACTTTAATAACATGCTGCGCGCATCTTGTGTACAGATATATGTGAAATTTGTGGTAATCAACGCACCAGTTCTAGATTCAGGAATCTTTTAATAGGGAGGAGGGATTTATTTATTTATTTTATTCTTTGAGGCGTCCACAAAAAACATTGTTTTTTCAAAGAAGAATATTTATCATTTCTTATAACAAATAGAAGGCGAATTTTAAAAGAATTTTATTTCAATCATGTACTTATCTTTCGTGTGCTTCATGCCCAGGATTTCTTCAAGGCCAAATGGTGCCTCTAGATCTTTGCGTTGAACTGGGTGTCCCTGATTTCTTATCTTTCTTTCATGCCAACATTTTCAAGTCTACTTTCCAGTGTCATTTTAATGCTGCTTGCAGATGACGCAATCCTATTCGAGGAAAAAAAGCAGAAACGTGATATCTGGTGTACGAAAAGAATCTTTACTGGAAGAATAAACATAGTTTTTTAAAAATATTCTTTCATAAAATGATGTTCAAAATGTCGACCGTGCATATTGTGGCTTGCATGCATGCGTCTGGTAATGGCTAACTGTCCATATTGCTTCCATCTGATACCCAAATAAATGCAAGCAGCATGAAGAGGAAGGGCTAAACCAGCATGCCGACGCAACATACACCGGAGCGACACATTGCCTCCTAGATATAGAAAGCCTAACCACTGCTACGTCACCAACCTTTACGTCATCATTTGGCCTTTCAAAGGCGACGTTATCACAGTTTAATATGTGTTGAATCACCAAATAATTTCCGTTTAACAAAAAGCTTTCCCTTTTAAACTCATCAGATATTTTCCTAAAAACAAACAAATATTTTTTGATTTAACTAAGGGTTTTTAACAAAATTAGTCCCAGTGGTGTAAAGTCATTCATATAATAATAATGACAATAATAATAATAATAATAATAATAATCATTACTTTTAATGTGTTGATTGTAGTAGAGAACTAATTATAGAATTAATTAATAATAAACCCATATTTAGTATGAGAAAAGAACTTATTTCATGTAAATATTTTATTTTATATTACTGAACTTTTTTTATGAGCAGTTCCTCTTACCCACGAAAATAATATAAAAATGATAGGTAAAACATTGTAAACAGTTTAATAATACATACATGTGTATATAAATAAATATACATACATATATACATACACACACATATATATATATATATAATGAGTATCAGTAATATGTGCTGTTTTGTCAGTTTAAACAGATTAGTTTAGAAACCTTATTCTGGGGTCGCGCTTGCTCTTTTTAATATTTCGCAAATTCATTCAACAAATTAGATTTTTCTGTACATCATTAAGAAAAGCAGTTGTCAAGATGTTCGCCAAAACGTATTTTCTTTTGCCAAACAAATTTTATTTTCGCAATTTGCGACGTTGGCGATCGACAGCGCTACCCCTGTTTATTTCTATACCAATATGGGTTTTATCCTGTAGAGCACTATCTTGTCGACTCTGCTGGTAACCCTAAAATATAACTGGCATCGGACCGTTGCGTGCCCAAAGCCAATTTTCCTTTAATTCCGTCACGTAGTGTTCCGGTGCAGAACAAACATAGCTCCAGTTACCACCTGCAATGCCGACGCTGAACCGCTAAAGAAGGTGTCGGCCCGTCACGTACCCGATAGAGCTGTGTTTGCTGGTAATCCTAATGTGCCAGATCTGATGAGCGTTGCGACTATAACTTGAATCCCCTATACCTAATCCAGTTTCCAATTTAATGTTTGTAATAGTTTTTCTTGCAGCAGATGTGACGTCATAGTTAGTTTTTCCTATTCCTCCTGAAAACATTGGGTCGTACCAACGTGTAGCACAGTGGTTAATGCCACGGAAATTGGTAGATGGCTCACGTGGGTGAACGTGGTTCTGTCCTCTCGCGGGGCCTTTGGTGTAGCGGTCTAGAGTTTTGGGCTGTTTTCTTCAGATGTAACGTGAATACGCGCTAGATACATAGAAAAGTCCTCCCCCAAGGCATTTACACTCCGTGTGTTTGTCTTTGTGCGAATACATGTCGAATACATGTTCCAACACAACAACAACAACAACGTTGGGTCGTACAGGTAGAGTTAATGGGTCATTTATTATGTTCTCCTAACGAGGAAGCTGGCTGTGCAGAGTTTGAGGTAGTATTTATGGGGCACTCTGTATAAATCTTGTAAAACTGTGAGACATGAAACCTAATTTTTAATTTTGGCATCTGTGTTAAAATGGATAACAATACAAAAAGTAAGTACCTTAATTTAATATTATTCTGGTATTATAGTCCAGTCAAATTAGGAAAAATGGGGGAAAAATTTATGTATTTTTGAAACGTGGGGAAAACACTAATTGGGAATGTAGTAGTATAAAACAGAAAAATTCCCCCCTTTCGGGGTGCCGCGTCCCTCCCTTTGCCCCCCCCAAATCGTCACTTCTCAGGTCAATTTTCACTTCTATCTCAAAAACCGTCCGTCTTAGCAAAAAAATGTCAATTAAAAAATGAAAGCTAATAAAATTTCCTACAAGATTGTAATTAGTTATTTTTTTCTATATGCAATAGCTTTCGAGATATGTTTTCGACAAAATCGCAAATTTTTGGAAAACGCTTCTTTTTATCCCAATTTTTAAAAAATTTTGTCTTTTAACCCTTAAACCCTCAGTTTTACAGCAATTGTTTTCGTAACAAAGTTGTAGAGTATTCAATTACCTTTAACGTGAGATATTATTTGTAACTTTATCTTTAAATGATCAAAAGTTATTGCAATTTGAAATTTTCAATAAATTTAGCAAATTTGAATGAAAACTACCTTGCGCGTCAAAGTACGGCAAAATCTTGGAAACAAATTATAAAATTTTGAAACTTTGGGAAAACATTGGTTGGGGATTTAGTTGAATGAAACAGAAAAGTTCCCTGAAAAAAAAAATGAAACAGAAAAGTTCCGACAGGGGGATGTGCCCCCCCTCTCGGGGGGGCACATCCCTCCTTTAGCCCCCCTAAAAAAGATCCTTTTTGGGGATTTTCATTTTTATCTCAAAAACCGTACGCCTTAGCAAAAAATTGTCAATTACAAAATGAAAGCTGAGGAAGTTTCCTACAAGATTGCTGAGGGTTATTTTTTTCTAGATACAAAAGCTTTCGAGATATAAGTTTTAGAAAAAATTGCAAGGTTTTGGAAAACGCTTCTTTCAATCGTAATTTCCACTATGCTTTATACTAGCTCTTCAACCCTCACTTTTACAGGAGTATTCAATTCCTTTAAAATAAGTTATTATTTGTAATTTTATCTTTAAAGGATCAAAAATTATAGCAATTAGAAATATTCAATAAATATTAGAGAATTTGAATGAAAACTACATTGCTCGACAAAGTAAGACAAAATCTAGAAAATAATTTATAAAGTTTTGAAACCTGGGGAAAACACTTGTAAGGGATGCAATATTAAGAAACAGGAAAGTTCCTCTACCTTGGGGGGTTGGGGGGTCTAAGTTAACCCCCCTCCTAAGTCTAAATTAACCCCCTCTCCCAGCACCCAAAAAATGTTTTGAAAGTGATATTTTTTACATCAATAGAATTATGTAATGCAATACATCTGTTCAATATTATGTACTTTCACATTTGCATTTCAGTGATCATTCATCATCAGAATTAATAATGTCAGCAAAATTAATAAAAAAATACTGCATAAATATAGCACACTTACTTTCTCTTGTGTGCAACATCTGTAGAATAATAGTGCAACAAACCTATGGAACAATTTTATTTTTATAAAAATGTATCTTCATAGTCTTCCTGCACATTGCTGTACAGCGCAAATTGACCTTGACACACGTGCATTTATTTCCGCAAGTTTGAATGCAGCCTCATGAAATTAGTAATATTGTTTCTGGAGCTGGTTTTCGTTTCATATAAACTAGAGAGAGCGATGATTTCAGTTCTCTCCATCCCAGTTTCTGGGTTCCAAATTGTTCTTTGTTATCTCCGCTCATTTCTCTTGGCCGTCTTTTGAAGAATTTTCCCAGACTTTCGGAGAATGATTTAAAGATAAGGAAAATGTAACAGAAGAGAGGGGAATTTCTTGAAAAAAGGATATTACAAATTTTGATAATTCGACTGTTCGATTCTCTGAACTAAGAATCAGCAGCTAGAAGGGAAGTTAGTCGAAATATGGGATGAAAAAAAGTGTTTTACATAAATTTGCGAGGTTTTCTAAAACATATCTCGAAGCAATTCGATATAGAAAAACAAATACTAATAATAAAGATATCGAATAATGAATAATTCGATACATAAAAAAATAAAAATTATAATCTACTAGGAAATTTTATCAGCTCTCATTTTGTAATTGGCATGCTTTTGCTAAGAAGCACCAATTTTGAGATAAAAATGACAATCTAAAAAGGGAACTTTGAGGGGAGGGGGCTAAGAGGGGGAACGCGGCACCCCTAGAGACTGTTTAATACAACTACATACCCAACCAGTGTTTTCCCCAAGTTTCAAACGTTCATAAGCTTTTTCCTAGGTTTTTTCTTGCATTCTGACGCACAATGCATTTTTCATTCGAATTCCCTAAAATGTATTGAAAATTTCCAATTGCTGTAACTTTTGATCATTTAAAAATACAATTACATATAAAAATTAAATTTAAAGGTAATTGAATACTTTAAAACTTTGCTTTAAACCCATTCCTGTCAAACTGATGGTTGAAGACTTTGTTTTGAAATAAGGCAAAGTTAGTGGAAAATAGTGATAAAAAGAAGCGTTTTCCAAAAATTTGCGATTTTTTCTAGTATATCTTGAAAGCTTTTGCATCTAGAAAAAATAAGTCATAACAATCTTGTAGGAAATTTCATCAGATTTCATTTTGTATTTGACATTTTTTTTGCTAACATTCACGGTTTTTGAGATAAATGGGAAAATCCAAAAAAGGTCCTTTTTTTGAGGGGGGGAGCTAAAGGGGGGAAGAGGTACCCCGAGACGTGGGAACTTTTCTGTTTCATACAATTACATCCCCAATCAATGTTTTCCTCAAATTTCAAATCTGTATAATTTTTTTCATAGAATTTGTCGTACTTTGACACGCAATGTAGTTTTCATTCGAATTTGCTAAATTTATTGAAAATTTCAAATTGCAAAAATTTTGATCATTTAAAGATAAAGTTACAAATAATAACTCACTTTAAAATAAATTGAATATTCTACAATTTTGTTCTGAAAACAATTCCTATAAAACTGAGGTTTGAAGAGCTATATAAGACAAAATTTGTTAAAAATCGGGATAAAAAGAAGTGTTTTCCAAAAATTTGCGATTTTGTCTAAAACATATCTCGAAAGCTATTGCATATAGAAAAAATAACCAATTTCAATCTTGTAGGAAATTCTATCAGCTTTCATTTTGTAATTGACAATTTTTTACTAAGACGTACGGTTTTTGTGATAAAAGTGAAAATCCCAAGAAGGGCCTTGTTTTGAGGGGGATAAAAGGGGAACGTGGCCCCCCCGAGAGGGGGGAACTTTTCTGTTTCATACAACTACATTCCCAACCAATGTTTTCCCAAAGTTTCAAAATTTTATAATTTTTTTCCTAGATTTTGCCATACTTTGACGCGCAATGTAGTTTTCATTCAAATTTGCTAAATTTATTGAAAATTCAAATTGCAATAACTTTTGATCATTTAAAGATATACAAATAATATCTCTCGTTAAAGGCAATTGAATACTCTACAACTTTGTTACGAAAACAATTGCTGTAAGACTGAGGGTTGAAGGGTTAAAAGACAAAATTTGTTAAAAATTGGGATAAAAAGAAGCGTTTTCCAAAAATTTGCGATTTTGTCGAAAACATATCTCGAAAGCTATTGAATATAGAAAAAAATAATCAGTTACAATCTTGTAGGAAATTTTATGAGCTTTCATTTTGTAATTGACAATTTTTTGCTAAGACGGACGGTTCTTGAGATAGAAGTGAAAATCTAAAAAAGTGACCTTTTGCGGGGCCAAAGGGGGGACGCTGCACCCCGAGAGGGGGGAATTTTTCTGTTTCATACAACTACCTACCCAATTAGTGTTTTCCCCAAGTTTCAAAAAAATATAATTTTTTTCCCCCA
This sequence comes from Cheiracanthium punctorium, assembly GCA_038373885.1. Classification (NCBI taxonomy): domain Eukaryota; kingdom Metazoa; phylum Arthropoda; class Arachnida; order Araneae; family Cheiracanthiidae; genus Cheiracanthium; species Cheiracanthium punctorium. Next base: position 84,800 of record JAWZYV010013200.1, on the reverse strand, counting down.
TTTGCTGGTTTTTGGTCTAATTTGCCTGCACTATTAGCTGCAACCAGAAAATTAAAAGTGTACTTCCATTACTTTACAAGAAGAGACAAGACACGCCGAAAGATGCCATTGCATTCTTTTTATTAATGCTCGTGATGTTCGGGAAGCGTTTATGTTACCCGAAAGTTGTTAATTCGAATAGATAAGTTGCAGATGCTTTTGTGAATTTGGAAGTGCTACTAAACACTTTAAGAATTCATGTAAGGCACAGGATGCTACGAGACTGCACGTAGCTTAACTCCAGCCTTGTTTTCGTTGATCCTAAATTGTTCTTTATAATGATGCATAGCAACGAGCTTTCCGTGATTCAAAAAATAGATCAAAAAACATAGCATCCAACATTCCGTAAAAAAATCCCATATACCTAATACAGTGTACAATTTAATGTTTCCAATAGTTTTTCTTGCATCAGATGTGACATCATACTTAGCATTTCCTATTTTTCCCGAATACTTTGGGTCGTACAGATACAGTTATTGGGTCATTTATTATGTACTCCTAACGAGGAAGCTGGGTGTCCAGAGTTTGAGGTAGTATTTATGGGACAACCCGTATAAATCTTCTAAAAATGTGAGACATGAAATCTAAAGATTTAATTTTGCCATATGTATTAAAATGGATAACAAAACAAAAAATAAGTGTAATAATTTAATGTTATACTGCTATAAGCTGCAACCAGAAAATTAAAAGTGTACTGCCACTACATTACGAGACAATGCAGTTCGAGCAATGCTGCATTGCAATATACGATGATCGTTCAAGAAGTTCGGGAAGCGTTTTTGTTACCCGAAAGTTGTTAATTCGAACAGAAAAGTTGCAGATGCGATTGCGGAGTGCTACTGAACGCTTTAAGAATTCATGTAAGGCACAGATTGCTACGCGACTGCACGTAGCTTAACTTCAGCCTTGTTTACGTTGATCCTCATCTGTTCATTATAATAATTCATAGCAACCAGTATTCCGTGATTAAAAAAATAGAACAAAACACAAAGATCCAACATTCAGTTGTCATTTAGCAGAGTTTTTGCAAACACGTGGTCACAACAAAAAGCGAATCTCTTGTTTTTAAGTCCAAATCTAAACAGCAAAATATCGAAGCGTTCCTTGAAATATCTGCCAAGTGATCAATCGCGGAGAGTATTGTGAAGGCCTTGCGTGCGCATCTCCCAACCCATTACTAATCTAGAACATTTCTTACGTGATTTCGACCTAATTCGTCATGTTGCGCACAAGTCTGCACAGACTTTTAAAGAGTAAGCTCAAGATTATTTAGATAATTGCTTCAAACATAAGCTCTAAGTTTCCTGTTACTAGTTCATGGTGTTTTTATAAATTTCATATAAACATTTACAGTTTTTAGCATTTATAAATTTCTAGATAATTATAATCAGAAAATACGATGCGTATGTATGTGATGAAATATTTAAAAAAAAATACAAATTTCAAATTTGATTGAATTCGATGAATCAGTATTTTTTATTTTGCTTTTAAAATTAGATTGGAAGATAGTAATATAAAAATGTACAAGATTAAATTCGTAAATCTACCTAATAATTTTAGAACTGTTTAGTAGCTACATTTTATTTCCGCTCGATTTTCTTTCCAGGAGTAGAGATTTATAAACAACTATCTGATACGCTACTCTTGAAAAGATCAAATCTATTTTTTACAATATAATACCATGAGGAATTTAATACAGAAAGAAATCCTTCATTAAAATTTCATAATAAAAAGATGAATTACACATTACTGCAGCTCGACTCACTACAGCGCCCGTGTGCAGGACAGCATACCTTATGCGTTTTTCAAAGACCACTGTGCGAGGGTTATCACAGCCTACAAAAAAACTGAGAAAGCTGTCATATACGAAAAATAATGGGCGAAAGTGTAGTCTGTTTGATATAGTATATACATAATATGTACATGAAAAATGTGAGACCGTCCGGAATATATCAATTCTCCTGTTAAATTCTTTGAATAAAAAATTCAGCTAAGCACTGCCGACTTCGGAAAACCCACCTCAATTTCAGAGATTCCAAAAGAAGTATCCTTTATTCATAAAATGTTATCAATTGTTCGGTTAATAGGGCAATCACTTCTGTTCAGAAAATATGAAAAGAAAATCTTCAAGTGTACTTTAACAAATGAGATTTTCAGCGAAATTTCTTCTCTAAAAATTGCATGCTTGATCCAGTATATATTTTTCGTGTCCAAATGGTTGAGTGAGAAGGTTTAAAAAATATTGATTCAAAAAGATTTTACTTTGTATGACACATACGTAATTACACTAAGCAATTCTCCCACTCTTTTTATAATATTATGCTTGTACACCTTTCGACTCTAAAATAGCATTTACGAAGTGAATTAAATTTCAGAAATGATTTAAGAAATATAACAATAAATTCTATAAAAAAAAACTACATAAATATACTATTATCCATATTTTTAAGGGGGCATTTTACCACATTAAATTTTTAAAGTACTTGCGTAATTTACCATTCTTTGTTGCAGCATGTATGATAAAGTGGTAAAATTAGTAACATTCTTAAGAGCAGTGGTGTGTTTCTGTTGAAAAATGTTCCACCAAACTTTCGAAAGCACGTACTACTTACCCAGTTCAGAAAAGAAACAAATCTCACCATACTGAAAAATCTATTTCTTTCATGTTCATATAGAGGTGCAAATGAATTATTTATGCTTTCTTTGCTTAAAGTAGCATTTAATAACAGATAAAGATGTTAACAAATTTACTTCGATATACCAGGAGATACAAACAGAACAAAGCTATTACAAAAGGCTATAATTACTTTATTGAAAGTGTTCACACATAAAAATTACAAAGAGCGGAAGAAATAGCTGAATATTTTGTTTACCTCTTTTACCAATCACACTTGTTGATAAATATAAACGCTACAAATTCCTTTTTGTACTAAGTATGAAAATTCTCCTTTAGCTGCTGCTAATTTGTCTGGTGACAGACGTCTAGCTTTAGCCGCCACCGGTGGGCCTTTGGTTTCTATTGTATGGCAGACATTTGACTTATTAGACGTTTCAAAATTATCATCGAATAAAGAGCTGCATTGCTTTAATAACATATCGAATCTTTCAGACGGATGAACGAGGGTTATTCTTTGACACAGTACCTGTCAAATTATACCTCGAGAAGAAACGCTAGTCAAGCTGTCAATCAATTTTTTAGACTTTAAATCGACGACTATTCCAAAATTATGCAAGAAATGTGCACCGAGGATAGGTCGAGATACATCAGCTACTGTGAATGTCCAAGGAAAATTTCTACGAAGGCCGATATCTAAATTCAATATCTTTTTTCCAAATACATTAATTTTAGTACCATTTGCAGCTAACAAATTTAAAAGAGACTTTGAATTATAAAAGCGCTCATCAGGTGTGGGTGGAATAACACTTAAATCCGCTCCGGTGTCAACTAGTAATTTTATCCTATGATTTGTACGGTTGGAAGGCGGTGATCGTAAAAAGACGATGAATTATTTTGTAAAGATTATAACTGGTACGACTTTGTAGTGAGAGCGACATAGTTTTGAGAAGACGATCGTATAGTGGTTCACATTTTAAATTCACACTCGCAACGATGTTGAAAGGAGAATTATTCCCCTTAGATAGAACATGCTTTTCTTCCCCACTGAACGAAATCACACATGCACTAGAAATTCCTCATCAGAGCGACGAGGTAGGATAAACTCCAAAACCAAGAATGAAATTCGCTTTTGATGGCGCATGTCGTTTTACTTCTTCTGAAACATGATCACACAAACACTTTGAACACTGGGCTAACACATTTTACTTCAGGAGAAAAAAAAACATTTTGAAGACCACATTCCCTTTAAATAAGGAGTCTCACTCAACACTTTTAAACTTGAAACATATTGCTTTTATTTTCTCACTGGAACAGTCACCAATTTTCAAAACGCAGGATTATACATTTAAAACTCTACAATACATTGCATTCAAAAGTAAACTGTGGGAAGCATGTTGACAAAAACATCACGGCGTTCATATTAAAGCGGCCTGGTACCTCGGTGGGTGAACGCCTCCGTCACCATAAAGTGATTGGCATAGATGCTAATCCGTGCAACGCGTCGTGGTGGGCAAAACCTCCTCACATGAAGTGAGTGGCTTGCCCCACCAAAAAATACTCTCCAACTGCCAAAGAAAAAACCGTTGAAACATATGTCTATAGAAAGAGCACGAACTTTCTGGAACAATTTTAGCAGGTGTTTTTCGAGCAATATGCTTCTTGCGTATCAGGGCAAAACCGCAAGAGAGACACATCTGTTTCAGCGGAGCAGAGAAATATGCGAGCAAAGGGATGTTATGATTATTCTTTTAGCCGGCGTCAACTGTAATTTTGTTTCAAAGCAGCTGATAAGAGGGAAATGCTTTAGAAGTACGTTAATGCGCTGTAATTGAGAAGGCCAAGAGGAAAATTGAAAGCTTTAAAAGATAGTTATTATTAAAAACTTTTAAATTAAATTTAGAGTAGATTATTAGTTTAAATTTAGACAATATTAATTAGGTTTTGCATTAATAATTTTTCATTAAAGAATATGCACGTTGTGTCAATGTGACAAGGTCTATGCCCAAATTTCTTTCGCATACTATTAAGCGACAATTTTTTAAAGCCTCAACATTTGTCGCTGAAAATGCCTGGCTATTTAGTTTTCCGACTAAAAAGAGCAAGGTTTCGTGCATTTAGTTGCCTTTTCACCAAACTTTAAATGATACCAGCAAGACCTCCCCTCTATGTCAGAACGACGGGTAGAAGTACTACGTTTAGAGAAACTGATCTATTTCGAGAATACAGAGTAAAAAGTTTATCAACTCTCTTATTTAATGCGTTAATCTGTATTTGCTAATTATTTAGAGCTTTATCTGTAACATCTAACTTCTCCGGTTTTGAACTTAACTCTGTACTATTCAAAGACGACAAACTCGTCACGTCAGCAATTTTATCAGCCATTACAGCTAATCTATTTAATTCGTCCTCTGAGGTAGCCGAAATAGCTTGTATTTGTGTAGGCAAACGCTGAAACCATAAGGATTTAAGCAATCCCTGACCAACATTCGTTCTCGCTAACTCCTGCATTTCGCGGAGGAGGAGGGAGGGACGCTTGTCTCCTAAATTTACATCTTGCAAAAGTTTTCTTAACCTACGTTCCTCAGAATCAGAAAAAAATAGCTGTCAGGCGTTTTGTTGGGAATGTTGACGATGCGGGTGCGGGCGTTTAGTATTCAAAATAAAGGAGATTAAAGTTTGATGCGTTTTCAATAAATTTTTAATTACTCAAACTGCGTGCCGCTGAGGGCGATAGCGAAGAAGCGAATGCTCGGGTTACATTAAAGAGGCGCTAACACAAACTGTGCCAAGGACGGTGCAAAATAAATTCACGCCAAATGCGTGGGTAAAGGGATACATAAACCATTTAGGAATCAACATACCCCCCGACATTGTAGGGTTCAAACACTTCAATAATAGAAAAATTGACATAAAATATTTCCCATTACAGATAAACAATGTTACAATAAAAACAATAAAGTGAATAACAAAATACAATAGGGTGAAACTATGGTTATACAATTCGTAGACTGTTGAATAAATATATATATGGGCAATAATATGAAAATACATACATTCAGCAATTTCTTATCAAGGTTCAAGTGGTAAAATTGCTAATTTGGTAATTGGCCTTTTCAAAATACCCGCCTTGGTCTTCACAAGGCACACTCTTACTTTCTCGTCCTTACCCAGAATTAGCCTTTCAATTTTACATAATAGCCAAGTTGCAGCGGGCATATTGTCTTCTTAAACTATGACTACCGTGCCCTCCTGAATGTTGTTTTTTGAAAAATACCATTTGTTTCTTTGTTGGAGGTGATTAAGATAATCACGTTGCCACCTCTTCCATATGATTTGAAGAAATTTTGTGATTTTTTGCCACCTTGAAAGTCTATTTTCATTTATAGATGCGAGATCTATCTCTGGGATAGAAGTGATAGAACGTCCGATTAAAAAATGAGCGGGAGTAAGTACTTCGAATTCATTCAAATCGGACGATAAGGGAGTCAATGGACGCGAATTCAATATCCCTTCGATCTGTATAATGAGTGTTAAAAACTCCTCTAATGTCACTCGTGAATTTCCTAAGGTTCTTTTGAGATGGTATTTAAAGGATTTCACCCCAGCTTCCCATAAGCCACCGAAATTGGGTGCACGAGGTGGGATGAATTTCCAAGTGATTGATTCAGATGTTAAATAATCAATCATTGTATTATCTGGCTTCTCAACCAATGTTTGTAACCTTTTTAACTCGGCATTTGCACCAACAAAATTAGTTGCGTTATCAGATATTAGAATTGAACTTTTGCCTTGCCTTGCAAAGAATCGTTTGAGAGTAGCTATGAAGGATTCAGAAGTAAGGTCAGAAACAACTTCTAAATGAATCGCTTTTGTAGCGAGACAAACAAACACTGCTACATACACCTTGTTATAAACACCCTTTCTTTGGTTCCTATATTTTATGAGAAAAGGGCCACATAAATTCACCCCACAATTAGAAAAAGGTGGGCTAGGTGACACCCTTTCCGAAGGAAGATTCCCCATAATTTGGCTGTTGACTTGCGGTTTGTTTTTAAAACAAACGACGCATCTATGAACTATTTTCCTGGCAAGTGATCTGCCGTTGACAATCCAATATTTTTGTCTAACATGATGTAGAAGGGACTGAGGTCCTAAATGTAGGAATTTATTATGATAATACTCAAAAATCATTTCACTCAACTTATGATTACTTGGAAGCACTATAGGATGTTTACTATTATAACTTATGTGCGCATTATTTAGCCTACCACCTACTCTAAGGATACCGTCTGAGTCCAAAAATGGATTCAAAAATTTCAATTTACTATTAACAGGAATAGTCTTACCTTTTTCTAAATTCATCATCTCATGAGAAAATGTCACATACTGTACCTGTTTAATCAACAAAATTTCTGCAGATTTGAGTTCGGAAGTATATAAGGGTCCCCTGATTTTTTTTGGTTGAATTCTTACAATTACAGATAAACCTGCAAATAAAACTAAATATGCGTATTAACTTAATGAAACTATTAGTTAAATTAAAGATTTTGACATAGAAATCTTCCGACAATGAACATAATGCAGCTTCTGAATGTTCAAAAATGTTCACTAAATTTGTCCCACTAGTTGGAGTGACTATGGCTGGAACATCTTTCATCTCCTTGCACAAGTCCTCTTCCTTGGGTGATAGAATTGGATTTTCAGACATTAAGAGGTCAGTCTGTTTACGAAGAAAGTCTGGTCCATACCACCAGAGATCATTCTCATGCAGTTTGTCGAAGTTCAGTCCTCGAGAAACAAGGTCTGCTGGATTTTTATCTGAACGCACATGGTTCCATTGGCATGTTTGAGTCAGCTCTTGGATTTTTGTCACTCTGTTGGCAACAAAAGTTTTGAGCAAATGCGGCGGAATTTGAATCCATGCTAAAACTATGGTCGAGTCACACCACAAAAATATCTTACTGATTTTTATGTTCAATAAAGTTGCCACCCTTGTTACAAGCTGTGATAACAATACAGCTGCACATAGTTCCAAGCGTGGCACTGTAAGCTTTTTCAGCGGGGCTACTCTGGATTTACTACAAAGCAAATTTGCGGATGAATTTCTGTCATTTTTACAACGTAAGTAAATAACTGCCCCGTACGCACGTTCCGACACATCTGAAAACCCATGAATTTGAACTTCTGAAAAATCGTCCTTCAAAACATATCTGCTCACTTGTAAGTCATTGATCGATTTCATGGACGCCGTGAAAAGCTACCTCTCCTTAACTGAATTTTCGGGTAGCGGATCGTTCCAGTCAAGCTTCAAAAGCCAAAGTCCTTGGATGCAGATTTTTGCCTTTGTTACTCCTGGTCCGAGCAATCCTAATGGATCGTAGATGCGAGCAATGTTAGATAGTACACTCTTTTCGTGTAAGTAGTTGGCTCCTTGATTGCCGATTTGAAAGAGAAACAATCGACTCTTGTGTTCCACAGTAATCCTAAAGTCTTCATTCGCTGATTGTCATCTGAGTTATTCAATGAATAATCTTCTTGTCCACCTTTGAACTGTAAAAGATTCCTGTGATTTGCACACCATCTATGCAGAAGCATTCCTCCACGTGATAGTAATTCATTCAATTGTGATTGCGCTTCTTGGGCCTCTATTAAAGTATGAGCTCCTGTCAATACGTCATCGACGTAAAAATCTCTTTGTACTATTTGCGCTGCTAATGGAAAGTCGTTCCTTTCGCCATCTGTTAGTTGATTGAGTGTGCGTGTTGCGAGATATGGCGCGTTCGAAGTACCGTAAGTTACAGTCTTCAATCTGTAAATTTTTACCGGTTCTTCTTCGCTACTCCTCCATAAGATGCGTAATAAGTCTCATTGATTCTCCTTAATTTTAATCTGACGATACATTTTAATAATGTCTGCTGTGAAGGCATATTTATGAGTACGAAATCTGCAAATAATATCAAATAGTTCATCTTGAACTGTCCCTCCATTTAGTAAAACATCATTTAGTGAAACTCCCGTAGTCGTAGGATCAGAAGCGTCGAACACTACCCTGAGTTTAGTGCTAGGTTTGTCGGGTCTATAAACGCCATGATGAGGCAGATAATATGAATAACTAGAATTGTCCCCTTCAGAAATTTCTTCTGAATGATCTAATTGATTATACTCCGTAATGAAATCTTCATATAAAGGTTTCATATCGGGATTGCGAGCAAAACGTTTAAGCAAATAATTCAATCGTTTATTAGCGTTCGATTCCTTAGATTCGCCTAAAAGTGGAAGTCCTTCATCTTTAATCGGCATCTCTACGACATATCTACCGTCATCTTGTCTACAGTGTGTGCGGAGGAAATGTTCACAAACTTCCTCCTCCTGACTCTTCAACTTTTTTGTTTCTTGGACTCCTTCAATCTCCCAAAACGTTTTCACAATAGCAGATAAATCATCTACAGCTTAAACAAACCCACAGTAATTATCAAAACTGTCTTGTTGCGGCATGCATACAGACCCACTGACAATGTATCCGAAGACCGACTGCTGAAAGATTAGCCCCTGCATACTTCATTTGACAATAAAATGTGTATTGGACCTGGTTTATGAAATTCTCAGCTAAATCAACTGGTTGTAACTGTTTGAGATCTGTTATATTTAGATATTTAGCAGGGGTTACGCGAGTTATTTTTGGAACAACATAAAAATTTAAAGTACGCATAAAACTCTTATCTGCGTTAGAAACACTTGCAATCACGCTTTCTCTAATGTTCATATTGATTTCGTTTAGTCCTGAGACGGAGGCGAGTATTTTCTTTCCTCGTAACACACTCTTTGGTCATGAAGTTACTTTGACTCCCACTGTCTAACAGTGCACGGCAAGCTAAAAATTCCTCATTTGCACTCTTCAAGTAAATTATAGCTGTGGAGAGCAAGACTTGTTTATTAGCCATGGCTGAAACAGTCAAAACAGAAGAGTTTTGAAGGAATGATGCTACCTTCAGAGGCGCCAGAACGAATTTCCGTCTTCTGCAGGAAAGAATGCGTTTGCATTTGCGGACAGCTGGCTAGTTTTATCAGGCGTTATTTTGTTTACATTATCATCTCGTGTTCCCTTTTCGAAATGTAATAAAGTATGGTGCTTTTTTACTAATGGCAAGCATTTTCTACATGAATTAGTACTGTTACAAGAATTAATTACATGTAATGAAGACAAACAATTCAAACAAAGATTTTTTGCCTTTACGAAATTAAATCGCTTTTTAGCTGTCAAATATAAAAACTGATCACATTTAAAAATGGAATGTCGGGCCAGACAGTACGGGCAATTATTCGACTGATTTTCTGAGACAGATGTCAGTGTCCTTGAATTATATGGACGTTTCACTTCGGGAACTAGAGGTTTGTTGTGTTGTAACGTACGCGAATGTTCTTTCAAAAAGGATATTAACTGCGCTATCGTTCCTATTTCGTCCTTTTTAAGAGATCTTTCCCACCAGCTTCTAATATTTTTGTCGAGTTTTTCGACTAATATATATAGAATTATTTATATCGCTGAAACCATTCACATTTTGTTCTAGAACTGACAAGGATCTAATACATTCATTAATGTTATCCACAAATTTTAAGAGCGACGGAGCTGAGTCAAATGTTTGTGGTAAGGCAAGCAACTTTTTAATCACAGAGTTTATCAGATCTTTCTTATTTGAATAGCGTTCGACCAATAAATTCCAGGCGATGTCGTAATTTGCGTCAGAAATTGATATGGAGCAAATGATCTCTAAAGCGTCTGATTTACATGAACTTTTGAGGTATTGAAGCTTCTGAGCCTTAGTTAAATTACTGTTTTTATGAACAGCTTCGGAAAATAAATCTTCGAATTCTATCCACTCCTCAATTTTCCCACTAAAAATGGGAAGCTAAAGCTTCGACAATTTTATTTCTCAAGAAACAGAACTAGGTGAAATGTTCTCACTGACGTTTGTTTTGTCAGCAGTAAGCGTTAAAAGTTTTCTTTTAATGATCAAATTAATTTCATCTAATGAGTTAATTATAGTTTCTTTTTCTGCTATGAAATCATCGATTTCTTTCTCATCACAAAGCGTAAATATACAGTCAAACACTTGTTTTAATTCTGTATGGAAACTTGCAACTTTCGCTTCATACAACTGAAGAAAGGCGAAATCTGCTTTTTCAATGTTTGTATTCACCTTATCTTTGAATTTTGTAATGTTTGATTTTATACGTTTTTTGTTAGTTTTTGCAGATTTCATTTCTGCCATATTGATAAGTAAGTCAAGGTAAGTCAAGGTGTACTTACCAACAATGAACTGCGTAGTTGCTGAGTAGTATTAATTTTTAAAACTCCAATATATCCATAGGTCATTAGAGTCCGCCGGTGAGACAGTCCAATAAACGTTGGGAATGTTGACGATGCAGGTGCGGGCGTTTAGTATTCAAAATAAAATGAGAATAAAGTTCGATGCGTTTTCAATAAATTTTTAATTACTCAAACTGCGTGCCGCTGAGGGCGATGGCGAAGAAGCGAATGCTCGGGTTACGTTAAAGAGGCGCTCACACAAACTGCGCCAAGGACGGTGCCAAATAAGTTCACGCCAAATGCGTGGGTAAAGGGATACATAAACCATTTAGGACTCAACACGTTTTTTAAGTACACAATATGTACATTATCATCAGGAGGACAATCAATTATGTCACTAACCTTAGATAGAACCTTTGTCTCGATGTTTCCGATCACAATATGATATTTCGTTATACTTGATGTCACACCAGAAGTTAGGAACTGGCTTTTAATTTGACGAAACCACACACCTGAATTCTCTTTCCAAGAGGGCGGCACCTTGAAGAAGTTAGGAACTGGCTTTCAATTTGACGAAACCACACACCTGGATTCTCTTTTCAAAAGGGTGGCACCTTGACAGAGACCCTATTCAGAGTAGTACTTGCATTCTTGTCAGCCTCTTCAGATCCGGTATCCGTCATCTTGAGTAAAAGCAGTTTACTGACTTTCTTTGAAACTTTTTTTTTCCGGGTCACCAGTGTTACTTGTTAGTTTGATAAAACAAGAACGTTTAACAGTAGAGCAGACAATAACATTTATTAACTAAAATCAACAGAAGGTGTATCAACAGAAAGATCTAAACATAAAACATTCAGCGCTTTTGTAGTGAGGAGAGATGCCCCAAACGGCATTTATGGACGAGCCATCGAAACTGACTTGCATTCAGAGGAACAAAGCTGCTTATTTTTCTCCACCGAGTCTGCGCCTGCTGCTACGGAGGATCTTTGGCTCGTAAAGTTGACTTGGAGCGCGCTTTTTTGACCAGCGCTTGCCTTGCAGCGGGCTCTGAAATGCAACGCTACAAGTGTAATATACAGGGAGATTCAAAAAGAATAAAGCGATTAAAAAAGGTGATATTTACTTTAATGAAAATAATTTATAGGTAAGAATTTCATGTACCGTAATGTTTTGTAGCATAGTCGCTCAACCGCAACATTTTGCATTAATTTAAGCTGAATATTATTGTTTAAAAAAAGTTGTTAGTTATATTTCGGAACAGTTGGCAACTCTGCTTTGCATGATAAACATGTAACTACACTGAGCAAGTTTCCCCATTTTCTAACCAGAAAATTAACACAATAAAAAAAAAAAAGAATTAACATTTTTTCGAAAATTCGCGGCTATATGCGTAATGCATGAGATCAAGAAACCCTGATCGCGAGGTCTGGCGGATTTAAAGGAAAGAAATTGCGACGGCAATCAACACCTCCTACATATAGAGAGCCTAACAACTGAAAATTTGACGTCATCATTCGGCCTTCAAGTAATGACGACATCACAGTTTTAGTTTCACAAAGTAAAACAATTTAAAATTTCTGGTGGATGCTACAAATATTAGAAAATATGTTAAATTAAGAATTTAATTTAAAATACCTCTCTCGTACAAAATTATTCATTTCGATCTATTTCCTTATCATATTATAGAATTCGTCACGGTTAAAAACTGCCATTTTTCATAAAATTATATTTTTTATCTCAAATTATTAAAATACTAGCTGCGTGCCCGTTCTTCGCACGGTAGGAAACGAAAAATATCCTCACATGTGTAATTTGAATTAATTCCAGTGATGTGGAATCTAGAAAAAGCAAAATTATTTCACTCTTGACTTAAAATTTGCGTCATATATGTAATAACCTGAGATCATTGCAATATAATGACACACACAAAAAAAAAAAAAAAAAAAAACTGTCAGCGTCATTCGGTATCAAAAAAGTGAAAATGGACCGTTTGCAGTGAACTTCTCACTTTCAAAATGTCTTATTTCCGCAGACATGCTGTCTTTTAGGTTCACGTTTTAGCGTTAAATACCTCAGACACTACATGAAATGGACATTTTTTTTTATTTTAAAAATACGTCACCCTCTCTTGGAACCCTTTACAAAAAGAAAAGAGATAAGAAATAAGACTGCGCTATTTATAAGGGCTTTAAAGTTGTTTTTCTAGATTATGCCGTTTAAATTTCTTCTCGCAAATAAATCCAGTATTTATAAAAGGAAATCGAGCCAAGCAAAGAAATCGTCTGCTCGCGGGACCCGTTTTTATTTATTTTTTTCAGCTGGCAATTTTAATCATTGTTATTGTATCCATGACAACAAAACCGCAAGATATCAAACCGAAACTCATAAGCAGGTACTACTGAAATGAAAATCCCTCTTTACTTAAAAATTCGTAAAAATTCTCCTAATTTATGTTTTTCCCTCGTTCTTCTTTTAAAAGTGGGCGAATTGTGTGCTCCGTCTTTTGCCCAAATATAAAAAAGTTATGACAGATAGAATTTAAGATGCAGCAGTTTTAAAAATATTTTTCGAAAGTCAGCGTCCAATTTAATTTTATTTGAAAAATTCCCAAAAATCTGCAAATTATGTTACACAGTCCGAACAAATAGTTTTTAAAAGAAAATTTTCTCCTCTATACGATGATGTAAATATCGTTTTCTTGCGAGCGCAATTACCGGCGTTATTATGCATTACGCAAGAAAAATCGCTAAAAATCGGACAAAACATAAAATAAAACATTTTCTAATTCGAATTTCGAAAAAATCGCTTCGAGGTGTGTCGAGACCCGTCTTGGAGAATTTCCGTACAAAATTTGGTAGGTCTACGATCACCCGTTTCGGAGCTACGCGAGACACAGACAGACAGACAGACAGACAAACGGACAGTTTACACACTGTTTTATTTATATAGATTGTTTGTCATGAGTAAATCCACTAGAAACTTTGAATAGTTTTATTTTGTGAAAATAAAACTTTTAAGTGTAGGCCAAACGATGACGTCAAAGCTTGGTGACGTAGGAGTTGTTAGGCTTTCTTTATCTAGGAGGTGTTGCGACAATGCGTCGATCGCAAGGTCTGGCGGATTTAAAGGAAAGAAATTGCTACGACAATGCGTCGATGTTAAGCAGCCTTTAAATAATGAATAGCTGCCAGATTTTCCGGTTCAAGCATATATTTATTACGTTGCATGATACATACGTAATTGCAGGAAGAATTTTTCACTTTTTCTGAACAAAAAATGAACACGATATTTAAAATAAATTAACAAATGATTAGAAATGTTAGAAAATTTCATGGACGTATGTACGGTCATTAAGGCCTGACCGCTGGTCTGGTGGATTTAAAGGAAATACGGTGTGCTGACAAAGGCCGAGGAGACCTCGCGCTGACAAAGGCCTACATTAGGTCGAGGTCGAAAAATTGAATTTTTGATTTTCGGAAACGGGTACCTATTAATGACTGTGTATGAGGCTTAGTAACAATTCTGAAAAATGTATCATTTTTACGACGTCGTCTTGAGTCTGCGCGTTTGACTTAAAGTTTAGAATTTTTTTCAGAATTTTCAAATTTTTTTTAGGTATTGGAAATGAAAAAAAATGCTGACGGGTGGGTATTAAATGGCGGAACAAGGCCTGAAATATAGAGAATTTTTTAAAATAAAATTTAAAGATTATGGTTTCAGTCTGCGCATTACACCCAAAGTTCACCAAATTTTCTGAATTTTCCGATATTTACAAGATTTTTCTAATTTAATGTTTCCTCTCAATATTCCCTTAAAGTGTCTTCAAAACTTGTTCTTATTCCTTTTGTTATTACCTCGCATTGTGCAACTCTTCACAAGATCATGTGGAACTAACCAGGACTCACCACGATGAGGCGGTTGCAATTCGATTCCCACCCGTGCCACCTCCGCCCCCCCCCTTCCACCCAGCCAAACAAGGCCAAATGAGAGCACACATTTACATTTCTTAGATAAGTCTTTAACAGATGAATTGTTTCTTTGCGTCGTAGATTGACCGGATATTTCTATCAAACATCCTCGTTTTTACTAAGCTTTCTCTTTTCTTGTGATCACAGACCAATTTTGAAGAGACAGTGACCTCTCTGACAGCTCTTTCGACTGCTTCAGTGTGTGATGGAAGCTCAAAAAGAGTGCATTCAGAAAAATATATATTAATTCTCAGCTTTCAGTAATCTTTGTAAATCTTGTGTTGTCAAATGACGTGTAAGAGGTGGCTCTGTAACTTTCACATCATGTCCATATGTATTCTGAGGCTCCGAAATCTATTTTTGGGATCTGAAACATTCTCACTTGTTTACTGGTTTGTTTTCTAGATCGAGCGTTTATAATACGACTTAAAGCCAGTTTCTTTATGTCCGTCAATATTCCATCATGGATAACAGAATGTTTTGAGGATGAGAAAAGTATGTATTGTTTTGAATGGATTCGAATAAAATTTTCTGCTTTTCCCCAGAGAGATAAGTGCAACTCTTTAAAGTCTCCCACAAGTTCGTAGCTCCATTGGTAACTTTTGGATTGCACTTGATCCCGAAACAGCCAGAAGTATACTCTTTTACAATGAAAGTTGCGAGCTTTTTTAAAGATTGAGCTGGAGTAGTGGTAGCTACATACAATCTTAAGGGGACAAGGGATGTTAAAACTTAAATATGTCATTTCTTAATTTTTAGTCTCAAATCATACGTAAAGTTGTTTCACACAGAGATTTACATTTACATTAATACAAAAATAAAAAATTAAATCTTATTTTAAAAATATATTAATATCTTAGCGAAAAAAAAAACGCGCATTTAGTATTTTTTTTCCAAAATATCCCATGCGCATTCCAAATTAATAAAAAGCTGTAATTTTTTAGAGTGCACTTGTAATGCATATATGAACATAATTGCCCATTAAATTTTCAAACAAAAGTTAATTAATAGAGATACAGGAATTTAAATGTAACCATAGCTGCCAACTACTACAGAATATAATCAACCACTTTTTCTAAAAATGATTTTTCGGCTTAACATATAGCAAAATTTTTATACTATGCGGGTGACCTGGTTACTTTTTTGAAAAAATACTAAAAACATATACTGTTTACAAAAAGTGGTTAATTATATTCCGTAGTAGTTGGCAGCTATGAATGTAACGATAGGGTGTAAATTTGAAAAAAAAAAAGCTACATCGCACATGATTTTAATTTTTCTATAAAGCTTACCCTTGTCACACATGAAAATGAATGCGCAGATATGTTCATACATATAATGAAAGTGCATATTTAAAAAATTATAGATTTTTATTAATTTGGAATGCGCATGGGATATTTTAAGTAAGGAAAAAGAAGGCGTATTTTTTTTCAAAAAAATATCAAGTTTTCATTTAAAAAATAATTATTTTTTAAATTTTAGTTTCAATATAGATGCAAAATATTATGTTAAAAAACTATGACTTTATGTTAAACAACTTTACATAATTGGAAGTATAATTTGTAATTGGAAGTAAAAATTCAAATTAGAAAATTTTGAAAATTGAACATCCCTTGTCCCCTTAAGATTCTGTTTGCTGTAGTCAACCATCTGGCATGAGAAAGCTTTCCTGGACTTCTGTTTTCTAATTCTTGGGATATTTTGCCAGTCGAAAATCTCTTGCACATATCATAAAAGATACTGTTGGTCAGTACTCAAATCATTTTTATTGCCACGATACATCTGATGAGTGACAAACTCTATAAGTTCAAACTGATCTGATTTCAAAGAATGACATGTTGTTAATCTTCGACCAACAGGCCCAAAGAATCTTTTCGGTCCACAAGTAGGTCCATCTAACTTTTCCAAGAAATGCCGCAAAGGAAGTTAATTCGAATGCAATTGGCAAACGACCCACTGCAGAGGTATAGCAAGTTTTTCCTCCAGTTTCCTGATTACACCTTTGTATTTTCCTTTGCTTGTAGTGCATCCATCACAACCAATGCAAACAATTTTCGACATTGTAAGGTTGTTTACAAAAAAGTACTCTGATATAGAATTTGCAATGTCAATGGCTTTCTTAGACAAAGGAACTGTGTAACCAATGAATCGTGATTTAGACTCCTGTAGTAGTGAAAGGTGGTTTTCTTTAACCCTCAGACTAATCAATTTTTGGACCAAAATCGCTTCAAAAATTGTGTACTTTTTTCATATTTCAAATCTATATACATTGAAGAATTGAAATGAGCATTTTGTCTTTCTAGAAAAGATTTTTAATATAGATTTTTATCATGAGAAACTAAGCTTCAGAAAAAACAATTTTAGATGTTATTACATATTTTTTTAAAAATAAATTTCAAATGAATTACAGTTAATTTCGGGTTATTACATAATATAAGAAAATGCACCACCGCCTAACGCGTTGTAGGTTTATTGAACCATGGTCAGATTTATGGCCGTCTCAGAAGCAGTCCAAAAAATCTAAATCACTATCAATATCAAAGCTAAAATCTCTTTCAGAATCTCATAAATCATCCATAATATACACTCTGTCAATTGCTGAACGATTTCTACCAGCCATTTCTGATTAGACAAGGCAACAAACAAGTGAAGTTAGAGCACTACATACCGAGTATTACCTTCAAATGCCGCAATTTAGTGGGCAACTAACGACATGTGTTGGTCAAAACCTAAATTAAGAGGTCTAAAACTGTATCTAATTTATTTCACTGGTTAAACGGTGAAAATGCGGGATGCTCTCCACAATACAGGAAGAAAAACACCTGGCCGCGAAAATCGGGGGATAAGCAAATTTTGCTACATTTGAGTTGCCCGTGGAAATCGCGGGATGATCAGCCAGAGGGTTAAGAGTTGTTATGTGCATTTTGCCATCTTCAGTCTTGTTTAAACGAAGAGTGTCATAAAGTCTTCCATCAAAGTAAAGGGCTTTTAATTAATCATTCAGCTGATCAGGAGATAGCTACTATTATTCGTAACAAAAAAATATATCTTAATCATGATATGTGTTATGTATATTGAGTTACCGATAATAAAGTTACCTCAACAATCGACCATGAACTCCAATGTCCTGATCTTGAAGAAGCAGATACAAAAATTGTATTTTTGGCAAGTCAAATAAATGAATGAGTTAATTAAGCGAATGAGTTAATTAATGCGAATGAATTAATTTATAGGGATCGACCGATAGTATCGGCGCCGATACCTCCTATGTTTTTAGCTATCGATATCGGTTCTTTCGATTCTAAAAGTCTCGGCAAAGTATCGTTTTGTGTTGCTTTCATCCATTTTCACCGAGACTTTTCAACCGATACTTCGCTTTTCAGAGGAAAACCACGCAGGCGCAACACCATTCTAGAATCTTTATTGTGGTAATGAGATGAGAGGCGTCATTTCGTTGGCACATTTGAAATGAAATATAATCTTCAAATAAAGATCTTATTTTATATTGACGTACTTTTATATTTCATTAAATAAGCTTCTTTCTAAAGAAGAAACTAGCTTTTCGTAACAATTTTCTTCACTGTTGAATACAGACTTGCTAAGTTTTCAAAATCGAAAAGCCTCCTGCTTTTCTAAGTCAACAATCATGATGCTTTATGCAGATATTTTCCGATTCAAATGCATATAAACGATTCAAATGCACATAACTCACTTTCTTGCTCTGTTTTTCCCTCAAGCAATGGTGTGACCTTGACAGACAATGACCCAGAGAAGGGACTGCCCAGTGTACAGGTATTATGCTCAGATATCGGGGGTTCTACAGCAGGCGAGCCCATACAGAGAATGTAGGGGTTGGTTGGTCGTTCTAAGGGAAATTCTGAGAAAAGATTCCTACGATAACGCTGTCGACTCTTAAAAAGAAGGGAATATCTTTCAAAAAATTGCATTTTTTATAGTTGAATCAGATTATCAATTACAAAAGTAACGATTCTGTTACTTCATTAATAACATTTGGAAAATTCTGTAAATGGCTGAATATTTCTCCAATTATTAATCAAAGAAAATAGTAAAAAGACGATTTAGTTTAATATTTTAAAAGTATTGTTTTTTCTGCTCCAAGATTCATCAATTTACATAGCCGCAAACAATTCCGGAATATTAACCACTTCTTTTGAACAGGAGGATTGGGCTTAAGATATAGCAGAAAATTTGCAATTGGTGGAAGGGTTGCTTACTTTTTTAAGTAAATACTTATAGAAATTTACTCCCAGCAAACACACACCTGCTGACAGAGTACCTTACGAGTGCCGTTCTGCCATTACGTCCGGCACGGCACTGCAAAAAGTAACTGAATCGTACCAAAAGAGGTCGCCCGAGAAGTACCTTGCCAGAAGCCCGGGAAGGCAACGGCACTCTGCTGGCACTGCTGCATGTGCCGGCCATCACTCACAATAAAGGCACTGCCCATTTAGTTTATAATGCCCAAAATGAAACGGCCGGGTGCCGGCTATTATTAAAAATAAATGTACTAGCCTGGTATCTTAAGAGTGACTACAATATAATGGCACGGTACCGGATTAGTGCCTATTTACAGTTATGCTGCCATAATTAAAATACGAGCCAGTGGCGCATTCGGGGTAGGGGGCTTATTCATCAACCCCCCCCCTACCCCGAAAAAAACCCCAGCAGGTCGTCTGGTTACTTTAGGTAAAAGGCTATCTTGCACATCTCAGATTAAAATAGACAAGCAAGTTTGTATTTTCTTTCTTCAAATGCATAAAAAATTCATTTGTACTTCGTATAAATAATCTGAATTAATATAGCCAAATCCACGATAACAGTTCGATTCTTGCACCCTTCTTGCTCTCGTGAGAAGTAAGTTGATCTAGCATTTTCCTCGGCTAGGACCTTTTGCATATATAATTTCATACTTGAAGCCCAGTAAAAGGGTGCGGAAATAAACTCCGAAGGGAAATGAAACATTTCATTCTAAAGCAATCGAAACAGCATAAAGAAAATAAAATTCTTAAATGAACCCCATTGCGTACTTTCTATTTTTGACTGTTATATGAAAATGGTGGCTCATTGCTTAATTTCTAACAAAATAACTGCAGGAGCTCTAATTTGTTTTCTTTTAAATTTGAGCATTAATTATCTAATTTATATTTAAAAATTAAGCAATCTTTTGTTTTATCACTGCTATATTTAATATAATAAAAAATGTCAATAGAAGCAATTACGTAGGCTGTTCAAAATTTTAATTTAATCTTAAATTCTCTGACAAAAAGGAGTAGAGGAGCTGTAATACTCTCTAACATATTTCTGCACCCGAATTCGGCAGACTTTAAAAGGGGCTTAACGTAGAAAAAAGTCTCCAAATATGTTTTTCGGGAAAAGTTTAGCAAAATTGTAAAAAATTTAAGAATAAAATTCATAATTCTGTACATAGTGGCGGTTATATACCGTCATATACAGAGTGGGGGTTTCACGGTCGGTGTAGTAAACTTTTTTATAGCATACTGAACTCGTTTGTATTATTTTAGTTTTTAGTACTAAAATATTTGTAGGCACAATATGAACTTCTCCTCTTACACCCCCCCCCTCAAAAAAAAAAATAAATAAATAAATCTTAGCAGTGACACTGCCTTTGGGTGCCCGGAACTTATATCCCCTAACATTTCTACACAGTATGAATGTGAAACAATATTATTTAATTAAAATAACGAAATTTTTTGCCAACACTACGAAATATATATAGGCCCATTACTGCCAAATAGTGCTGGTCTGGTACATTTTAAGCCGTACCAGGCCGTTAACTTTCCTGTGCATGCCATAGACGCATGGCAGTTCGCCGTTACTAGTTATGTTAATTGTATTTGGGTATATAGTTTTACGTGTGAGGCCCCGCGGTTTAATCAAACATTTAATTCAAAAGAATTTTAACAGCGTAAAGAAAATAAAATTCCTAAGTGAACATATTGCGTACTTTCTATTTTGACTATTACAAGATTTTAAAAGGGGCTTAACGTAGAAAAAGTCTTCAAGTATTTTTTTTTCAGGAAAATTTTAGCAACATTGTGAAAAATTAATATAAATTATAAAAATTTTAAGAATATAAAATTCATATTCTGTACATAGGCACTCATATACAGGGGGGGGGGGTTCACTGTGGATGTAGCGAACATTTTTACTGCATACTGAACTCATTAGTTTTATTTTAATTTTTAGTACTAAAATATTTGAAAGCACAATATGAACTCTTCCCCTTATCCCCCCCCCTGCCTCCAAAAATATCTTAACTGTGACCCTGCCTTTGGGTGTACGGAAAACACTTCTACACAGTATGAAAGTAATTGCTGCCAAATAGTGCTGGTCCGGTACATTTTAAACAGTACCACGCCGTTAACTTTTCTGTGCATGTCTGCGACACATGGCAGTTCGCCGTTACTAGTTATGTACCGGTGCATATGCACTTTTCAGACACTGGTCCTCCAGTGAGTTCCAGCAACACCTCCTACACATAGAAAGCCTAACAACTGAAGCTTTGACGTCAGCATTAGGCCTTCAAGTGATGACGTCATCACAATTTTAGTTTCACGAAGTAAAACTATTTAAAATTTCTTGCGGATGCTACAAATATTAGAAAATATCTTAAATAAAAAATTAAAATTAAAATACCTTTCTCATACAGAATTATTCATTCCGGTCTATTTCCTTATCATATTATCTAATAAGTCATGGTTAAAAACTGCCATTTTTCATAAAAGTATATTTTTAATCTCAAATTATTAAAATATTTTTATTCATGAGTAAATTCACCAGAAACGTTGTATACTTTTATTTTGTGAAAATAAAACTTTTAAGTGTAGGCCAAACGATGACGTCGAAGCTTGGTGACGTAGGAGTTGTTAGGCTTGCTTTATCTAGGAGGTGTTGGTCCCAGACGATGGCAATCTACTTTGCTCCCGGTATACGGCACTTTGCCAGCACGACGGGTACCCGGCAGTCATGTTACGGGCTGTAGTGTGTTTGTTGGGCTGTTCCCAAAAAGTGGTTAATGATATTCCGGAATAGTTGGCAGTTATGAATTTAGATTAGCCATTAGAAATACAGTAATATAACTGTAGTAACTTTATTATGATTCAAACGTCTATAACTTAATTAATTCAATTTCCTCAATTGTGGATTATATGAAAATAGTCTATCACACTTAACTACTGTTTGGTGTAATTGTAGACTGCATTTTAAATCCCCACCCTTTTAGTTATAGAATACGCAAAATGGAATTTGTATTATTTTATTTGCGAAGTTTCTTACCTTTATTCGTTTTAAGACGTTCAGAGTAAATTTGAACTCATGTATGAGCACGCCACTGATGCTTGCCAGCTTGAAACTTTTAACGCTCGTTTACACCGAAGCCCAGGGCAAGTTATACAAAAGCATCTAAACCGGCGCATTTCTTTCAATGGTCAGAGCGAGCATGGGTTCAGGTTTGCCAGGGAGCCAGGTTAAACCTGGGTTCAGGTGGGGAATAAACTCGGCAAAACGGAAAATGGTGAATCATATGGAGTGGTAAGGGGACTTTACACCCTTCCCCCATTTAAAAAATATGCTTCAAGGAACACTTTCCTTTATTGCGCCTTTTGTTTCCATAAGAGTTTTTTATTAAATTGGCCCCTATTCTAAAATAAGATTGTTTTAAGTGAAATTTTCGTTATTCATAATTTTATTTAAGCCAAATTAGCGAATTTTATTATTTATCAATGACTCCTAAAGAAACTTTTTGATTTCATTTGATTTGATTTTGTCGTCATAGCAAAGTTACCCGAGGGCAATCTGCCTAAATGGACCATGTTTTGAAAGGAGAAAAAATCAAAGTGCTCTAACGCACATTTACTCTTCATCCGGAGAAAAGCAACCAAAACTCTAGATCATTAGATCAACAGCCGCGCTGTAGGCCCGAATCGTGGACCTTTACACTTTGGTCATTTACCATGTTGACTGTCTTACCCACTCGGCCATGATCGACAACAAATTTTCTGCATTTGCTACGGGAGGGGTGTGTAGAATAAATAAATTAACTAAAAATAAATAAAACTTCTTTGTTTTTCTTGTCTTATCTTGTGTGATTAAGTATTTTAGTTTCATAAGTAGCTGTAAATTATATGTAAAACATTGTAATATATATATATATATATATGTATATATATATTAATTGGGAACATGTCCTTTCTGTTTTTTTCACTTTATCAATGGATTATCTTGGGATTCCACATTACGTAAGTTAGCTATTCTATATTATATATATATATATAAGAGTATATATAATGAGTATCACTAACATGTGCTGTTTTGTCAATATTAAACAGATTAGAATCTATATTTCTATACCAATATCGTTTTTATCCTGTAGAGCACTATCTTCTCGACTCCGTCTGCTAACCCTAAAATATAACTGGCATCGGACGGTTGCGTGCTCAAAACCAATTTTCCTTTAATTCCGTCACGTAGGTTTCAGGTGCAAAACCAACATAGCTCCAGTTACCACCTTGCCGAAGCCGACGCTGAACCGTTAAAGAAGGTTAATGTTTCTAATAGTTTTTCTTGCTCCAGATGTGACGTCATACTTTGTTTTTCCCTTTTTTCCCGAAAACGTTGGGTCGTACAGATACAGTTTTTAGGTCATTTATTATGTACTCCTAACGAGGAAGCTGGGTGTGCAGAGTTTGAGGGAGTATTTAGTGGACACCCTGTATAAATCTTGTAAAAATGTGAGACATGAAACCTAAGTCCCTCAAGTCCTAAGATCCTCAAGTTTTAATTTTGGCATATGTATTAAAAGGGATAACAAAACAAAAAATAAGTATCATAATTTAATATTAGTCTGCCATTAGCAGGAACCAGAAAATTAAAAGTGTACTGCCACTACTTTACGAAAAAATGTCGGTTGAGCGATGCCATATTTTGTCGATGAAAACATTCATGAAGTTCGGGAAGCTTATTAGTTACCCGAAAGTTGTTAAATCGAACAGATAAGTTACACATGCTTTTGTGAATTGCGGAGTGCTACTGAACGATTTAAGAATTCATGTGAGGCACAGATTGCTACGCGACTGCCCGTAGCTTAACTCCAGCCTTGTTTTCGTTGATCCTTCATAGTTCTTTATATTTATGCATAGTAACGAGCTTTCCGTGATTCCAAAAATAGAACAAAAAAAAAAAAAGCATCCAACATTCTGTAAAAATATCCCGTATACCTAATCCAGCGTCCAATTTAATGTTTCCTACAGTTTTTCTTCCACCAAATGTGACATCATAGTTTATTTTTCCAATTTTTCCCGAAAACTTTGGGTCGTACAGATACAGTTAATGGATCATTTATTATGTACTCCTAACGAGGAAGCTAGGTGTGCAGAGTTTGAGGTATTATTTAAGGGGCACCCCATATAAATCTTGTAAAAATGTGAGACATGAAATCTAAAGTTTTAATTTTGGCATATCTATTAAAGTGGATAACAAAACAAAAAATAAGTGTCATAATTTAATATTATTCTGCTATTAGCAGTAACCAGAAAATTAAAAGTATACTGCCACTACTTTACGAGACAATGTCGGTTGTTGAGTTGATCTGTTTGATTTCGGGAATCCTTCATAACCTTCGGGGAGCATTTATTGTTACCCGAAAGTTGTTAATTCGAATAGATAAGTTGCAGATGATTTGGGAGTGCTACTAAACTCTTTAAGAATTCATGTAAGACACAGATTGCTACGCGACTGAACGTAGCTTAACTCCAACCTTGTTTTCGTTGATCCTCAACTGTTCTTTATAATGGTGCATAGCAACCAGTCTTCCGTGATTCAATAAATAGAACAAAACACAAAGATTCAACATTCAGTTGTCATTTAGCACAGTTTTTGCAAGCACGTGGTCACGAAAAACCGCGAATCTCTTGTTCTTAAGCCCAAATCTAAACAGCAAAATATCGAAGCGTTCCTTTAAAAATCTGAAAAGTGATCAATCGCGGAGAGATCGTGAAGGCCAAGCGTGCGCATCTCCAAACCCATTACTAAATTAGAAGATTTCTTACGTTCTTTCGACCTAATTCGGTATGCTGTGCACTGCAAGTTTGTACAGGCTTTTAAAGAGGAAGCTCAAGCACAATTAGATAATATTGCTTCAAACTTAAGCACTAAGTTTCCTGTTATTAAGTAATGGTTTAAGATAAACTTCCTTGAATTTTCTAGTAAATTTACTTTTAAACAAGGTGTTTTTATAAATTTCATGTAAAAATTTATATTTTTTAGCATTTATCAATTTCCAGATAATTATAATCCGAAAATACGATGCGTATGTATGTGATGAAATATTTTACAAAATACAAATTTCAAATTTGATTGAATTCGATAAATGAATATTTTTAATCTTGCTTTTAAAATTAGTTGGAAGATAACAATATAAAAATGTACAATATTAAATTCGTAAATCTACCTAATAATTTTAAAACTGTATAGTATTTAAATTTAATATCCGCTCTATTTTCTTTCCAGGAGTAGAGAATCATAAAAAAGATTGTGATACACTACTCTTGACTATGTCAAATTTCTTTTTTACAATGTAAAACCATGAAGAATTTAATACAGAAAGAAATCCTTCATTAAAATTTCATAATTAAAGGATGGATTAAACATTTTAGAGGTAATACAACTTTTGTACGAATTCTGAAAATTTCCATCATGAGCTTACGCTGGAAACTAGTGAATATCAGCTTAGTCAATAACCATTAGTCCCAAGAGCTTGGTGCACTAGTAGTCTTGAAGGAGAAGGTGAACGTCGAGCATTACAGCAGATTTCTCGTAGATCATTTATACCCTATGCTTCAAGATATCATATGCAAGAATGACCACACCTATATATATAATAATACACCTATTACGAAATGTGAGAAATTTCAAAAGTTCAATACAATTTCTCCATGTGTCTCAACACTCTGCAGCTTAACCATAGTTTAAGGTTAAGGTTCTATTTCCAGCAATGCTCCATCATGTCCGATATTTCCAGAGTAGAAAGAGGCATGATTAGAGCTCGACACTCTCGAGCGCCCGTGTGCAGTACAGCCAACCTAGGTACCGTAAACCTTAGGTAGCCGTAATTACACTAAACAATTCTGACAGTTTTTTTATAATATTATGCTTGTAGACTGTAAAATAGCATTTGCGAAGTGAATTAAATTTCAGAAATGATTTAAGAAATTTAAAAATCAATTCTAGAAAAAAACGCTACATAAATATACTATTAACCATATTTTAAAGGGGGCATTTTACCCAATTAAATTAAACTACATGCGTAGTTTACCATTCTATTCTGCAGCATGTATGATGAAGTGGTAATATGCCTTACATTGTATGAAGCAGTAGTGCGTTTTTGTTGAAAAACGTCCCACCAAACATTAGAAAGCACGTACTACTTACCCGGTTGAGAAAAGAAAGAAATCTTACCATACTGAAAAATATATTTCTTTCATGTACATATAGGTTTGCGAATGAATTAATTACGTTTTCTTTGCTTAAAATAACATTTAATAACAGCTAAAATGTTAACAAATTTACTTCGATATACCAGGAGATTCAAAAAGAACAAAGCTATTACAAAAGGCTATAGTCATCTTATTGAAAATATTCACAGATAAAAATTACAAAGAGCGGCCATACATTCGGAAGCACATCTGGAGTCACCAATGCAAGACGATGTGCTCTGCTCTTCGCCACACACGTTTTCAAACTTTGCATTATCATAGCTGCCAACTCTTCCGGTTTTTCTGGATAATTTTTCACCACTATCTTCAAACAGTTTTATTTAACAGTAAAATTTTGGACTTATTTTAAGCTTAAATTCGTAAGTAAAAATTAGTGGTGGAAAATCTTCCGGAAAAACCGGAAGAGTTGGCAGCTATGCATTATTCAATTTCTTTTTATGGGGTTAATTGAAAGATCTCGTTCCTGAGCTTCCCTTGCCGAAAAGAATATCATAAATCACAAGGCGAATTTCTAATAGTGTAGCTGCTGCCAGATGTGCTGCTGAAAGAACGGCTTGAACTATACTGCCACTTAGTATAAATCATGTAAGTAAAAATTTAGATCTTTCACTTACGTTTTGTGCTATTATAAATAAATACTTTTCAGTGTAAAAATTGTTACAACCACGTTCTAAATCGTTATATACATTCTCAATGTGTCGGTATAGTAACCAGAAAATTATCAGGATATTTTTTAAATACTGACAACAAATTATTCGAAAAGATTGTCATACAGTAGGTGATGTTTTTGCTATCAAGAGGCCCCAAGCTTTGGTGGATTTAATAGAAATGCGTTAAAACGGCAGACCTCGTGCATGGCCGCGAAACGGGAACGCAGATCTGCTAATCCCAAACTTAGTTAACCAAGCACCTCCTACATATGAAACGCCTATCAACTCGTACTTCGACGTCATCACAGTTTTATTTTCACAAAGTAAAACCATTTAAAATTTCTGGTGGATACTAGAAATATTAGAAATTATCTTAAACATAAATACTGTCCTTACACAAAATTATTCATTCTGATCTATTTCCTTATCATATTATCTAATTAGTCATGGTTAAAAACTCCCATTTGTCGTAAAATTATATTTTTTTATCGCAAATTTCTAAAATATTGTTAGTCATAAGTAAATTCACCAGAAATTTTTAATATTTTTATGTTGTGAAAATAAAACTTTCCTACCTTGGTTAAATTTTGTCGCCAAAGCTTGGTGACGTAGGAGTTGTTAGGCTCTCTTTATCTAGAAGGTTCTGGTTAAATAGACATTGACTAATGTGCAGCTGCTAGTCTTTCCGGTAGAACGAAATATTTATTACTTTGCACAGAAAATTCGTATTTGCACTAAGCAGCTTTCCCAGATATTTATTATATTACACTTCTCTACCTTTGGCTCGCCAAATAGGATTCAGGATGCGAAGCTACAAAAATTTACTATTTCCTGTTTTGCTTTGTTTGTTTAAGAGGACATTTTATCTCTTGAAATTTTAAAATTGCTTCCGTTGTTTTCCATTTCGTATTGCAGCATGTATGACAAGGTGAACAAATGCTTATCCTTCTAAAAAACAGTAGTTTGTCCAAACACGTTCTACCAAACATTTGAGGTATATAATATTTATCCATTTGGGAGAATGAGCTACTTTAACCGTATTGAGAGATATTTTTTTCCTGTTCAGACAGAATTGCGTATGAGTTAATTAGCCTTTCTCCACTTACAGTGTAATTTAATAACTTAGACAGTTCTTCTGCTCACAAATTCACTGTAATATACAGGGAGATTCAAAAAGAAGAAAGCTTTTAAAAAAGGTTTTGCTTACTTTTTTGAAAATAATTTATAGGCAAGAATTTCTATGAGCGGAATAAAAGCACAGCATTTTGTTTACCTATTTTATCAATGCTCTATGCGGTGTTGCATTTCTATTTAACACGGACTGCATCTATGTAATAGTACATTCAAGAATATACATTCTGAAATACACTTGGACTCATCAACGCTAGAGATGTGTTCTGCTCTTCCCCAACCAACGTGTTCAAACATTATAGGCTTCAATTTCTTTGTATTTGTTTATCTGAACAATCTCGTATATGAGCTTCCTTTACCGAAAAGAAATCCGGAACTCAAAATGAGCATTTCTAATGCTGTTGCGTTGGCGACTCCAGAAAAGCTTCAAAATTTAAGACTTAAACTAAATTATGGCTTAGTATAAAACAATTAAAAGATATCGAAAAAAATATCTGTTTTCAGGGAAAAAAGAAAAGTAGTTACAACCATTAGTAATCGTAATATATATAGGGTGGCTATAATTAAACTTCCCCTATAAACAATATTCTACAGCTAAAACGGGAGAACGTATTGTAACTAAATTTGGTATATAGACTGTACATGAGACGCCCTTAAGTAATTTCAGAAAAAAAATAGTTCAAAAAGCGTCCACTAGGTGGGTTTTTGCATGAAAAAACGGGAAATCTAACAATGAAAATGGCTTAAAGAAATGTACAAGTAATTTCGGCATTTAATCAATAGTTTTTGAGCATATATTGACTTGTTTTGGTCATTTTTTGAGCTCAATTCAACATGCAGAGCGCTACCTAGTGGGATTAGTTTTCATTTTTGGAACTAAACTTTTTAAAATCCTTCCTTGATCGTATCTCGTGTACAGCCTACAAGCCATATTGGTTGGCGGAAATCGACTCATCAGTTTCAGCTGTAGAATGCTGTTTATAGGGGAAGTTTAATTATAACCAACCGGTACATTTTCAATTACTCAGTATATTATACAGAAAATTAACACGATATTCTAAAAATATATTGAATGCAAATTTCTACAGACTTGAAAATTTTCACCCAAGTATGTCAGATCAAAAACCCTGACCGCAAGGTGTGGTGGATTTAAGAGAAATAGAGATTGCCCACAAAGCCCGTACATGGCGCTAAAGCCAAAATTGCATCTCTGCTAATCACAAACGCTTTTAAGCAGCCTCTAAATAATGCATAGCTGTCGATTTTTCTGGTTCAAGTAGATACTTATTACTTTGCACAGAGCTGCCAACTTCTCCGGAATATAATTAACTACTTTTCATAAACAGTAATTCTTTTTAAAAGTTTCTTCAAAGTGGCCATCAGTCCGCACGTATCAATAGGTGCTAAGGATTACGGAATATAATTAACCACTTTTTGTGAATGGTCATTTTATGTTTTAAGTATAACAAAATTTAAGGCACAGACTTGTGTGTAGTTATTACATTAGAAAAATATTATATACTATTATATACTATGATGCATTGCAGCTAAGTCTTTCAACAGCAAAAGTTTGCTTTAATTTCAGCTAAACATTATTGTTAAAAAAATGGTAAGTTAGTAATATTTCGGAACAGTTCGCAACTCTGCTTTGCATGATAGATATGTTGCTACACTGAGCAAGTTTCCCCGTTTTCGAAACAGAAAATTAACACAATATTTTTTTTAATTAACAATTTTTGAACACCGAGGAACTTTTTGTTCATTTTAAGCTAAACATTGTTGTTAAAAAAAGTGATTAGTTATATTTCGGAACAGTTCGCAACACTGCTTTGCATGATAAATATGTAACTACATTGATCAAGTTTCCCCGTTTTCTAACCAGAAAATTAACACAATATATATATTTTTTTAATTAACAATTTTTTAACACCTTTGAGTTACATATCTTCGTTAGGAGATCAAGGAACCCTGATCGCAAGGTCTGGCGGATTTAAAGGGAAGAAAATGCGACGACAATGTATCTCTGCTAATCGCATACGCTGTTAAGTAGCCTTTAAGTAGTAAATAGGTGCCAGTTTTTCCGGCTCAAGGTTACATTTATTACTTTGCATGATACATAAATAATTACAGGAAGAATTTTGCCCTTTTTTCTGAAAAGAAAATGAATACGATATTTAAAAGAAATTAACAAATCTTTAGAAAGGTTAAAAAATTTCATGCACGTATGTAAGATCATTAAGACCTGACGACAAAGTCTGGTGAATTTAAAGGAAATACGTTGTGCTGACAAATACCGTACATTAGGGTGGAGTGAAAAAACGCATTTTTGATTCTCGTAAACGGATACATTGACAGTTTATGAGGCTTAGTAAAAATTCTGAAAAATATATCATTTTTACGATGTCAATTTGAGTCTGCGCATTTGACTTATTAAAATTTTGAAATTTTAGAAATTTTTTTTAGATTTTTCAAAACAAATTTTAAGTAAAAAATGATGATGGTTTGTTATTAAATGGTAGAACAAGGCCTGAAATATACAAAGAATTCTTTAAAACCATTTTAGATTATGGTTTCAGTGTGCGCATTACGCCGAAAGTTCACCAAATTTCCAAACATTTCCGATATTTTCAACATTTTTCTAACTCAATATTTCCTCTCAATATTCCCTTAAAGTAAACCATTTTCTTATTCCTTTTATTATTACCTCGAATGTTGCAACTCTTCGCAAGCTCATATTGAACTACCCAGTACTCACGACGAGGAGGTGGTTGCACTTCGAGTCCCGCCCTTGCCCCCTCCTCCCCTCCCCCTTCCACCCAAACAATGAGAGCACACATTTAAATTTCTTAGATAAGTCTTAGCAGTTAAATTGTTTATTTGTGTCGTAGAATTGACCTGATATTTCTATCAAACATCCTCGTTTTTACTAAGCTTTCTTGTCATCACAGACCAATTTTGAAGAGGCAACGACCTCTTTGACAGCTCTTTGAACCACTTGAGTGTGTAAGAATGTAAGAAACCCACCAGAGGGACCGACCCAAGGGTTTACGGCATTAATCCCTCTGGGTAAGCATTTATTTAAAATCATTAAAATACAAACTCTGCCGCAGGCAGAACTCAGAAGCCTGCGGCAGAACAAACAGCAAAAGAACAGAAAAAGTTAAAATAAGAAAAATAAGAAGAATAAAATGAGCAACCTCCACTTTACAGCAATTTAACTTGGCACACTGCCCTATATGTCCAATATATTCAAGTTCATTCTTTCCTGTAGCAGTCCTGTACCATTGTCAATTCAAAGATATTAATTATAAATAAATGCCTTCACCACCACTGTCAACCATATCGACCAGGCACGAGCAACGACTGTTTTATAATGTCACCATATATTTACGTGTACTTAGAGGGTTTTTTTTTCTTCAGAAAAACACTATTCAGACGGTATGAACAGTTATATTTGTTCCCGTGTCCTTTATACCCGTGATATAAATATACTATCTTATTTTAGTTCTCGCGTACGTCATACTTGTGACTCAAATATTATACAGAATTATACCATAATTTCAGTTACAGTGCCAGATCATAACTACAGTTATCTGATGTCTATACTTTAGTTGTATCAAGTAACCTTAGAGAATATTTAATTTAGTTTTGAATTAGAATTTTTTTTCAACTACAATGCCAAAGCACTGTATATTCCATCTACTATTTTCTGTTATCTATAATTTAGTTAGCGAGCCTTGTTGTTTCAAGCAAGGTTGTTTCAAGTATCCTTAAAGTATTTGATTTAATCTTAAAGTTATAAATTTATTTATTTGCATGTATGTATATATACAAAAAGTATTTTTTTAAATTCTATATTAAACCCATGCCCTGCAATGACCACTATCTGTCAATAATATCATATTTACGATTCAAGGTTATATATTACTCTTATAGCTCACTTACGTTACACATTATGCACAATATCCATATATAATCATATTACATATACACATGCAGTTCCACATCAATATAACAGTTTTGTCATAACGTGCACGATGCTGCGTGTTTGCACAATGTTAAATAATAATACCACACATCTGCTTAACACCATAGTTACGTATAACATGCCCATATACAACATTTTACAGTGTTCAATAATACAGTATTTACAATGTTCAATACAATTTTACAATGTTCATTTTACAATGTTCAATAATAAGACCACATATCTTCATAACAGCAAAGTTCAGCTTAACTTGCCCATATACAACATTTTACACACTGAATATGACACAATATCCATATATCGCTTGAGTGTGTGATGGAAGCTTGAAAAGAGTGCATTCAGAAATCATATTTAAATTCTCAGCTTCCGGTAATCTTTGTAAATCCTGTAATCCTGTGTTGTCAAATGACGTGTAAGTGGTGGCTCTGTAACTTAATCATCCACTCAAACACATTTTTCCACATCATGCTAAGAAATCACATCGATGAATTCTGAGGCTCCAAAATCGATTTTTGGGATCTGAAACATTCTCACTCTTTATATGGTTTGTTTTCTAGATCGTGCGTAAATAATACGACTTAAAGCCGGTTTCTTTATATGCTTTCTCTTATCAACCAATATGGATAACAGCATGTTTTCAGGGTGAGCAAAGTATGTATTATTTTGAATGGATTCGAATACAATTTTCTGCTTCCCCCAAGAGAGATAAGTGCAACACTTTTACTCTTATATAGTCTCCCACAAGTTCGTAGCTTCATTAGTAACTTTTGGATTGCACTTGATCCTGTAGCAGCAAGGAGCATACACTTTTACAATAAAAGTTGCGAGCTCGTTTAAAGTTTGAGTTGGAGTAGTAGTAGTAGCTACATACAGTCTTAAGATTCTGTTTGCTTTAGTCAACCATCTGGTAGGGATTTTTCTAATTCTCGGGATATTTTCCCAGTCTAAACTTTCTTGCACATATCATAAGGATACTGTTGGTCAGTACTCAAATCATTTTTATTGCCACGATAGATCTGATGAATGACAAACTCTATGGGCTCAAACTGAAATGATTTCAAAGTATTACATGTTGTTAAGCTTCGACTAACAGGCCCAAGAATACTTTCGGTCCACAAGTAAGTCCATCTAGCTTTTCCAATAAATGCCACAAAGATAGTTCATTCGAATGCAATTGGCAAATGACCCATTGCAGATGTCTACCAAGTTTTTCATCTACTTTCTTAATTACACCTTTGTATTTTCCTGCGCTCGTAGTGCATCCATCACAACCAATGCAAACAA
This sequence comes from Cheiracanthium punctorium, assembly GCA_038373885.1. Taxonomy (NCBI): domain Eukaryota; kingdom Metazoa; phylum Arthropoda; class Arachnida; order Araneae; family Cheiracanthiidae; genus Cheiracanthium; species Cheiracanthium punctorium. The sequence goes on along the minus strand of JAWZYV010013200.1, from coordinate 51,281 downwards.
TTTCCGACATTGTAAGGTTGTTTTCAAAAAAGTACTTTAATATAAAACTTGCAATGTCAATGGCTTTCCTTAGTAGCACAATTAGACCAAAAGACGTTTAAAACACGTTTTTTAACGTCAAAAAACGTGTTTCCAACGTAATTTGAACGTTTTTGAACTAGTTGTGCTACTAGGGTCCCAGACAACGGAACTGTGTAACCAAGGAATCGCGATTCAGGCTCCTTCCACTAGTGAAATGTGGTTTTTTTTAACAGCTGTTCTGTGCGTTTTGCCTTCTTCTGTCTTGTTTACACGAAGGGTGTCATCAAGTCTTCCATCAAAGTAAAGAGCTTGTATATTACAGGACTCCACGCTTATCTCATTGTTGATAACTTCGAGTCGGGGTTTCATTCGCTCTTGTCTTACTTTACTCCTGTGTATTACTGCCTCATTTGTAACATTTTTTAAAGAACTAGCCGACGTAACATCGTTTAAAAGAGCATAGGCTAAAGCTGTTGCTGCACGAACAGGTACGATACATCTGTAACATACTCGGGAAAACGAGGGCATGTCAGCCTTGTTTGGTTATTTTCCGTTGTAGCCGAAGAACGGCAGGGAACCGGTTCTTCTAAAATAACACCCAAATCTTCTGAAATGGAACCTACATCTTGAGAGGGATTCCTCAAGTACAAGAAGTGTTTTTTGTCGCCCCAGAAACTAGAGTTCTAAACCATCTTTCTTGCATCTTTTTGTGTATTTGCTAATGCCACTTTAATATTTTCAAGTCCTATAGAAATTTTTCGAACAGTTCTTTGATCAGTCAAAAATTCACGTTCGAGAATCGGAACCTTTTTATCACGATTATATTTACAAAGTTGAAAATCTTTACATTTGCACTCACTGACATCAATAAATTCTTCACTTCGATTGTCAAAATCTACCATTTTTTTTCGAATCACGAATCATTTTTGTCACGTTTATGAGATTTCTTGAGTGATTGAAGTAAAACAACTTCTTTTTTTACTGAATCACTTATTTCTGAACTTACTGAATATCTTCTTACTGAATCACTTCGATTCCATGTGTTTTATTGGTAACACATGGAATCGAAGTTTTGTTCAATATGAAAATCACTTTGTCTGCATCAAACTAGGAAACTTGTAAAAAAACAGAATTTTTGCCATTTTTTTTCTTAGATTCCCAAGCATAATTGTAGTACTTTAAAACATCAAGTGGGTAGGAAGTACAGACTCACCCATTACCTGTGCACTACCTATGATAAGATGAGATAAATTCTTGCCACAAGTTCTGGGGGACGCCTTTCACAAACTTTTTGGTATTTTATTTTATTATTTTGCATTAAGGTTAAATTTAGACATTTGTAATTGTAAACGAATAAATTCTTAGTAATAGCAGTTGTATAATGAATGATGTGGTTGCAATGAACTTTCACAGTAATCTTAGCTAGCGCAAATTTGCCCATCTTTAGGAAACATAACTGAACACTCTGCAAATAATAACTTTCTGAAAAAACATAATTAATTATTTATTTTAGCTAAGATCATATCAAACGCCGCTGTTTGTTATATTGTAAATCTGAAATTGTTAATTATAAAATATTATTATTTATATTCCATAAAAGTTGGTAACTATGGTAACATGATTAAATTGAAGACGACGTTTTAGAGATAAAATAGGGACAAAAATAAATATTATTTCAAATTTACTATTTCGCCCTACGTACCCGTGAGCTCTGCGAAAGCAGACCTGCGTGCGAAACTAGACCCGCTATTACTTGTTCTGGGCACTAACGTTAATAGATACTTTAAAAAAAATACACGTTTCTCTTTATTTTTCTTAGATATTTACACCTAAAACTATTTAAATGTCCAAAGAAGGAAGTATTTATAAATAAAATTAATGAAATTATGCAGTACATAAGAGGGGCACTTTCTGATTCTTCTTTTCACCGTGAGCACTAAGTGCAACATTTCCAAGTATTCTGAATGTTAAGAACGACTATCTCCGTCAACTTCCGTATTTTTGTTATCTCCTCGGCGTTTTCCCAAACTTTGGCATTTAAGAAGTAAAAATGGGGCAGTAAATGCTGTTAAGTCTTCTATGAAGAGGAATAATGAGCAAAGGGAGGGAACTGGTGTTTTTGGTTTTTATTTTTTATTTTTTTTATCTTAAGTGCTGATACAGTTGTTTTCAGAATGAGAAGAAAGTTTGACGTTCCAAGTGAATAATTCTTGAAAGTTACGTTTATAAGAGAGTAGACAATGTGATCTTAGTATATTACATACAAACTATGTCAAGCACTTGAAAATATTTAGAATGTCTCTTCACAAGATTCACTAGATACTGAATTAAGCGAAGAAAGTGAATCATTTATGAAAATTTCTAAGAGGTTCTTTAAATTCGAAATTTTATCAAAATGATTCACTGCTTTTAAAATTTTCTGAACACTTCCAGGTTTGATAATTTTTCTGAAATTTTCACAGAAGGCACATATTATTCATTTCTTACAGTGTGTAATGCAGCTTACAAAGAATCCTAAAGATTTATTTCGAGACCCTGTTGATTTTTTTTTATTTGTGTACTAAGACGATGAACCTAGCTTTGTTTCTTCCAATTACAGCTTAAATGGGATCTCTCGAAAAAATAGATCTGCCTATCAACCTCAGCTGAATGGTATATTGTGTACAGTCCCTGGCCATATTAATGAAACCACTAGAAATTTTCTACCCACAGCACCACTAATACATATTTATAGGCAAATCTTGAAGGAGAAGTTTCCACCGCTATTGATTCGCAGGATATGTAATGTATGCTGGAAAGAATGAAAAAATATTTGGCATCAGTGAACTTTTCGAACATTTGATTCTAATGTATGACTTCTTTTTTGTAGCCCCCTACAAAGACTACTATTTCCTTTTTAACGAATTTTTCCTTATCGACTGAACCAATAAGTATTACCTTAGTGAACGTTCGTTACTTTATTTATCTTTGCGGAATTTTCCCCAACTTTTCTATTTAACGAGGAACAAGAGTAGGGCTTTAAATGTTGTTAAGCTATCAATGACGAAATTACTGAACGGGGTAGAGTAACGGTGATTCTTAAAAGCTGATCCAGCTGTTTTGGCCTTTGTTCTTCTTGAATGACCACGACCAATAATGGGTAGGGCTTTAAAAGACATCTGCAAAAGGTGAGATGCATTTTGATCTGGCTTCGCGCGCGTTTTTGTGTGGAAAATTAATCCTTTCATTGTAAAGAAAAAATTTTTTTTGAAAACTCTGATAGAGTATTTTGAAGTTATTTTATTTAAAAAAACAAAAATCATCGTAGTTAAAATTTACAAAATGATAATTATTCACAATATGAACTGTTTTACTGTGGCTATGTAAGGAAAACAAGCAAGTTCGGCCCTCTCAAGCTTAGAAAAGGAAGATTTTCAAATAAATTTAAAGAATAACATGTATAGATTGGGTATATAATTGAACTATAAGTAAGAAAAATTTACTTTGCAAGCATTCTGGTATTCAGATTTTTAAAATGCAAAGACAACGTTTTTATTTGATAGTTAATGGCTGTCTTGAAGTACAAATACGTCTGAAATATATCACGCAATCTTAACTGAGCCAACTCCTCTTCGCTGTATCACAGATTTGGGTTGGAACTAACTCCTTCTCTAATTTTGAAAGCGAGCGGTATGAAGTATATACGTTCATACAGTCTAAAGTACCAAAATAAAGATCTAAAAAAATGCAAAATTTATAACTATTATCTATGCATAACACTATAAAATTATTATATACACAGTATATTTGAAGTTTCGTGACAATTCCATTGCATGCTTTCTTTATAGTTAAGGCGAATCGAGACTTCTAAGGTAAATTAAGAGGATTTTTTAAGGGATTCTAATGCATATTCAAGGTACATGACAGAAAAACCACCCAAAACTCCAGACCATACCTGGAGAATGCACACTTAAGCTGTTCCTCCAAGGTTCAGTGTCTTATCCACTCGGCCACTGGTCGAGCAAATTGTTCTACGTAGTGTATAAGAATATTGTACACGGTCAAATACTGAAACGTTAATACAACTAAATAATATATCAACTTTTTGCACCGCTGATTTCTTATCTTAGTAGCATGTTTTTATACAGACAACCCATTACAAAAATCGTCGTATCAAATTAAATACACTCAAACACTACTACATTGTAAACTGACAGACATTTTACAGATTTCCCCACACATTCAAGAAAATAAAATCACTAAATATCTTCAATTTTTTTTCGGTCGTCTTTCAACGTGTCGTATATCATAGAAGTAGTTATGTACTCGACCAATACATAGCTGGCAACTTTTACGCTGCTTTCGGAGGATTATCCACTAAAACTTGTAAAAAGTGTTATCATACATTTATTCATTTTAACATCAAATTATTTAAAAAAAATAGCAGTGGATAATCTTCAGAAAGAAGCGTAAAAATTTGCAACTATGCCATTAGACAGAGTTTTCAATTGCTCCGGATAAAATTAACCACTTGTTTAACTGCAATTTGTGGCATAAATTACAGCACAATGTCGAAGCTAAGTATACCAGACTGGTGTGATTCCGTAAAAATAATTTGAAAAAGTTACCGTTTATAAATGTGGTTGATTATATTCTTGAGCAGTTGACAACGCTGTTTGATGCCGGCCTCACATATTGTGTTTTCGGCACTTGTACATAACCCCTGTCCTGTATTTTACACGGAGTATCTTATATACAGCGCCCCACATCCGCTCTAAACAGTTCGCTCTTGTGGTTTCTGAGAGCAGAATTGCGCGTCTTACTAAATACATTTCAATGTATTTCATTATTGCAGCAGCTAACTTTCGGAGAGGATGCCAATTTTTGCTAAAGCCAACAAATTCTCACGATTGGATCTTGGCGACTTTCTTCATTGGCACGTTTTGGTAACCTTTTGAAATTTCTACGTCCAATTGTTTTGGTTTATAAAGTTCATACTCTGATTTATTCTTAACCGCTTCAGATGTGTGAGATTTTATTATTTTTTTCTTTGTTGGCGTAATTTTTGTTAGCGCTGCATAGCCAAGTTTGTAGGCTACGCCTAATTGTTCCGTTTCGAGAGAAGATCACTTTAGCTCCAGTTGAACATCTAGGCAAAAGTAAAATTTGCAGTTCTTCCCCGTACCCATGCCATCCATTCGCTTTGTAAGAACTTACTGATCTGCAATAAAATCAAGTTTAACCTTTTGGACGGAGATTTCTCTGGGTAGTTCACTGAGTCCTAACGCAATGAAACAATTCCGCTTCTACGGCCCCAGCATGAAACACGCATAATCTTCTTCACTTGCTGTGTTAATGCCGCCCAGGTAGTGTAGGGGCTAAAGAACCATTCTATCACGCCTTAGTCCGGGTTCAAATCCCGGCTTCTACATGGATGTTTACTTGTCCGTTCCTTAATATGGGGTAATTCTAATCACCCATTGGGTGCCCCCATAGTAAAATGGTCAGTGCTTTGGGCCTTATTAGTGGTGAATGCTGGAATGCTGGATAAGTGTTGTGAATAAATAAATCAATAAATAAATAAACATCTGCATTAAATAATTCTGTTCTGTTAGTATATTGCTAAAGTCTGTCCAACGAGTCTATAAATGTAGGTATTAAGACATAACAAGTGTACGCAAAGATACACAATGATTTTCTGAGAAAATAAACCTTCACGACTTTGTTACAAGAAAAATACCCCTTAATACTCCAGGACAATAAAAATTTGATGTTTCGCAGATTTTATTCTTATTTGTCAGAATCAATCCAATCATGCTGAATAAAAATTATAAGCATTTCCAAACTACCGTTGAGGTCGTAAGCTTTAAAAAAAAACCACTTGTATGGTATGCATATAGCTAAAAGTAATCTTTTCTAAGTGAATAAAAATACTTTCTACTAAAATTACATGAAGCATGTGTTTAAAAAAATATCTTATTATGAAATTTATACTTAGCAAATTCTTATAACTTCATAAAAGAACGCGTTCAAAGAACTTAAAATAGAGCTGAATATTTTTAAGTACACGACTCTGGAAGCGAAATATTGACATTGTCATTTTTATTTCATTGACTCGACGATAATCTTTTGTTCTTTCGCTGCTTTTATGATCTTTGCATATGTTTTCTTAACAGACCTACTTCAGAAAGAGAGATAAGAAAACCGCCAGTTTTACACAGCGAAATGACAAACAGCAGTTACTTAGTAGTGATTCGTAGTTTTAAGAAAAGAATATAAAGCGCTTACTAAATAATTACCTCTCATAGCCATGATGTTTGTAGTTTAAAGGAAATAAAAATACTGAAATTTTAACATAAAATAACTTTTGACAGTGTTCCTGATATTCAGGTTTATATGCAATATCGCAATCAGTATCAGTACTACTGTCAGTCAATTTTTTAAAATTTAGTATGTAAAATTTTAATTTTTTTAGAAAATCAGTTTACTGCAGCTACTTTTCTCGTCTATCACAACAAACTACTTCTGTTATATCAAAAATAGTTATTCAATTGTACAGTAGTAAAATAATATGATACTTTTTTGTCTACAATATTTGAATTTGAAAATTTGTTTACCAAAGTACCCATTACAGATTTATACCATGCACTTTTGACTATTTTTGATGACTTTAATATTAATACAGAACTTAACATAAACATGGAATATTTCCTTATAATATATAAATTTTACCTCAGTAACAGCTGCGTTCTTTTTTATTCAGAAATTTACAACCAAATTAGAGGCATTGTCATGGGTATATTTTACACAAGTAATGCTGTCAAATTGTGACTTTTTTATTGGGAATATAGATTTGTTGAAAATAATGCAAAATATTGTTTTCTGTTTTTGGATATGTAGATGATATATTAGTCATTAATAGTGATTTTAATAAGAATAAACAATTTATTTCCCCTGCCTGTCTTATACTTAATTTTACAAATAGCAATTACAAATCTGCTATGTTCGTGGACTTAAACTTGCATATTATTAAAACTTATTTGCGTATTAATATTTATGATAAGAGGCAAGATTTAAATTGTAACACAAAACCATTAATTTATTGGTCTTTCAATTTACTTAACATTTTTTATTAATATTGTAATAGGCCAACTAATCAGATTTTTGCGTTTACGTAATAATAATTGTCTTTTAAAATATTTTCTATACCTCTTTTCACTGATTTATAATAAGGGAGTTCCAATAAATTTCATTAAGTATATAACGTAGAAAACAGTTCAAGCCTATGGATATAGTATACATATCAGAGTTACCAACAGCTCCGGAATATAATTAACCACATTTTTTAACAGTAATTTTTGGCTTTTAAGTTGTAGAAACCGTTGCGGTGCTCGATCGGTGTACTAGACTTAATTTCGGATAAACGGTTTTTAAAAAGTTACTGTTCACAAAAAGTGACTATTCAAGTTAAGGATCACTTGTGGCAACTCTGTAAATGCGAAATGTGATTAGCCTCTTTCTGTAAGCATTAATTTATGGCTTAGAACCTAGCAAAGTTTGCTCATAAGCGTGCTATTGGTGTGTTATTTCGAAAAAAAATGTCACAGAAAAAAACTATCTAGAGAAAGCGATGATTACATTCCGTACATGTTGGCAGCTATGCATATGATTCAATTACCGTTCTTACTACATTTACTGCTTGATAGTTTATACGACGCCAGTAGCCGTTTCCTGCATGATGCGTAGATACAAAAGCCTACCTCTGCGCATGCCGCATTTACAAGTATTTACATGGAGGGCTGGCAACAGTGCTACTGTACGCTAACTGGCTCTGTACAATGGTTCTGTTTTAAAGATATAATAAATGGGTTTTTTTTAAGTTTGAACGTGTTTTGCTTAGTTGTCTTGAAAACATATCCTAAGTATGTTTAGTTTTTGTTTTATTAATTTTTAATTCTATTTTTTTGCCACTAATGGTCAGAGAGCATTAGTGCTCGTTATATAAATTTCCATCTCGCTACTCAAACATTTTTTTCTGGCCTAAAAACAATATTTTTAATATAGTAACTAGTTATTGATCTTCAAAATGAATGCAATAGACCTTATCTGAATGTTCTGAAACCAAGCAAGAAACCTGTAGTATATTTGTGCCAATCTCCCTCTGATAAAGGTTGTTGAAGTGCATTTTTACTTATTAATATATTAATCGTTTATGCACTCGCTTTAAAAACTATTTCTTTCAATCCAGATTTTTCATCATATATTTGAACCCGTAATTTTTAGATATCAGTGAAATATTAGATTTTATTTCACTATTGGCAATATTTTGTACCTTTTATTTAAGATCTTATAAAAACCAAATGTTATACGTAGCCATTTCTTAACACAAATGTATTATTTCATCGTCATATTTGGCTTTTCAAAGCGTTCCTCACATTTCGTCGGGAAAAAAAACATAACTTTTACCAATAGGAAATTTGAAATTTTCTTACCTTCTTCGTGGCCGTGAGAGCTCAAATAATTAAAATATCGATATCTCAGATTCCTTTTCGATGATTGGACTTGATAGCCTGTTTCGATGCTTTCTTCGGGTTTCTTCGCTTTTCTTTTTCTTCCTTTTTTTTTGTTTGTTATGTCAAGCCAAACGAGGGGAATCTGCATAGGAGTGGGTACCTTTTGTCGAGTACATTTAAGGTGTTCCCACGCGTATTCAAGTTACATCTGGAGAAAATCTCCGAAAAGTCCATACCGCTACATCTGGCAACTTAAACTATAAAATAAAGACTAATGCGAATAAAATGCAATTAGATGACATGATTGGTGAACATGCAACTTAATCTACATGTCTCTAACGTTTTAGTAAATTTTGTTAGATTCTTAGATTTTGGGACCTTCACACTTCAGCCATAAGCAGAGGAGGTATATGAATTTTACTCAAAAAATGATGCCTACTTCTTACATGGCGTTGCATAGTACTTAACGTAACATCGATATGGCTAGCAACTTATCCAATGAAGTGGCAGTAATACCAACACCTCTAAGATATAGAAAGCCTTACAACTCCTACATGACCAAGCTTTGACATCATCACTTGGCCTACGAAAGTGACATCAGCACAGCATTTAGTTCACAAAGTAAAACTAATTAAAATTTTTGGTGAGTGCAACAAACATTAGAAAATATTAAACTTTAAAATTAAAATACCTTTCTCATATATAATTATTCATTCTATTCCCTTATTATATTATCTGATTAGTCATGGCGAAAAACTGCCATTTGTCGTGAAATTTTATTTTAAGCCTCAAATTATTAAAATATTGCTATTCATGGGTAAATTCACGTCAATTTTTAATAGTTCCATTGTATGAAAGTAAAACTTTTAAATATAGGCCGAATGACACCGTCAAAGCTTGGTGACGTACATTTAAAAATTTTCTTCTTTCAAAAGCTTGAATACTTTACTCCGAAAGAAATCAAAGTATTTAAATACAAACATGTTTAGGTATAACATATTGGAAGAATTAAAACTGTAAATTAATTAATGGAAACGTAGGTACAAATCAATTTTTAATAAACTTACAAGTACAATTGCATTGCATTCCTTCTATGTCATCGACAGGAAACTTTATAACATTTTGCCATACGTCGGGAAAGTGTTGGAGACCATTCGCAAGATGCTGGTTGCTGACGTCAGCGGCGGAGCGCCCTACTGCACGGAGTATGTAGATGCAACGTCATGAAATCGGCGGCGTTGGAGGGGTTCATTCCGTCAGCAGTTTGAAGTCATAAGGGCTCATGCCTGGTGTGTAGAGAGGGTGTTCCAAGATTTCCCACTGCCACCGTTGCAAAAGGAAATTGACGTTGTTTGCGATATGACAACGAGCTTTGTCATGCAACGCAATAGGGAGATTGTTTTGCAATAAACGTGGACGTTTGAACCCCACAGCCAGACTCAGATGATGCTGTAGAAATCGGCAATAGAAGTCTGCGTTGAGAATTTGTCCTGCAGGCACAGCCCACTCCCCTTTAACCCACCGTGCAACCATCCTATACAATAATGCACTTTCGCTACAGGTATCCCGCAATCCTCGATAACATTCTGTTGCACTTCTGCCAAGGGAGACCTCTATTTTAAGCAACGTCCTCTGATCACCTTTAGAAATCATGGCTCAAGGAAATGAAACTCTTGACTTTAATGCCCCCCAATAACGCCCCTTTAAACTAGATCGACTAATTTTTGCCCTCTATACAACAACAACAGTGCCACTGCACCGTTAGCATATCCTGTTTGAGCAACAACTTAATTTACAGCCCTGCTAATTAAATTACAGAGTTAACAGAGTATATATCTGTCACCATATCTAGTAATTAAATTACAGAGTAACAGAGTATATCGGTCATCATATCTTGTAATTAAATTACAGTGTAAACAGTTTTACTTTGTGAAATTAAAACTGTGATGACGTCATTTTCGTAAGCCTAGTAATGACGTCAAAGCTTGGTGACGTAGGAGTTGTAACCGTGATTTTACCCCGTGGTTGACGAGGAGGACAGCCTGCTTTGGTCACACCCTCCAGCTCTCGAAGAGTCATGTGACCTGCGTGTGTCGCCATCTTAGTTCGAGATAGCCACAGTTTCATCGCTTCTCACACATGCTGAAAACACCCTCTTGGACTCTCAATGCGCACTCATGCATTATTTTCTAGAAAAACAAATCCTTAAAAATTATAGTGATTAACTTTATGCGCAAAAAATTTCAATTTAAAGAAAAACTGAGAAGCAGACACGTTTTTATGCACCAGTAAAGTTATAATGTATCACACTTTTACAAATAAATTAAAAAAAATCACTATAAGTGGATTGAACGTATCTAACGCTGTTAATTATATTTCATTAGTTTTTTGAATTAATTCATGATTTTTGCTATGAACACCAACCTGCTGCAACACAAGCTGCCATTCTTTATGTTTCTTGGTTCTATTCTGATGTCATTAATATAATGAATAAGCTTTGATTTCTAGGAAACTTACGTCGTCAATTAATTTCAGACCATTTAATTTATTATAAAACAACTAAGCATAATTTGTTATACTTATTTCTACAGTTAAATTTAAATTATTATTTAAATTTAAAATATGAAAATACATAAATCTTTGTTAAACGGTCTATGAAAGTTTTAGTTAAAATTCCGTTTTCCTGTACACGTTCATTTTATTTTACAGAGATTTTTATTTTACGTAGATTGGTGGATAATAGATTTTTAAAGTTTTTAGTTAAAATTTCTTCACTGTATAAGATATGATCGACAGAAATTTGGGGGTTATTAAGTTATGTAAAAATCCTTCGAAATCTACATATTTTGTTACAACACACAAAAATATAAAGCTGAGTAGCTATACATTTTACCAGAAAAATGTTTCCATTCGCGAAATCGACAACTTTATAAAACAGAATTTAATCGTTTTACTAAAATCCTAAAGAAAAGAGAGTTTTTTAGGCGGCTTACGCGTTTGAAAAACAGATTACAATAATTTATTGCTTAAAAATAGGTCTTGCTTGTATTCCAGAACATTCGAACACTTTGAACTTGATACATTTAATATTTGAAGGGTATAATATTGAAAAATTTCTAAAACAAAAACATTTTCCTGCAGAATAATCCATTAGACATTGGAACACCATGAAAATTAATTGATATGCTTACATTCTGTTTGTTTCGATTTGACAAATTATTTGGTCTGACAGTATGTTTCATAGAAATATCAAAAGATTACACATGTTCAAACATAAAAATAAAAATTTGTATTTATATAAATCTTATATTCAAACAAAAGAAATCCAAAAAGATTTTACATTGCTATATTAGATAGTCAGATTAAATATTCAAAGAAAACAATTTTTTAGAGAGACAATTAATAGAACACATATATAATGGAAATAATATGCTGAAATACAAAGGTATATTTGTGTAATTTATTTTAAAATTTCAAACGAGATATTCAAACAAAATTACTCGAATGTGAGCTATAAATTCGTGATCCTCTGGAATCAAGATGGAGATAGCAATTATCAAATTCAAAATTTACTCACTTTAAAAAAATGTTGGCTCTCAAAATTAACATAACGTCTTTGTAGCTATACCCAAAATGCGATTTCAAATTCCTGGCATTGTTTTGTAATCACCTCAATACTCTCTTCTAGCTTGGAAATTAAATTGCCTCAGAAGGAAGCTCAGCAGTATCTCAGCACTAATGGTTACCTAGGTAAGGAATTCCAGGAGAATGTCATTTACCATGAATAAAATATTTGATAACTGCAACTATTGACTTAATTAAACCCCAAAGTTTTACACGAGTTATTTTTTTATTCTCTTCTGAATACATGGTGAAACGAATATTTTTTTTTTTTTTTGGTGCGGGAAGGGAATTTATTTTTTAAAAGAAAATTAAAATACAAATTGCTTAGAGCGTTTATAATTCCTAAAATAATTCAAAAATAAGGTTTAAATAACCCATTTTTTTATTTGAAACAACTAATGTAATTTTATAAATGCACACATTTCATCGAAAATTTTACTTTCAAATGCATTCACTAAAATTATTATTACTTTTTTTTTGTATTTTATACAAAATGCTTTCTTAATTTCTTTTAATATGCATGTCATGATAACCGAAGGAAGTAGGGCATGTTTTCTATTTTTCTTGTAAGTGGTTCCATTCTCGTGTGAAGCTCAGAGCAAAATGTGCTTGATTTATCCATAAATGCAGATGTCATTAAATGCTTTGTGCCTAAAATATCCGTGGTTCAATAAAACTGAAGTAACAAAAAAGTGGAGATAAAAGTGAATCACAGAGAGTTTTAAATATGCTACCTCTTTCATTTTACTGGAAAACGCACGTCACAGAGATTTTGCAGCACAAAATTTGACAGGTTTGATATCACTTTAATTACATAAATATTTATATGTATTTTGAAATGTTTATCAACTTACGCAAACACATGTAAAACATTTTTAAATAAAAATATTTGATAACTGCAACTATTGACTTAATTGAACCCCACAGTTTTACACAAGTTATTTTTTTAATCTCTTCTGAATACATGGTGAAAGGACTTTTCTTTTTGGTGGGGGAAGGGAATTTTATTTTTTAAAAGAAAATTAAAATACAAATTGCTTATAGCGTTTATAATTCCTAAAATAAAACTAATTCAAAAATAAGGTTTAAATAACCCATTTTTTTATTTAAATAACTAATGTAATTTTATAAATGCACACATTTCATCGAAAATTTTACTTTCAAATGCATTCACTAAAATTATTATTATTATTATTATTATTTTGTATTTTATACAAAATGCTTTTGTAATTTCTTTTAATAAGCCTGTCATTATAACCTAAGGACGTAGCGCATGTTTTCTATTTTTCTTGTATGCATTTATCCATAAATGCAGATGACATTAAATGCTTTGTGCGTAAATATTAGTGATTAGATAAAACTGAAGTAACAAAAATGTTGAGTTAAAAGTTAATCGCAGAGAGTATTAAGTACGCTACCTCTTTCATTATAGTGAAAAACGCACGCCACAGAGATTTTGCAACACAAAATTTTACAGGTTTGATATCATTTTACTTACATAAATCTTTATATGTATTTTGAAATGGTGATTAACTTACGCAAACACATGTAAACAATTTTTAACGGTTTACGCTACATTGTTTGAATTACTTTTTAATGAATTTAGAGGTAAACTAATCTCTCACGCTTTATTTAAAGTACCAAAAGCATTTTTTAACGTTGTATGGTGGATAGCTCAGCAAACTCTATCATTATGGGTTGGTTTCAATTTCTGCCACGATAGAGCCAAAAAAACGACCCACCAGTGGCCGTTCTTTGGAAAAAAATCTTACTATAACTTTTTCACCAAAAACTTACGTACACGAAAACTATAATCTTCGCATACCACTGTGATAATTTGAAAACCGGACTGCGTTTGCCATAGCTGTTTGGTTTGGTGTGTAGTTGTTGAAGTGGAATAATGTTGACTTTGGTGCTTAGGGTGCAGGTGGTACGTTATTCCGTCCCTCTATCTAGTTTAGTTTGTTTTTATTCTTGTTTGAGTAAGACGTAGTTGTGTCGAAACGCCGCGATCATGATAAGCTTAAAAATCGAGTACCCCATAAATTTGAAATTCCTCGTGAAATTAAATAAATCTCCTACTGATTGTTTTAAATTATTAAAGAAGGCGTTGGAGATAATTGCAAGTTGCATGGTCAAATTTTTGAATGGCACAAGAGATTTTCGGAAGGTAGGGAGATTTTTGAAGACGACGAATGTTCTTGTGGACCTGAAAAGTGCATTGAAGGTAACACATTTTCTGTCTTTAGAAGCGATGAAGGCAAAAAAGGCGGACTTACTGAAGAATGTGACACCTAAAACCTGCAGCAATACTTTGAGCAGTGAAAAATTTGTATTCAGCGTTGTATTGATATGAAGGGGGTCTATGTTGAAGGGAACAAAACGTATTTGTATAATTTTTTTCAATAAAGTTAATTTTTAAAACTAGCCCGGTTATTTAATTGTCAGAGTTTTTATTTATACGCTTGTGGTTAAGGAAAAGCTACACGAAGGTTATCATCCTAATGGCTTGGGCAGTGGATTAAACGGGGGGAATTTATAACGGGTTATAAAGCGTATTCCCATTACATCTGGAGAAATCCACCAAAATGTCCAGACCGTTAGATCGACAGCCGTGCGAAAGTCTAGAAATCTGATCATTTTACTTCACATATATCCCAATATGCAGTGTATATTGACTTAACCACTGGTGTGCTTTTGTCAAATATTAAAAATTATATAAAAATTAAAAAAGAAATAAAAGAAACTTTTCAAAAAGTACTTTAAGCAAATATAGCTTAATAAATGAGTACGCATAACAGAAATGCGTCCCTAAAATTCTAAGTATTTTTAATACTTTTTTATGTTTAAAATCTTCGTGAAGGTTCTGAAAACTTCGTCCTTTGCAAAGGGCAACACTGGCCTCCTGCTAGGCTCCCCTTTATAAAAGTGCCCCACACATCGGGACATTATAATGGCAAGCCCTGTAAAAAAGGTCATTTGAAAACTTTTACAACTGATAAATTTTGTACATGAAAAAGACAAATTTCGTCTGTTTGAAGCACATTAAAAAAATACAGGCAAGCATGTTTTAACGGAGGAATTACAAACATAACTTGCAACCAACTTAGGAAAATGAACATAAAGTCAATGTAAATTTGATGACATTGTTCGTGACCATCGAAAGGGAAGTTTGTTGGTTTATGCCGTGAATATCACTATGCATGCTGGCTTAGGCAGTAAAATGAAAATATGTACAGAACAATTAAGATTTTGGATGTTCATCACCATTTTATCAAGTTTATTATAAAAACAACTATAAAACATTTCAGTTTTTTTAAACTTATTTGTTTACAAATTCTTCAAGCATCAAGTGAAATTTTAATTGTTGTTCTCCAAAGAAAAACTTGAGTGACGAAACTTGATAAAATGGAAAGGAAACCCGAATCTTAATTTTCCAATACAAATTTTCATTTTCTTCCTGAAGCAGTCGACAGATGAATTAGAATTTACAGCATTTTGTAAATGGTATTTTTTTATTTATTTGGTGGCAAAAATTTGAAGCTGAAAGTCATATCTGATACCATTATGGAAAAATGTTTAAAAAACATTCCTGTAAGCAGAAAGGTAATTGATAGATTTCGTAATAGTTGGCATATCTATGACATGGCTCATTTCATATGAGAGTAATACTTGTGGAAGGTCACGAACGTTTTCCCAACTAATTATCAAAATTTGATGTTTCAGAATCCTGTTACAAATTTCACCGATATATAGATTTCTGCTTTCGGAAAAAGAAATACCTTTTTATTTATGAACTTCAAAATTAGTAAATTATAATTAATTTTGTAAAATATCAAACATACCATTAAATATTTTTTTAATCTTTAAATTATAGGCTGATATTGCTTATTCTAATAGTGTTTAAGAAAGGAGTGAGCATTGTACGAACATGTCTGTAAAATTTGTACTTTTTTTAATATTTCGGTTATTTTTAAAGTATTCTTTAAATTATGAAAACCATTTTCCGTGTTAATTATACATTGCATAAGAAACAACTAATCTGATTCATTTGTTTTAAAATGTTATTGCGTAGAATCGTGCAGCCTCTTAAAATTACTGCTCAGTCTCCCCCTGCAAGAAAAAAAAAAGGTTTTATAACTTTACGTAGTTACTATATTAAAAAAGGGGAAAATAGCAAATTATAACGCTATTTAGAAAATCATAACAGCTGACATTTTCTTTATATAAACTTACATTAAGAAATATTTACTTACTTGTTCACCTAGAGCTGTTACTTCATTTTTATTTCGATTCATAACCATAGTCAAAGGATGAAAAGTTTTCCTACATTATCATTTTTAATTAATTATTTTAATATACTCCATGACATGACATTTTCGGAAAATATGACATATAAATTCAGAAAATATTCAGAAAATATGACAGATAAATATGACATTTTCAGAATATTGTATTTAGCACTCCTCGGGCGCATTTTGCATGAGAAATACTGCTTCTGTGAAAGCTTCTGTACTAAGCGGACTGTTATAAGCAAGCTACTGTCCGTAAGTGTCTATGAATTTTGTACACACAGACAGCACATAAGCTTAAATCAAGCTTCACATTTCCTTGAATTTCACGTGTTAATGCAAGCTTGTCTTTAGCTTGACTTTAGCTTTAGTTTAGCTAAACTTACTTTAGCTTGACTTTAGCTAGTGCGCAGTGATGGCGCCATCTGTGAAAGAGAATGGACATTAATTGTCTAGCGTTCCTCAATTTGCTGAAAGTTCGTAAAAAGATGTGTTTTATTTTATTTCCAGTGCCATATTACCGGCAGGGCAAACGGGGCAACTGCCCAGGGCCTACAGATTTTAGGGCCCAAAAATCTTACATCTTACACTTTTGTAGTTTTAAAATAAAATTACAAAGGACAAAAAAGAATTCAGAAGTTAAATAATTTTTTTAATTATAAAGTATGAACAATGAAAATAACTCAAATTTACATTTGTATAAATTAATTTAAACTTATTTTTAATTCTTCGAAATGCTCTATATCGATATAACATACCAATATGTAGGAAAATAACTAACCACATTTGTAAAGAGAATTTCTGCGTTAAAAATAGCAAAATTTTTCAGTTATTTGTTATTTTAAGAAATATTTGCGAAAATGACTAAAGTGTTTGTATTCCATACGTGTTAGCAACTGTGATATAGCATTTCGAAGTGACGTTGAACTGTCTTATTCTTTGATTTCAGATTACTTAACACAAAATTTGTGTTAAGTAAGGAAACCCATTCTATATTTCCAAATATGGAAATTCTTAAAAATAAAATACAATTATACTACGAAATTGATTTCAAAATCAGTCGTGTATCTCGATTTCGGCCAGCAGTATTGCTCATGAGTGTTGCGGTACTGAAAATTTTAAAACGTGTGCTGCTCTTAAGTTTATATTAAGTTTATTTCCCTATTAGTAGAGTCTCTAAATCACACATAACATTATTTTAATTTTGATGCATCCCATGGAAAAATAAAAGAAACAAATAACACATCGCCCACTTATCAATCTGGCGAGAAAACGGCATGGTAAGTCCCTTCAAACTTTAGTCATAGCTGCGTGAAGCTTAGTGTAGCTGAACGGATAGCGCACTCGACTTCAAACCGAAAGGTCCCGGGTTCTATTCTAGCCACGAAAACTTGATGGAAACAAATTAAATTGAAATTTCAGCGTAGAGGGGGCAAATGCGTGGCAAAGTAAAATATGTGGGACGAGTTCGCCGACCGGCGTCCCGTGTATTTAAGAAATTTTTTTAAGCTTGATATGTCAAGCATTCCAGCTTACATTAAGCTTGAATTGTCAAGCTTAATGCAAGCTGGGCAAGTGTAAACTATAACACTTGATTCAAGCTTGCATTAAGCTTACACGCTTGAAATTTTCAAGCTTAATTCAAGCTTATTGACTTGATAAATCAAGCTTGCTGCAAGTTTGCATCGAGCGACTCGACGAGGTTCTAGAAGTAATAAAATTCGTGTGCCATCCTGACAAGTGGACTTCTTACTAGAACATTCTACACACACTAGACTCTAGAACAACGAACCCAGGAAACAAGCAAGTATTGAGTTTCCTGCAACAATATGCTATCCGATTTCATTTTATAGATGAAAACTGTCTATTATATTTTTTTCCTATTGAATATTCACTATATGAAAACTTTCCAAGGAATATAAAACTAGTACTTTAATGAAATAAAAAATTTCTTGAAATATTCGGCCAAAGAATGTTTCATTTCGGAAATGTGATTTCTATCAAAATTCTTTTAGTAAAGAAGCTCTGCATTCATTAACTTAGAAAAGTAGTTTGCTGATTTTTACTTTTCGAGCATGTACCATGTAAGGAAAGTATTGTAATCATGAAAAAATTCGACTTCGAGATTTTATTGTATTTACACGTTTTGAGGTCTTCTGAATGCATTTATGCTATTTTTACGCGATCTATGTTTGTGCGTGTGTTTCTGTGTGTGTCTGTGTGTAAGTGTAATTGTGTGTATGTGAGAAACACGATAGCTTCTAAACGGAGCATTCGACTAAGCTCAAATTGGGTATATATGTTATAAACCACCATCCTAAGACGGGTTTTGATTTTGATGTGTATAGGACTTACAGCTTTTCTACAAGGCTACGACAAAGATTTCTTTTACACTATGGAAATGGGGAAAAATTCTTGAAAGTGCGCTAGCGTTTAAACGGCGCATTCAATTGAGCTTCAGTTTAAAATTCATTTAAATGCTTGGTAGTCATCTTAATCGTAAGTTTTCGGAAAGTCGAGTGGAGTCATTCCAGATTTTTTTATTGCATTTTAATGTGCTCGTAACTTCTTTGCAGGTAAAAAAGCAATAGAAATCTTTATTATATTTAATGTGCCTTTGAATCTCAAAACAATTCAGTAAATATGAAAATTTTAAATTAATATTTCTAGAAATGAGCAGATCCTTAGCTACTTTTTTTAAGTAAAGCAGAATTGTGAACTCCTCCGAAATATATTAAGCCACTGTTTGGTAATAGTAATTTTTAGGGCTTAAAATAAAGCAAAAGTGGACAACTTATGGGTTGACCGCTGCCCGCGATGAGAGTTAAATACTGGAAACGAATGTAGTTTGAAAAATTACCTTAACTATATAGCGGAAACGTTCTGGCTGTTCTTGGTGAAGTTAAGAGGCTTGGTTTCGAGTGTATACGGTAATAATAAAATTATAAATATAAACTTTACTTACATTAAACCAAATACTTCAAAAGCGAATGCAAATATTTCCGTATCTAGATATCCCTTTACCAGAGTTGACAATTGTTCCTGAATATTTTTTCTTTTAATGGAAGGCACACACCATTTACAGGCATTGGTCACTACGAAGGCTAGAATTACTGATTTATTTACCATGGAGGAAACTACTACGTGGACCAGCCTTGTCTCTATGAAGGCACCGACGAAATGACAATCAAGCCCATTCTGGGAATCGAACCCGGACCCGTTTTGCGGTATAATGGCCCTCTAATCACAACACAGACCGGACGGCGACCTGGAACATAAGAAACCACTTTTAAAAACAGTGTTTTTTTAAACAATTTTTTCGAAATTATAATCAGCACATACGCTTAACTTCAAAATTTTGCTGTAATTTATGCTATAAGTTACTGTCTAAATAAGTGTCTAAAAAGGAAAAAGACATTCCGGAGCAACTCTGTTTTACTATTTCACCTCTTCTCATCCCCTCCCGCGTCTCCATTTTGTGTAGACGTATACATTTAAAATAGAAGTTCATTTGGACAATACATATATAACGTGGTAACAAAGATCTACTTCGTGTGAGATTTATAGCTCATTTGACATTTTGTAAAGAATTATAATATTAGCACATAATAACTCTTTTTATTGCAGAACCGGTATTAAAAATTAACACACTTGCTGCAAAGATTTCAGTTTTAAAACTATAAAGTTTTAGCCCATGGAAAAATATTTATATTCATGCTCATATTATGACTAAATACTGCACCCTCTGAACAACTGTCCCTTACTTTCACAAAAACTTTTATTTGGTAGACAGTTTAAGTAATCATTCAAAACACGTGAAATAAGTATTAAATAGAAAGCTATTACACCACATCTCCTTATTTTAATTTTATACAATATTGCCTTCTAAAATACTAATACATCAATTTCATATTCCCTTTCTAACTCAGTTAATTACATAAAACTTATTTTAAAAAGCAACAAATATCTTATTGGTTGATAGAAACTATATTTTCTTTATTTATAAATATAAATTAGAAAAAAAATTACTAAAGAAACATTTGTCTGTTTGAGACAGATTATATAACATATACACGAACCATGCGAGCTGCTCCGGAATATATCAATTTTCGCGTTCAACAATGTTCTGTTCGTTGTTGCATTTCTTGGTAGCACGCACAGCATCAGTATCTAGAGTCACCAATGTAAGACGATGTGTTCTGTTCGTCGCCACCCAAACTTTACTTCATTCGATTTCTTTGTATGAGGTAATGTGGAAGATAACGTCTATGAGCGACCTGTACCGAAATAAAGAATTCCAGAACTCAAAATGGGCATTTCTAATGCTGAAGTGTGCGTGAGTCTAGGTATGCTTTAGAAAGTAATGCGTGAACGAAACTACCGTTTACTATAAAACATTTAAACGGAAATTTTGAACTTTTTTTTACGTTTTTTTGCAATTCTTATAAATGATATATTTTCAAGAAAAAATAGGTATATCCGTTTTTAATCGTTATATACACCCTCTGAAAAAAGTATTCGAGTAAATGTCAAACTATCTTCGTTGATTTCGTATATTAAAAATTATTCATCATAAAATATGAATACGGTTATGCATAATTACAGCTTTTCATATTTCTGTCGAGTTATGGATTTTTCAAAACCTAATTAAATATCACTAGATCCAAAGTAGGAAATTTTGCTTATTCTCGAATACCTCTTTTAGAGAGGGTACATTTTGAATCATTCGGTATATCAACCAGAAAAATGAATAAGATATTTTAAAAATATTATGAAGAAACTGTTACGGAGTTTTGTATGAACTTCTCAAAACTACTCTTAGATCAAGGAGCACTGACTGCAAAGTCATATGATTTTTAAATGAATATGTTTAGCTGTCAGAGCCGGTGAGAGGAGCCAAAACGGCAAATTTTATCTTTGTTAGTCAAAAGTACTGTTAAACAGACACTGTAGAATGCGTCGCTGCTACTATTTCAGGTTCAAGCAAATATTTATTACTTTGCATGACAAAGCAGTAGTGAGCAAGCAGCAGTGGATTTCTCTCGAAAGACTTGCCCCCAAACTTTTGAAAGTATACACTACTTTTCCGTTTGTTTGTTTGTTTGTTTGTTTGTTTGTGGGATTACGGCCGATTAGCTACGCGGGGGCTCTAGGCCGATGTGTGGGGTGCCCTCCGTGGGGGTCCTAACCCGTATTTACGCTAAGTTTCGGTGAAAACCACGGAAAACTCCGAACAGTTAGGTCAACGGGAGCGCGATGGGACCGAACTCGGGACCTTCACACATCGCCCGTCTACCAGTTCCAGTGGCACAACCACTGTGCCATGGTGAGGCTTTCCATTTGGAAGAATAAACTTTAACCATAGTTAGAAAGTCCTTTATGTTTCTAGTTAGACAGAGTTAGTTATGCTTTACATGTAAAACAGCGATGTCGATGTAATAGTCCATTTCAGACGATTTACCGCTGCTATCGATGAGAGTGAAATACTTGAAACGTATAACGTTTGCATAAAAGACCTTAACCTTTCAATGCATGCCGATGCATATATGAATCATACCAACTTTTACTGAATTTTGCTTTAAAAAATTCACAAAACAGGCGGTTTTCTGGGCTGATTTTTATCTTCATGCATCCATATTGATATGTAACTGTCATTTTCCCCAGTAAATGGCAGTATTTAGCAGCACTTGTTATTGAATTAGCGCCAAATGTTTAAATCTTATTTCTGTATTTTCAATGATCTTGTCAAGTGGTTGCTGTTCTTCAATTCGACTTTAGAGACATGTAAAATTTACTATATATAGCTCAAGGTATTTATTTTTCATTTCTATGTTTAGATTTAACCAAAGAATTATTTTTATCTGAAAAATTTCAATTTTTTTCTTTGATTCAAATATGCATCAACATGCATTTATGAATAGGCTTCACTGCACAGAGCAGTTTGATGCATTTATGAATCATTTTAAAATTTGGGCAGAATTTATAATTATAAGATCTCATAATACCTTTTATTTCAAGCTAATTTTTAAAACACACATACCCATTCATTATTTACATTCATTGTTGTTTATTAGGTACATAAAATAATATGTAATGTATACTGTTTGTATGAAAAATTTCTAAATTATTTTTTTTATAATGTTAATTCAGCAGGTAATTAATTGCTTTTATGAGTAAAGAATTGGCTAATAAATACTATTTTACTGTTTTTTAATTTTATTATAATCATCAGTATCTAATAATAAATCAAATGTATAGAGAAACATATCATTTCAAAAGTATTTAATCCCATATAGCATTTTCTTTTACAGTAATGCACCGTTTATACATCTTTCAAGGGACCGATCTGAAACGACGTATAAATGAAAAGACGTATAAATGAAACATTAATAAACAGCTTTGATTATTACATGTGTAACTCAACTAAAGCAAATTTACGTAAATAAAATAAGTGTATTAAGATACAAGTAAATTACTTCATACTAGTTTTTACATGAAAACAATATCTAAATTAAAAAGTAGAGTAAAATAAAAAATTCTCATAAAAGTGAAACAATTCCTACCTTTATTGTATAATATTTAGTACTGCATACATTTAGTATTACTGTAATATACATTGAGTACCATGAGGGGATATTTTTTCATACAGACATTGAATTTAATAAATCATTTACAGTGGTCGGATATGTCTATTATCTTTGATTGTTAATAACAGCATTATGGATTGAATTAAATTCATTTAATGTCTTTTGTGTTCTGACAGGCAAAGTAAGTTCTAAACTTTTCAATATAGTCAACTTTTCAATATAGTTTTTGAAAGAAGGTTGTTAAACGTAGGACCCTTCATTTGACTTTCTATATGGGAAAAATTTCTCCCTAAATAGAAAAATAATGGCAAAGACAAAATTTTCGAAATTTAGGAAAAGTTTAAAACGACGTATAATCGATATTGTGCGTCGTATAAACGAAGCGTTTTTGCATTAAAATAAATAGGAATGAATCGGGACTTAATAGGACTAAATAGGAATTCGACGAAAACGACGTATAAATGTAAAAGCCGTATAAATGAGAAACGTATAAACGGTGCTTTACTGTATTATTATTGCGCTATTGCTAACAAAGTAAAATATATATATATATATATATATTATGTGTGTGTGTGTATGTATGTATATATATATTTACATTTCAAAATTCCTTTATTTACAACTTGTAATATTTATAACTATACTAAGTACTATTTTCCTGTTTCTTTAATTCTATTATAATCATCATTGTCTAATAATAAATAAAAAGTATGGAGAAAGATAGCATTTCAAAAGTATTAAATCCTATATAGCATTTTTTTAATTATTATTGTGCTATTGCTAACAAAGTAAAATATTTTTTTTTTTTTTAATGTGAAGTTCTTGTCGACCCAAAACATTTTTATCTACCAAAACCCTATTATCGATCCAAAAACATGGAACTTTAAACAGCAGTGATAAGTGTCATAAGATCGATTTCAGCAGGCCAACATAAGCAAGTTGTCGCTAGTTTTGAGCAGAGGTATACCATGTGGTGGATGTCATGTTTATCACATATGGGTTTAAACGTATGGGGGGCGTAGATTTGCTTGATAGTCATATAGGGAGATATAAAATAACTCTGAGATCAAGAAAGTGGTACATGAGACTTTTTTATCACTTCTTAGACCTTGCAGTCATAAATCCGTGGCTGCTATATAAAAGAGTTTCAGAACAAAATGGAGCAGACCCCAATGATTTGTTAAAACTAGCCGCCCTTCGATGTGAGCTTGCAGTCGGACTATGTCGAATGGTTGAAAGTTCTGTTGTGAAGCGGGGAAGACCCAGTAGCCTTTTACAGAAGAATGAATACAATGTGAAAAGGCAAAGAGGTCCTGCAGCGTATATTCCTCCAACATGTGTTCCAGAGGACAAAACTGAACATATAACAGTATGGAATGAAAACAGCACTCGCTGTAAAGTGCCAACTTGCAAGTTCCAAACATTTATTGAATGCGAAAAGTGTGCTGTAGCATTATGTCTAAACAAGGACAGAAATTGTTTTAAAATTTTTCATTCAACATAAATTTGATAGTAATGAATGTATATCAAGTACAAAGTATTTGGCATGACATTTTTTCTGTTTTTATTTATTCTGTTATTGTCATTTTTTCTGTTAACAATTTTACTAATTAAATTTAATTAAAAATTTCAATTAAAATCAATATCTTTTGAAAACAATTATTAATTAAGTGTTTTTTATGCCAAATTTTATCAATTATGTGATAGTAAATAATTTTTTATTGTGACTCGCATTTTAGCGCTAAATGTATGACGATTCATATATGCATCAAACCTAAAATTTCTAAAAATAATCAATAAAAATATTTAAATATTTTTTTTAATATTTTTTCACATGTATTTAAGCCATGATATTGAAGAAAAAAAATGTTTGGTAAAAATATAAAAAATCATGCATTGAAGGGTTAATTATATACCGGAACCGTTCTGGCTGTTCTTGGTGAAGTTAAGAGGCTTGATCTGCACTCGACTGTATGCGGTAAAGTTACAGATAAAAACTTTATCTATATTAAACCTAATACTTAAAAAACATATGTTAATGTAAAGGGATATCCGGATGCAGGCATTCTTAGTAAAAAACTTCATGAAAAAAATGTAGCTGGAGACAACTTTTTTTATGCAAATATACCCGTATGTAGATATCTCCTTACCAGAGTTGACATTTGTTCCTGAATATTTTTTCTTTTAATGGAAGGCACTCACCGTTTACAGACATTGGTCACTACGAAGGCTAGAATTACTGGTTTATTTACCATGGAGGAAACTACTACGTGGACCAGCCTTGTCTCTATGAAGGCACCGACGAAATGACAATCAAGCCCGTTCCGGGAATCGAACCCGTACCCGTGGTGCGGTAGAATGGCCCTCTAAATCACAACACAGCCCGGACGGCGACCCGGAACATAATAAACCACTTTTAAAAACAGTGTTTTTTTAAAGAATTTTTTCGAAATTATGATCAGCACATACGCTTAACTTCAAAATTTTGCTATAATTTAAGGCATGAATTACTGTCTAAAAAAGTGTCTAAAAGGAAAAAAAAATTCCGGAGCAACTCTGGTATTACTATTTCACCTCTCCTCATCCTTTCCCGCGTGTCCCTTTTGTGTAGACATATACATTTAAAATGGCAGATCATTTGGAACAATAAATATATAACGCGGTAACAAAGATCTACTTCGTGTGTTCCTGGAAAGCTTTAGATTTATAGCTCATTTGACATTTTATAAAGAATTATTATAGTAGCACATAATAACTTTTTATATTGCAGAACCGGTATTAAAAATTAACACACTTGTTACAAACATTTCAGTTTTAAGAATGATAAAGTTTTAGCCCACGGAAAAACATTCATATTCATGCTCATATTCTGACTATATACTGCACCCTCTGAACAACTGTTGCTTACTTTCGCAAAAACTTTCATTAGGTAGACAGTTTAAGTACTCATTCAAAACACGTGAAATAATTATTAAATAGAAAGCTATTACAGCACATGTCCTTATTTTAATTTTATACAATATTGCCTTCTAAAATACTAATACATCAATTTCATATTCCCTTTCTAACTCCGTTAATTACATAAAACTTGTTTTACAAAAGCAACAAATATCTTATTCGATGATTACATTTATAACTATACTTCCATTATTTATAAATATAAATTAGGAAAAAAAATTATTAAAGAAACGTCAGTCTGTTTGAGACAGAATATATAATATATACACGAACCATGCGAGACCGTCCGGAATATATCAATTTTCCCGTTCAACAATGTTCTATTCGTTGTTTCATTTCTTGGTAGCACGCACAGCATCAGTGTAATAGTTCACTTTAAGCCATACATTCTGAAGCACATCTAGATTCACCAACGCAAGACGATGCGTTCTGTTCGTCGCTACCCAAACTGTACATCATTCGATTTCTTTGTATGAGGTAATGTGAAAGATCTTGCGTATGAGCTTCCTGTACCTAAATAAAGAATTCCAGAACTCAAAATGTGCATTTCTAATGCTGAAGCGTACGTGACTCTAGGTATGCTTTAGAAAGTAAAGCTTGAACTATTCTACAGTTTACTATAAAACATTTAAACGGACTTTTGAACTTTCTTTTAAGTTTTGTGCAATTCTTACAAATGGTATATTTTCAAGAAAAAATACTTATATCCGTTTTTAATCGTTATATACACCCTCTCAAAAAAGTATTCGAGTAAATGTCAAACTATCTTCGCTGATTTCGTATATTAAAAATTATTCATCATAAAATATGAATACGGTTATGCATAATTACAGCTTTTCATATTTCTATCCAGATATGGATTTTTCAAAAACTAATTAAATATTCTCAGATCCAAAGTAGGAAATTTTGCTTATTCTCGAATACCTTTTTTTAGAGAGGGTACATTTTGAATCATTCGATATATTAACCAGAAAATTAATAAGATATTTTTAAAATATTATGAAGAAACCGTTGCGGGTGGCTGTCAAATGAAATGTTGTTCAGATCAAGAAACACTGACTGCTGTGTCTAGTGAATTTTAAATGAATATCTTTAGCTGTCAGAGCCATTGCACGGAGCCAAAGCAACACATTTTACCTTTATTGGTCCCAATTACTGCTAAACAGACACTAAATAAAGCATAACTGCTACTATTTTCGGTTCTAGCTAATATTTATTACTTTGCATGACAAATACATAATTACACTAAGCAACTTTCCCAGTTTTCCAGTATATAATACTTGATCACCTGTGGATATTAAAATAGCATTTATGATGTACATCATATGATTTGATTTGACATTATTTTACGTTTTATGCAAAAATTACACCCAAAACTTAAATTCATTAATATAAGAAGAAAAGTTACTTAAACAGTGGTGCCAAATGCTAAGGAATATAACTAGCCTCTCTTTTTAAAGAGTAATTTTTTACCTTAAATATAGCAAAATTCCTAGCTTGAGCGTATGATCCTGCTACCATTTCGAAAAAATATCTCAACAAAATCACGTCTTAATTGTACTATTTTCTGTTTAAGAGGTCATTTTATATCGTCAAATTTTAAAATTACTTGCGTAGTTTACCTTTCCAGATTGCAGCGTGTATGACAAGTTGGAAAAATGCCTATCCTTGAAAGAAGCAATAGTGGATTTCTCTCGAAATATGTGTCACCAAACTTTTGGAGGTATACACTACTTTTCCATTTGGGAGAATAAACTTTAACCATAGTTAGAATGTTATTTTTTTTCCTATTTAGACAGAGTTAATTATGGTTTCTCTACTTACATTATCATTTAGTAACAGAGGCAGATAATCCATATTTGCTGCAATATACCACGCGATTCAAAAAGAACAAAGCGATTACAGAGGTTTATGACTATTTTATTGAAAACGATTAATCGATAAGAATGACAAAGAGTTAAAAAAGGACCTTAGAATTTTGTTTACCTATTCTATGAATGTACTATACGGTACTGCATTTCTTTGTAACATGGACAAAAGCGATGTCGATGTAATAGTCCATTTCAGACCATGCATTCCCAAGAACATCTGGAGTCACCATCGCAGACGATGAGTTGATTCTCAGGTATGCTTCATAAAGTAAGGCTTCAAATAAATAGCCGCTTAGTATAAAAGAAGTAAATGAAAATGTTGAACTCTCTTTTAGATTTTCTGCAATCCTTATCAATACACACTTTTCAGCAATTTTTAATCGTTATGTGCATATTGAATCACCCGGTGTAGTAACGAGAAAAATTTAACAGGATATTTTTTAAATATTCAAAAAAAAGCAATGTTAAAGGCGTTCGTTAAATTTGAGGATCATTTGAGCTTAACTTAGTAACCAGAAATAAACCAGACTACTATTACTCTTTGAATATGAAAAGTAATTTAACACCTCGATCTGTATCGATTGCTTCGACGAAACTTCTCATGGAACCCGGCTCTTGGAGCTGGAAGGAAAAACAAAAATGTGGAAAATTCATTTAAATGGGGGTGGGAGGCCAAAATCGAATGTTGGCTATTGCATTGTAGTAACAAAGTACCTAGTTTCGTGTTTTGTCCCAACGCCTACTAGATATAGAAAGCCTTGCAACTTCTATTTCTCCAAGCTTTGACGCCGTCATTAAGCTTACGTTTAAAAATTTTACTTTCACAAAATAAAACTATTAAAAATTTCTGATGAATTCACCCATGATTAGCAATATTTTAATAAGTGAAGATAAAAAATATAATTTTACAAAAAATGGCAAAGTTTTACCATGATTAATTAGATAACATAATAAGGAAATAGATCATAATTAATAATTTTAAATGAGAAAGGTATTTTAATTTTAATGTTTAATTTAAGATATTTTCTAAAATTTGTAGCATTCCCCAGAAATTTTAAATCTTTTTTCTCTGTGAAGAAAACTGTGATGACGTCACTTTCGCAGGCTTAGGGCTGACGTCAAAGCTTGGTGGCGTAGAAGTTGTAACGCTTCCTAAATCTAGAGTCGTTGGCTGGCAGTTACGCTTTCTTTATCAAGGAGGTGTTGAATGTACACAGCCAAAGAGTGAAGTAGGGCATGGAAGAATGTTTACCGGATCCCGACGTGCAACGCTGTCTTGCCTGCTGCACCAGCTATGTTACTGACACGATAGTTCGGTATTATCCTGCGCTCGCGCGTTTAAGGGGAAAATGAAAATTTGTATAGAAAAACTAAGATTTTGGTTTCTAATCACCATTCTATCAAGTTTATTATTTTTTTTATTATCTTCAGAACAACAGTTAAAATTATATTTAAAATTTGAAGCTGCAATGATAATTTTCAGAAAATTTTTAGTTTAAAAAAGGGTAACATCTTACTGTTGTTATTATAATCAATTTAATCAGCATTAAACATGATAAAATGGTGATATGCATCCAGATTATTATTTTTGAATGAAATGATAAAATGAAAAAAATGATAAAATGAAAATTGTTCCTGAAACAAAATGCCAGAAATGCCAAGTATTACGAAATATAATTAACCACATTATTTGTACGACAATTTTCTATTTAAAATACAACAAAAAGCATCAACATGGGGTTCCACATTTGATCGCTAGTTTGTCGGATACTTCCATCTTCCGAATCATACTAATACCTCCAAGGTACAGAAAGCTTGAGAATAGAAACTGTTACATCATCATTAGGGCCATTTTAATGGCCCTAATGATGATGGAGGACACAAAATTTCAAATAATTGATTGTGAAATTCCAGAAGTGGATTGGCAACTGTTGAGCAAGTACCAAATATATCTTTTCGACATAACTCAAGCGATCAAAAGTGGCAAGTTTAGAAATGACTTATCAAAGAGGGACCCCGGCTACCACCTTCTAGACAAAGAAAGCCTAACAACTTCTACGTCACCAAACTTTGACGTCATCACTTGGAATCGTTTTACTTTTACAAAATAAAACTATAAAAAGTTTCTGGTGAATTTACTCATCAATATCAAGATTTTAATAATTTGAGATAAAAAATATAATTTTATAACAAATGGCACTTTTTAACTAATAAGATAATGTGATAAGGAAACAGATAGGAATGAATAATTTTGTATGAGAAAGATATTTTAACTTTATTTTTTTATTTAAGAAATTTTCTAATTTTTGTAGCATTCACCAGAAATTTTAAATAGTTTTACTTCGTGAAACTAAAACTGTGATGACGTCTTCACATGAAGGCCGAGTGATGACGTCCAAGTTTCGGCTGTTAGGCTTTCTATACGTAGGAGGTGTTGCCCCGGCCCAATTTCACATGCCAGATGGCTCACTTGTGCAAATAGAATCCTTCGACTTTACGTGAGCATAGAAAACCCATCGGATTCCTTAAAACCTATAGTGACATTCATTTTAAAATGTTACATGCCAGTTTGGTTTGAAATAAAATGCAGTAAGTACATTACAGACGGGCCTGTTCACCTGTACAAAGCAATAGAAACATCTCGATACTTGCCTGACGACCTGAAAAAAGAGGTATTCAGTGTAATTGAACGAAACTCGTTTTTTTGTTCATCCAGAAAACCTACTCATGGCAATGATCTTTGATAAGAGAAGGCACATAAGAGAGCTAGCTCTAAAAGGAGTGTTAAAAGCCAGGCAGACTGTTTGAAAAGGTAAAGGCATCAGAAACTTTATCACACCTACTTTAACTTCGATGCGGCAGACTATACAGAAGTAATTGATTGGAAAGCCGCAAAATTATCATCTCCACCTCTTCTTCGGAGAATAACCAATGAAGAAATACATTCCTTTATACAATCTCGTGATATCCAAGACTGGGATGTTAAGAAATTTCCCTGCCACACGCAAGCTGTCGAGCGGTGTGTTAAATTGGTAACGGAAGCATCGCTCAAGGTATGTGGGTCCCATTCAAGAGATGGATTTATCAGGGCCACACTGAAATCAAGATCCGTGATACAGGAATTTGACACAAAATCGCAGTACAAAGTCGAGTCTAAAAGTCAGACATAAACAGATGAAACAACAAACTATAGATTTAAGTAATGTAAATGCAAACACTGTCATTGGTTGGATGGAGGGAAGAGTGTGGGCGGAACTCTTAAGTGCAACCACCTACCCGTAGGGAGTTCTGGGTTGCTTAGATATCATGAAGTATCTAAATCAGCAAAGAGTTGCACACTTTATATGAAAATGTTAACATCGGAACGCAAACTGACCTCAGAGGATTAGTTTCTTAATACATCAAAATCACTCAAAGTTGAGTGTTTCCCTATTTTTATTGAGCTTGCGCCATCGGAAGATATTCTCTAAACGAAGTCATTTTTCATTATTATTATTAAACAGTACAATCTGTCAATATATTTCCATATAGCGATAAAATATATAAATAATAATTTTTTTAAACAAATTTAGAAATATGGGAAATTTTCAATTTTTTTTTTAATTTTTAGACGGTTTGCGCGATCGGAAGATAAAGTCCGATTTGAATAACTTTTTTTTGTTTTTCTTGTATTCACCAATCGCAACTTTTCCGCACTATAGCGATCCGAAAATGTCGACTTGACTTCGCTCCACCCTATTCAAGACATCCTAGATATAGAAAGTCTTACAACTCCTTCGTCACCAAGCTTTGACGTGATCATCAGGCTTGCGGGTAAATTTTTTTTTGACAAAATAAAACTATTAAAAATTTCTTGTAAATGCTACAAATATTATCAAATATCTCAAATTAAACATTAAAATTAAAATACATGTTTTTCATACAAAATTATTCATTATGATCTATTTCCGTATATGATTATCTAATTACTCATGGTTAAAAACTGCCGTTAGTCGTAAAATTATATTTTTTTATCTCAAATTATTAAAATATTGCTATTCATCGGTAAATTCACTAGAAATTATTAATAGTCTTATTTTGCCTAAGTAAAACTTTTAAATGTGGGCCTAATGATGACGTGAAAGCTTGGTGACGTAGGAGATGTAAGGCTTTCTATTTCTAAGAGGCGTTGGGACATCGCCCTCGCAGGTATTCTACAATCCATTAGACTAACCTGGCTTGATTTTCGGCATAGGATTGTGTAATTTGCTTGCACATGGGTAACCACCTCCTAGGTATACGATGCAGAGCTGCCAAGTCTCCGGCTTTTTCCGGGAGATTTCCCACCACAATTTTTGGACAGTTTTATTATGATTAAACTTTTGGACTCTTTCTAAGCATAAATCTGTAAGTAAAAATTAGTGGTGGGAAATCTTCCGAAAAAGCCGGAGACTTTGCAATTCTGGCAATGCCTGAGAACAGAAACTTTTGCGACATCACTAGGTCTGTTAAAGTGACTTCATCAGACATTTATTTTCACAAAGTAAAACTATTCGAAGTTTGTGGTGAATTTACCCCCGCATAAAACATTTCAATAATGTAAGATAGAAAATTTAATTTTACGACAAATAGAAAATTCTAACTATCACTAAATATATAATATGATATAGAAATAAATCATAATAAATAATTTTTCATCAGAAAGGTATTTTAATTTTTATCTTTAACTTAAGATATTTTCTAAAATTTGTATCATTCGCCAGAAATTTTAAATAGTTTTACTTTCTGAAAGGAAAACTGTGATGACGTCATCTTAGAAGACCCAGTGATGACGAAAAAGCTTCTGTCCTCAGGCCTTCTATGTCTAGGAGGTGTTGCATGGATAGGACAGTTATAAAAAAAGTGTTTGGAAGTTTTTCAAAAAGATTTGAGGAAAAATTGCCTATAGATGGTTAAAGATCGACTGTTATTTCGGACATGCCAATAAAAAGAAATGACCCGGGCACCGCTTACTTCTTAAAAAGGAATGTGCTCCTGTACCATACATGCACAGAAGTATAAAAACGCTTGGATCATTTAAAAAATATAAAATACTGCTATTTCATTTTGTATCGAAATTTTGTATCTAATTTTTAATAATGGCATCTCGGTATTCCGATAGCATAGAACAAAATATTTTTGAACATTTTACAGTATAACCTATACAACCACTAAAAAGTTAAAGCTCTTTTATATTGGAATTAAGAATTGGGCTTAACAGCGCTTTTGCTTTTATAAATTTCGTATGGTCAAGATAGACCGCGCAGCTCTTGAACGAGCAATTGCGCGTGAGGAACTGTTTTAAGGCGAAGCACTCAGCTCGGTAGGCCTCTCTTCTGTTGCAGCTATACGAACCGAGACGCATTCTGTTATGTTTTTATTAGCTCAACAGAGAAACGAAGTGTATTATTCTAGGAATTGTTTTCGCTTGGACGGGCAAGTCAAAATTTCTCGCTTCTTTCTGTCTTACTTTTGATTAACAAACACTTAAAGGTCGTATCATTTTTAAGAAAACGGTCATAAAAGTGGCTAATTTTTATTTCAGAAACATGTATAAAAATAAATGCAAGTACAACATGTGTATTCATTTTAAGGTTTTGTAACTGATGTGTGCTTTGTAGTAATATAATAATATATGTCTTAAACAGGTAATCATTAATAATATATGTTTTAAACACTAAAGGAGAATTTTATTAAACTTACTTCATAAAATAAATAAATATTTGTAATGTTTTCTTTGAACAGAAGTAACAGAAAGTAAGCTAAGATTGCACAATGCATATCACAAATACACTTCTTTGAGTAGTGCGAACATCTATTTAAAAATAAATCACCGAATTAAGTGAAAAATATGTTGTCATCTGTTGCGCAAAATGAGGTATAACAAATCCGTGCTTGAGAATTGAAATGTTCTTATCCTTCCGGCGCATAACATTTGAACACTATTGCTCGGGCATATGTCGGGCACGAGAAATAGAGGAGGAAAGCTTAATCCGTGATTTTCACGGCAGCGAAGGGGCTAATAATCATGTACTTTTAGAAAAGGCTCACCGTCTATGTTATACATTTCGGTGTTATTCTCCAATGGCAAAGCGTGAGAATCTCTGTAAAAAAATATAAATTTGCTACTGAAAAACACAAAACGTGGAAGTAAATTATATTATTATTGGAAATGATTTTTGGCTAGAATAAAGGAATCCCCATTATCAATTTATACTAAAACTAAAGAATGAATATTATAATCAGCATTTCTTAAATTTATGCGTTTTCTTCAATTGTTGCTTTCAGAAGAATTCCTAATTTCTTACTTAAAAATAAAGAAAAATATTATTCGTTCAACGTGAATGACCGTTATCCCGGGCGAATGATGTAATGGACGTATCATTAAAAAATACCTAGAATGATCGTGATTGAAATGTAATGAATTCGGGTAAATGCAAGATTTAGTTTTAACTTCTTCGTTCACCAAGAAAAAAATAATATATACAGGGGTCCATAATTAAACTTGAAATTTTGTAGCAGTTTGTAGCAAAAACTATGCAGCGGAATTGCATGAAAATCGTGATGGCCGAATGAAATGATGGCAATTTTATAGAAAAAAATAAGTTTCAAAAACCACCACTAAATGGTGTTGTGCAATATAAACTATTGGCATGTGCAATTGTCGTAACCATAGTAATCCTGTGCGCGCGCAGCAACCCTCGGGATATAAAGATGCAAGAGGCAAACCACAGTCGTATTCCCCACCTAAAGATAAAGAACCACATGATTTCTACTTCTCATCACTAAAGATAAAGCTTTTATGCTTCGGCGCTCCATGAAAACCAAAACTTCAGTCAGTCAGTCAGTCGCAGTCGTATTCGTTTCGAAGTCAAGTAAGATGACGCTGACTCTCCAGGAACGTGCTTCACTTGTGAAATTATTTTATCAATACGGAGACACTGTTATCGAAGCGTTGCGGAACTTTCGGTCTGCGTACGAAAAGGTCTACTCTCTTGTCTAGGACTAGCAAACGTGATTAAGCAATTCGAAGAAACGAGAACACTGGTGATTGAGCCAGGAAGGGGTAGAAGGTGTGTTGAAGCACATGTAGTGGATGATGTAGCGACGTGAGTGGAGGAAGACAGGATATCGCAAACCATCGGCAGCACTAGTGTTCGGCGTACTGCAGTATTCGTGGACCAACCCCGACCTATGGTTCATAAAATTATGCAAAACGTCTTACGCTATTATCCCTATCAACTCTCGCTAGTACAGAAGCTCTTACCAGCTGATCTGGATTGACGACAAACTTTTGCGTTGCGATTTCTTGCGCGAGTTGAGCTCCAGGATGGATGGCCACTGGAAATTTTGTAGACCGGCGAGGACCGCTTTCATATGGAAGGTGCGGTAAACACGCACAGTTGCCGTATTTGGGCTGCTTCAAACTCACATCAATGCCTACAAATTTCATTACACTCTTCGCATGTAACGGTTTGGTGCGGCTTTACTGCAACCTTCACTGTGGGTCCGTTTTTTTTTTCGAAGAGCACAACGTCGCACGACGTGTGACATGCACCGTCACCTGTCAACAATACACTTCATTATTACAGCAATCCCTTATTACGGCTCTACAGACAAGGCGATCTGGTACAACCACGGTGTTTATGCAGGATGGTGTTCTTCCACACATGGAACGTTGTGTGAAAGAAGTGCTCCGCCACCATTTCGGTGACGACAGAATCATCAGCTGGCAATTTCCTATAGCTTGGTCTCCTAGATCCCCCGACTTGAATCCTTGCGAATTTTGGCTGTGGGGATACCTCAAGGCCTTGGCCTACCGTGATCCCATGATATGTCTCTCTGACCTCAAAGAAAGCATAGAACGCCATGTGTGTAACATTCCCCAGTTCATGCTGCTATCAACAGTCGGGCATGCGAGTTTACGCTTCCATATGGTAGCAGACAATGGTGGACATCATATCGAGCATTGTGAGACTGATATCACATATTGCTTTTTGGCACTAGTGCAAAATGCCTGTCCTGTATTTTACGCGGTGCATGTTATATACAGCCCTCCACATCCGCACGAAGCATTTCGGTTCTTTGTGGATATTGACAACAGATTTGCTAATTCTTATTCAATACGTTAG
Organism: Cheiracanthium punctorium; assembly: GCA_038373885.1. Taxonomy (NCBI): domain Eukaryota; kingdom Metazoa; phylum Arthropoda; class Arachnida; order Araneae; family Cheiracanthiidae; genus Cheiracanthium; species Cheiracanthium punctorium. The sequence goes on along the minus strand of JAWZYV010013200.1, from coordinate 15,286 downwards.
AATCCATTTCTTTATTGCAGCTTCTAACTTTGGGCGAGGCTATTTATTTTTGCTTGGTTCAGCAGTCTCTCACAGATGTCATGTTGGTGATTTTCTTCATTGACACGTTTTGGTAACCTTTTTAATATTTCTGCGACTCATCGCTTTTGTTTATAAAATAAATACATTGATTTATTCTTAACCATTCCGGAAGTGACCTTTTTTATTTGTTAGCGCTGCACCACCGTGCTTGTTGGTAGGTCTAACCCAGACAGCACATAAGCTTAAATGAAGCTTGACATTTCCTTGAATTATACGTATTAATACAAGCTTGACTTTAGCTTGATTTTAGATTTCGAAAGTGTCCAGTGATGGCGCCATCTGTGAAAGATAATGGACATTTATTGTCCAGCGTTTCTCAAATTTGCTGAAAGTTCGTAAAAAGATGTGTTTTATTTTATTACGCACAAAACCTGGACATTAGATCACGCAAGGGGAAGGAATGAATGGGATAAGCCCCTGTGAAGTGTAACACGAGAGGTGTTTTAGTTTTATTTACATCTAATTAACATTAGTAATTCCATTAACTAATTAATTAGCCCTAAAAATAAATTTTAATATAATTAACACAATTTAGTTAGTTAATATACTTCACTTTATGGGTGGTTCATCATAGAATTAAAAAAAAAGATTATTTCCAAATATGGAAATTCTTCAAAATAAAATACAATTATACTAAGAAATTGATTTCAAAATCAGTCGTTTGTCTCCATTTTGGCCAGTATTGCCCAGCATGAGTGTCGGGATATAGAAAGTTTTAAAACGTGTGCTGCTCTTAAGTTTATATTATGTTTATTTCCCTATTAGTAAAGTATCTAAATCACAAATAAAATTATTTTAATTTTGATGCATCCCATGGAAAAATTAAAAAAAAAACAAATAACATATCGCCCACTTATCAATCTGGCTAGAAAACGGCGTGATAAGCCACTTCAAACTTTAGTCATAGCTGCGCGATGCTTAGTGGCTGAACGGATAGCGCGCTCGCTTCCCAACCGGAAGGTCCCGGGTTCTATTCTGGCTACGGACACTGGATGGAAACAGATTGAAATTTCAGCGTAGAGGGGAAAATTTGTGGCAAAGTAAAATATGTGGTAGGAGTTCGTCGACCGGCGCCCCGTGTATTTAGGAAAATTTTTTAAGCTTTCTATGACAAGCTTGAAATGTCAAGCTTAATGCAAGCTGGGCAAGTTTAAACTAGAAAACTTGCTCCAAGCTTGTATTAAGTTTGCATGCTTGAAATATTCAAGCTTAATTCAAGCTTATTGACTTGATAAAGCAAGCTTGCTGCAAGTTTGCTGTGCTGTCTGGGAATGGCTTCGCTCCGAAAAGAACATTATTTTAGCTCGGTTTTAGCAATTGGTATAGCGCATAAATTTGGCAGTCCATTCCCGCCCCCCTGGACATTCAATGACTTTGTAACAATATACTGTTCTTCAATAAAAATTCAAGTTACACTTTTGGAGGGAACGATATCCGAATTATTGCTGTTAATATGACACCAAAAATGGATGTAGTACATCATCTTCTAATCCTGCACGGCCAAGATAATTTAGCATAATCCACATCATAAGCATGTTTTGTAAAGTTTTGTAGATTATTTATATGTTCTCAATAAAGCTAAGATACGCCACTTACGGGTGGTTTTAGAAACTCATTGGGTTTTTTTCTCGACTATCAAATGGAATTTTAATTGTTGTTCTCCAAAGTAAAACTTAAGTGACGAAACTTGATAAAATGGAAAGGCAACTAGAATCTTAATTTTTCAATACAAATTTTCATTTTCTTCCAGAAGCGGTCGACAGATCATTTAGCGTTTAAAGCTTTTTTTTAAATGGTGATTTTTTTATTTATTTTGTGGCAAAAATTTGAAGCTAAATGTCATATCTGATTACCATTACAGAAAAATGTTTAAAAAATTCTATATGCAGAAAGGTGTTTGATATATTTCGTAATAGTTGGCATCTCTATGACATGGCTCATTTCATATGCCAGTAATACTTGTGGAAGGTCACGAAAGTTTTCCCAACTGATTATCAAAATTTGATGGTTCAGAATCCTGTTACAAATTTCACCATATATAGATTTCTGCTTTCGGAAAAATAAATACCTCTTATTTATGAACTTCAAAATTACTAAATTATAATTAATTTTGTAAAATATCAAACATACCATTAAATATTTTAAAAAATCTTTAAATTATGGGCTGATATTGCTTATTCTAATAGTGTTTAAGAGATGTGTGCGCATTGTACGAACATGTCTGTAAAATTTGTACTTTTTTTAATATTTCGGTTATTTTTAAAGTAATCTTTAAATTATGAAAACTATTTTCCTTGTTAATTATACATTGCATAAGAAACAACTAATCTGATTTATTTCTTTTAAAATGTTATTGCGTAGAATCGTGCAGCCTCTTAAAATTCCTGCTCAGTCTCTCCTTGCAAGAAAAAATTGTTTTTCTAACTGTACATTGTTATGATAATAAAAAAAGGGGAAAATAGCAAATTATAACGCTATTTAGAAAATCAAAACAGCTGACATTTTCTTTATATAAACTTACATTAAGAAATATTTAGTTACTTGTTTACCCATGAGCGGTTACTTCATTTTTATTTCGATTCATAACCATAGTCAAATGATGAAAAGTTTTCCTACATTATCATTATGAATTAATTTTATTTTAATATACTCCATAAAATGAAACTATGACATTTTCAGAATATTTTATTTAGCACTCCTCGGGCGTATTTTGCGTGAGAAATACTGCTCCTGTGAAAGCTTCTGTACTAAGCGAACTGTTATAAGCAAGCTACTGTCCGTAAGTGTCTGTGAATTTTGTACAGCTGATGGCTTGACGAGGTTCTAGAAGTAATAAAATTCGAGTGCCATCCTGACAAGTGGACTTCTTACTAGAACATTCTACACACACTAGACTCTAGAACAACGAACCCAGGAAACAAGCAAGTATTGAGTTTCCTGCAACAATATGCTGTCCGATTTCATTTTATAGATGAAACCTGTCTATTAATTTTTTTTCCTATTGAATATTCACTATATGAAAGCTTTCCAAGGGAATATAAAACTAGTACTTTAACGAAATAAAAAATTTTTTGAAATATTTTTGAAAAATTTGAAATAATAAGAATTTCGGTAGTAATTTCAGATTTCATAAAGTTTCATTTCGGAAATGTGATTTCTATCAAAATTCTTTTAGTAAAGAAGCTCTGCATTCATTAACTTAGAAAAGTAGTTTGCTCATTTTTACTTTTCGAACATGTACACTGTAAGGAAAGAATTGTAATCATGAAAAAATTCGACTTCGAGATTTTATTGTATTTACACGTTTTGAGGTCTTCTGAATGCATTTATGCTATTTTTACGCGATGTATGTATGTGTGTTCGTGTGTGTGTGTGTAAGTGTGTTTGTGTGTATGTGAGAAACACGATAGCTCCTAAACGGAGCATTCGATTGAGCTCAAATTGGGTATATATGTTATAAACCACCATCCTAAGACCGGTATTGATTTTGATCTGTATAGGACTTTTCTACAAGGCTACGACAAAGATTTCATTTACATTATGGCATATGGGGAGAAATTCTTGAAAGTGAGCTAGCGTTTAAACGGCGCATTCGATTGAGCTTCAATTTGGTATATATGTTTGAATTATTCATCGATGAAAATTCATTTAAATGCTTGGTAGTCATCTTAATCGTATGTTTTCGGAATGTCGAGTGCAGTCATTCCAGATTTTTTTTTTTTGCATTTTAATGTGCTCGTAACTTCTTTGCAGGTAAAAAAGCAATAGAAATATTTATTATATTTAATGTATTACCTTTGAATCTCAAAACAATTCAGTAAATATCTGTTGCTTGAACACAAGAAGACACGTCACAACTTTCTTGAACTTATTTATTGGACGACACAAAACATCACATCACATGCAGAACGATTTGACATTAAAATTACTATCGCCAACTCAGGGCGAAATAACTTCTAAAACTCAGCTTTAATTAAAATACATTTCATAAAAGCGATAAAAGTTCATTCATTTAAAAACATTTTCTTAAAAGTAACAAATACTCATGCAAATTGCCGCCAACACCATCGGGCGAACTGAACCCACGAACTCCCTTCGAAAACTACACCTCCAATTTAAATCACTTCAATCCGCAACACCTGAATTCACTTCACATCCCACAATACAAAAGCACAATGCTACCTAACCAGCCATTGCTTAGTGCTGACATCTGTACTCTAAGTACATAACAACCGAATGCAGTCCAACAGGATTGTGCAGGAACATACTCCCACCCATCAAGAAGTCATTCTTGATGAGAAGGTATTAAACAAAGTTTAAAAATTGGCCTTTTAAATAAACCCTCAGCAGTTTTTATTGTTACCACTCGTACCATACCATCCTTACCAGGATGCGTAGCTACAACTCTACCGAGCGGCCAAACAGATGGAGGTACATTTTCCTCCTTTAATATAACAAAATCATTTAACTTAATGTTTTCCCCAGAAACCTTCCATTTTTTCCTATTTTGGAGTGAACTTAAATAGTCCATCCTCCATCTCTTCCAAAAATTTAATTTTAATTTTTGTATAATATCCCAACGCGATCTAACAGAAAGGTTATCTTCTATAGGTTCAGCTGTAGAAGTAATAACATCACCTATCAAAAAGTGTGATGGAGTTTACATTTAAATCCCTCGGATCATTTTCACTGCCCACCATAGTAAGTGGTCGCGAGTTCAATAAAGCCTCTATCTGAGTCAAAAGAGTACACAACTCCTCAAATGTTAAGTTGGTATTTCCAATTACGCGCTTAAGATAAAACTTTACAGAGCGCACTGCTGCCTCCCACAAACCACCAAAGTGAGGACTCACTGGGGGAATCATGTGCCATTCAATATTTACTTGCGATAAATAATAACTAATTTTATCGTTTTCATTGATTGTAGAAATAAATTTAAATAGATCTGATAGTTTTCTCCTGGCACCTACAAATGTTGTCCCATTATCCGAATAAATTTAACTTGGAGCTCCTCTACGTGAGCAAAATCGATTAAGTGCAGCTATGAATGCCTCAGAAGAAAGGTCACTCACTATCTCTAGATGAAGCGCTTTTGTCGCAAAGCAAACAAAAAAAGCGATATAACCTTTAGTAGTTTTAGCTCCTTGGCCACGATGTCTTAAAATACAACTGGCCCTGCATAAGGCCACGATGTCTTAAAATACAACTGGCCCTGCATAATCAATGCCACATATAGAAAAAGGCCTATTAGGAGTAACTCTACCAACAGGAAGCTCTGCCATTAGCTGCTGTGCAGTGGTTGCTCTATATCTCCAACATACAAATATTATACATTTGTACAAATGTGTAATCCAAGTCCTTCCAAACTTGAAATAAACAACGTATTGCTAAATATGGAGCAGCAGATGTACCATATGTAACAGTTTTCAATTTATATTCTTTAATATCAGAGTCCCTTGACCTCCTCCGAACTATTCTTTGAAACTCCTGATCTTCTGAATCAATTAATATTTGCCTACACATCTGTTGGATATCCGCAGAATAAGGCAATTCGATGTAGTCTAAATCGAGTAAGGATGTAAAACAAATCTGGTTGCAAAATCTGACCTACGGCTAAAATAGAATTCAAGGAGTTCCCATCCGGATGCTTGCAAGAACCATCAAATACAACTCTCAATTTCGTAGAAATAGAATCGCTCTTGATAACTGAATGATGAGACAGATAGTAAATTTCATTCCCGCTAGATTCTAAATTTTCGCCAAGAGGCGTCATATGTCCAAGTTCCTCATATTGATTCATGAATTGCTTATAATCCCTCTCGAATTCCTTGTTATACAGAAATTTTCTTTCCATTGCAAATAATCTCGCAATTGCCATTCCTTTAATATTCCCCAACAGATTCACGTCTCTATAAATTGGTAATTTCACTACAAATCTACCGTCTTCATTTACTTTATATGTTCACTGGAAATGTTGTTCACAAAATTCTTCCTCTTCAGATAAATGCTGTTTTTTAACATTTATTTCCTCTGTCAGCCAAAATTTTTTAAGAATTACATCAATGTTACTTTCATTTTCATAATTACTTATAAAATGAGAGTGTGCAGAACGCGATGAATTGTAATCAGTCTGAATTCTTCCAGCTACCACCCAACCAAACATTGTATTCTGAGCAATGGGCGGATTTTCCTCTCCCACAATTTTTCCATGTAATATAATATGAAAGAAAGTGTCGGAACCCAAAATGATATCACATTCCCCCGACTGCATAAAGTTTTTATCGGCTAAATTGATACCTTTAAGATGATCAAGATTCCTTACATCCAATGACTCAGTAGGGAGATAAGATGTAACTTTGTTTAGTATATAGGCATGAACACTTAAAAAGTCATCCGAAAACCTTGAACCAACTTTCAAAGTCGGTTAACCTCGTGTCTGCCCAGCTTCCAGTCCTCCAATAACTTTGAGAACAATGCGATCGTTTTTTCTTTTTAAGTTCAAAATAGTCATAGCATTTTCACTTATGAAGGAACATTCTGATCCCGAATCCAGGAGTGCTCTAAAGGAAAATGCGTCACCCACAGAATTATAAATTAAAATTTCAGCTGCAGGTAAAAAAGAAATATACTTAGAATTGTCACAAGATGCACTCGCAATAACTTTTGTTTCATTAGATGTGGATCCAGAGCCACTATCCCAGTCGTAGCTACTCCTTTCGTTCAAAACTGGGGTCACCCTTCCCTGAATTTTCGCAGTACACGAAGTGCTTTTATTTCCTTCATGTATAAGTGTATTATGATTCCCTTGACATTGTAAACACTTCAAATGGGTTTATGGACATTCCTTCAACTTGTGAGAATTTAAACACAAGAAACATAAGTTATTCTGTTTAACAAACTTCTTTCGGCATAGGCATCCATACCCTTAAATTTTCCACATTTATATAATGGATGCGTTCCCTGGCATTTCATACACCTTCGAATGGATTTTTCAGTATTGCTTCCTGATTCAATATAATTGACATTTTTAGGCCTGACATCGTCATTATTAGCAATTAATTCCAAGGAAGAGCATCTCACATTTAAAAATTCAAAAAATTGCTTTAAAGTAGGGAAATCAATCTCTGCACTTTTTATAGACCATTGCTTTCTTGTCTCGACATCAAGCTTTTGCAGCAATAAATAAATTAACCATGGATCTCTACCAGTAGCTTCCTCACAAGCAGCTCTCAATCCTCTAATGACTTCATCACTTGTATTCAACAAATTTCTTAAGTTTACACAATTCGGGTGACTACTTGACTTTTGATCTATGAAAAATTTAATTAATTAACGACTGTACAATTTGCTTCTTCTTATCATACCGATCCAATAATTCCCCCCAGGCTTCTTCATATGAATCGTTAGACAGTGGAATATGCTTAATTAATAAGGCAGGTTCATCCGACAATAACCCTTTAAGATACTAAAATTTTTGAATCATAGATAATGATGTTTGAGCATGAACAGCTGCTATAAACATATCCTTAAAGTTATTCCAGTCCATAAATTTATCGGAAAAAATTGGTATGTTCAATTTTGGAAGCCTAACATTTTGGTTCTGACTTGCAGTATGAACAGATTAAACAACACTCTGTGTTTCATTCGTCACAAATTGCTCTGTAGTAATCAACACATCTTACTTATTTTGAAATTTAGATTTCAAGAAAAAATATCTTTCTTCAACTTCCGCAATTTCAGAATCCTTTTCACTAACTAAATTATCCAGCCTTTCAAATTCTTCAAAAACCTCATCCAATCTATGCAATCGAGTATTAATTTCATTCTTACCATTTATCCTGTCAAAATTATTTTCCAATCTTGTAAGAGAAGCTTTAAGACGACCCCTTTCCGTTTTTATTTTTGCAAGTTCTTCTTCTACCATTGCAGATCAAATAAAATATAATAACTTTTAAAAATACAATCCCAATAAAAATCGTAAGCACTTATCTTTCACAAATCCAAATCTCGCCGGTGCCTCCACTTTCTTATGTTGCTTGAACACAAGAAGACACGTCAACCCTTTCTTGAACTTACTTATTGGACGACACAAAACATCACATCACATGCAGAACGATTGAACATTAAAATTACTATCGCCAACTCAGGGCGAAATAACTTCTAAAACTCAGCTTTAATTAAAATACATTTCATAAAAGCGATAAAAATTCATTCATTTAAAAACATTTTCTTAAAAGTAACAAATAATCATGCAAATTGCCGCCAACATCATCGGGCCAACTGAACCCACGAACTCCCGTCGAAAACTACACCTCCAATTTAAATCACTTCAATCCGCAACACCTGAATTCACTTCACATCCCACAATACAAAAGCACAGTGCTACCTAACCAGCCATTGCTTAGTGCTGACATCTGTACTCTAAGTACATAACAACCGAATGCAGTCCAACAGGATTGTGCAGGAACAATATCAAAATTTTAAATTAATATTTGTTCTAGAAACGGGCAGATCCTTAGCTACTTTTTTAAGTAAAGCAGAATTGTTAATCCGTCCGAAATATATTAAACCACTGTTTGGTAATAGTTTGGCTTAAAATAAAGAAAAAGTGAACAACTTATGGGTTGACCGTTGCAGGCGATGAGAGTTAAATACTTGAAACGTATGAAGTTTGCAAAACTACCTTAACCCTTTCGGTACGAAGTCGGCCCTAGACGGCTGAGGCGGTTAAGGACGGGCCGAGCCGTATTGGAGCGGATGAGTGGAAAATAGGGATGGAAGGTATTTTAACAGGTAGAAGAAACAGGAATATGTTCGGGAAATACGAAGGGGTGTTTTCAGAGGCGGCTTTCTCTTTCACCCAGTGACAAGTGACATGTTTGCCTGTGGGTGCTAAAATTTACTAGGTAGAGTAAATTAAGAAGGGAGACTACAAGTAAGTCTGAAAGCATTGATTGATTAGGACGATCATGTCGCACACGTATTGCACCCCCAGGTAAAGTGGGAGAGTCGATTCTAAGAAATCCCCACACCCGAACTCTCGGACTCAAAGGTAGTGATTTTTGATCACCTGCTCGTCCTGAAAGAGTTAACTATATACCGGAAACGTTCTGGCTGTTCTTAGTGAAGTTAAGAGGCTTGGTTTCAATTGTATACGGTAATAATAAAATTATAAATATAAACTTTACTTAAATTAAACCAAATACTTCAAAAGCGTATGCAAATATATCCGTATCTAGATATCTCTTTACCAGAGTTGACAATTGTTCCTGAATATTTTCTTCTTTGGAAGGCACTCACCGTTTACAGGCATTGGTCACTACGAAGGCTAGAATTGCTGGTTTATTTACCATCGAGGAAACTACTACGTGGACCAGCCTTGTCTCTATGAAGGCACCGACGAAATGACAATCAAGCCCGTTCCGGGAAACGAACCCGGACCCGTGGTGCGGTAGAATGGCCCTCTAATCACAACACAGCCCGGACGGCGACCTGGAACATAATAAACCACTTTTAAAAACAGTGTTTTTTAAAGAACTTTTTCGAAATTATAATCAGCACATACACTTAACTTCAAAATTTTGCTATAATTTAAGGCATGAATTAATGTCTAAAAAGGAAAAAAAACATTCCGGAGCAACGCTGGTTTTACTATTTCACCTCTCCTCATCCTTTCCCGCGTGTCCCTTTTGTGTAGACATATACATTTAAAATGGCAGATCATTTGTACAATAAATACATAACGCGGTAACAAAGATCTACTTCGTGTGTTCCTGGAAAGCTTTAGATTTATAGCTCATTTGACATTTTATAAAGAATTATTATAGTAGCACATAATAACTCTTTATATTGCAGAACCGGTATTAAAATATTAACACACTTGTTACAAAGATTTCAGTTTTAAGAAGATAAAGTTTTAGCCCACGGAAAAACATTCATATTCATGCTCATATTCTGACTATATACTGCACCCTCTGAACAACTGTTGCTTACTTTCGCAAAAACTTTCATTAGGTAGACAGTTTAAGAACTCATTCAAAACACGTGATATAAGTATTAAATAGAAAGCTATTGTAGCACATGTCCTTATTTTAATTTTATACAATATTGCCTTCTAAAATACTAATACATCAATTTCATAATCACTTTCTAACTCCGTTAATTACATAAAACTTGTTTTACAAAAGCAACAAATATCTTATTCGGTGATAAAAACTATACTTTCTTTATTTATAAATATAAATAAGGAAAAAAATTATTAAAGAAACGTCAGTCTGTTTAAGATAGAATATATAATATATACACGAACCATGCGATACCCTCCGGAATATATCAATTTTCCCGTTCAACAATGTTCTATTCGTTGTTGCCTTTCTTGGTAGCACGCACAGCATCAGTGTAATAGTTTACTTTCTGAACCACATCTAGAGTCACCAATCCAAGACGATGTGTTCTATTCGTCGCCACCCAAACTTTACTTCATTCGATTTCTTTGTATGAGGTAATGTGAAATATCACGCGTATGAGCGTCCTGTACCGAAATAAAGAATTCCAGAACTCAAAATGCGCATTTCTAATGCTGAAGCGTACGTGACTCTAGGTATGCTTTAGAAAGTAAAGCTTGAACTATGCTACAGTTTACTATAAAACATTTAAACGGACTTTTGAACTTTCTTTTACGTTTTGTGCAATTCTTATAAATGATATATTTTCAAAAAAAAAATACTTATATCCGTTTTTAATCATTATATACACCCTCTCAAAAAAGTATTCGAGTAAATGTCAAACTATCTTCGCTGATTTCGTATATTAAAAATTATTCATCATAAAATATGAATGCTGTTATGCATAATTACAGGTTTTCATATTTCTATCCAGATATGGATTTTTCAAAAACTAATTATATATTCTCAGATCCAAAGTAGGAAATTTTGCTTATTCTCGAATACCTTTGTTTAGAGAGGGTACATTTTGAATCATTCGGTGTATTAACCAGAAAATGAGTAAGATATTTTAAAATATTATAAAGAAACCGTTCCAGGTCCGTTGTTTAACATTCAAAAGGTTTGTCGGATCAAGAAACACTGACTGCCATGTCTAGTGAATTTTAAATGAATATTTTTAGCTGTCAGAGCCATTGCACGGAGCCAAAGCAACAAATTTTACTATTATTGGTACCAGTTACCACTAAACAGATACTAAATAAAGCAAAACTGCTTCTATTTCCGGTTCTAGCTGATATTTATTACTTTGCATGACAAATACGTAATTACACTAAGCAACTTTCCCAGTTTTCCAGTATATTATACTTGATCACCTATGGATATTAAAATAGCATTTATGATGTGCATTATATGATTTGATTTGACATGATTTTTACGTTTTTTGCAAAAAATACACCCAAAACTTAAATTCATCAATATAAGAAGAAAATTTACTTAAACAGTGGTACCAAATGCTCCGGAATAAAACTAGCCTCTCTTTTTAAACAGTAATTTTTTACTTAAAATATAGCAAAATTCCTAGCATGAGCGCATGATCCTGCTACCATTTCGAAAAAATATCTCAACAAAATTACGGCTTTATTGTACGATTTTCTGTTTAAGAGGTCATTTTATATCGTTAAATTCTAAATTACTTGCGTAGTTTATACTTGTGTAGTTTATCGAAATTGCAGCGTGTATGGCAAGTTGGAAAAATGCCTATCCTTGAAAGAAGCAGTAGTGGATTTCTCTCGAAAGACGTGTCACCAAACTTTTGGAGGTATACACTACTTTTCCATTTGGGAGAATAAACGTTAACCATAGTTAGAAAGTTATTTTTTTTCCTATTTAGACAGAGTTTATTATGTTTTCTCTACTTACATTATCATTTAGTAACAGAGGCAGATAATCCATATTTGCTGCAATATACCGGGCTATTCAAAAAGAACAAATCGATTACAGAGGTTTATGACTATTTTATTGAAAACGATGAATCGATAAGAATGACAAAGAGTGAAAAAACGAGCTTAGAATTTTGTTTACCTATTCTATGAATGTACTACATGGTACTGCATTTCTTTGTAACATGGACAAAAGCGATGTCGATGTAATAGTTCATTTCAGACCATGCATTCCCAAGAACATCTGGAGTCACCATCGCAAGACGATGAGTTGATTCTCGGGTATGCTTCATAAAGTAAGGCTTCAAATAAATCGCCTCTTAATATAAAAAAATTAAATGAAAATGTTGAATTCTCTTTTAGATTTTCTGCAATCCTTATCAATAAACACTTTTCAGCAATTTTTAATCGTTATGTGCATATTGAATCACCCGGTGAATTAACGAGAAAAATTATACAGGATATTTTTTAAATATTTAGAAAAAGCAATGTTAAAGGCTTGTGTTAAATTTGAGAACCATTTAGAGCTTAACTTAGTAACCAGAAATAAACCAGACTACTATTACTCTTTGAATATGAAAAGTAACTTATCACCTTGTAATCTCATTGATTCCTTTGACATAACTTCTTATGAAACCCGGCTCTTGGTTGTTGGAAGGAAAAAAAAATAACGTGGAAAATGCATTTAAATGGGGGTGGGCGGCAAAATCGAATGTTTGATAATGCAGTTAACAAAGTACCAACTATTGTGTTTTGTCCCAATGCCTCGTAGATATAGAAAGCCTTGCAACTTCTATGTCTCCAAGCTTTGACGCCTTCATTAAGCTTACGCTTAAGAATTTTACGTTCACAATGATCGTAAGTTTGTCGGATGCTTCCATCTTCCGAATCATACTAATACCTCCTAGATACAGAAAGCCTGAGAACAGAAACTGTTGTATCATCATGAGGGACATTAAAATGGACCTCATGATGATGCGGGCCACAAAATTTCAAATAATTGATTGTGAAATTCCAGAAGTGGATAGGCAACTGTTGAGCAAGGACCAAATATATCTTTTCGACATAACTCAAGCGATCAAAACTGACAAGTTTCCAAATGACTTATCAAAGAGGGACCCCGGCCCAATTTCACATGCTAGATGGCTCACTTGTGCAAATAGAGTCCTTCGGCTTTACGTGAGCGTAGAATACCCATCGGTTTCCTTAAAAGCTATAGTGATATTCATTTTAAAATGTTACATGCCAGTTTGGTTTGAAATAAAATGCAGTAAGTACAATACAGACGGACCTATCCACCTGTACAGAGCAATGGAAACATCTCGATACTGGCCTGACGACCTGAAAAAAGTGGTATTCAGTGTAATTGAACGAAATTCGTTCTTTGCTCATTCAGAAATCCTACTCATGGCAATGATCTTTGATAAGAGAAGGCACATAAGAGAGCTAGCTCTAAAAAGAGTGTTAAAAGTCAGACAGACTGTTTGAAAAGGTAAAGGCATCAGAAAGTTTATCACACCTACTTTAAAATTGATGCGGCAGACTATACAGAAGTAATTGATTAGAAAGCCTCAAAATTATCATCTCCACCTCTTCTTCGAAGAATAACCAATGAAGAAATACATTCCTTTATACAATCAGGTGATATGCCCAGACTGGGATGTCAAAAAATTTCCCTGCCACACGCTAGCTGTCGAGCGGTGTGTTAAATTGGTAACGGAAGCATCGCTCAAGGTATGTGGGTACCAATCAAGAGATGGATTCATCAGGGCCACACTGAAATCAAGATCCGTGATACAGGAATTTGACACAAAATCGCAGTACATAGTCGAGTCTAAAAGTCAGACATAAACAGATGAAATAACAAACTATAGATTTAAGTAATGTAAATGCAAACACTCTCATTGGTTGGATGGAGGGAAGAGTGTGGGTGGAACTCTTAAGTGCAACCACCTACCCGTGGGGAGTTCTGGGTTGCTTAAATATCATCAAGTATCTAACTCAGCAAAGAGTTGCACACTTTATATGAAAATGTTAACACTGGAACGCAAACTGACCTCAGAGGATTAGTTTCTTAATACATCAAAATCACTCAAAGTTGAGTTTTTCCCTATTTTTATTGAGCTTGCGCCATCGGAAGATATTCTCTAAACGCAGTCATTTTTCATTATTATTATTAAACAGTACAATCTGTCAATATATTTCCATATAGCGATAAAATATATAAATAATAATTTTTTTAAAAAAAATTTAGAAATATCGGAAATTTTCATTTTTTTTTTTAATTTTTAGACGGTTTGCGCGATCGGAAGATAAAGTCCGATTTGAATAACTTTTTTTTGTTTTTCTTGTATTCACCAATCTCAACTTTTCCGCACTATAGCGATCCGAATATGTCAACTTGACTTCGCTCCACCCTATTCAAGACCTCCAAGATATAGAAAGCCTTACAACGTCCTTCGTCACCAAGCTTTGACGTGATCATTAGGCTTGTGGGTAAAATTTTTTTTGACAAAATAAAACTATTAAAAATTTCTTGTAAATGCTACAAATATTATCAAATATCTCAAATTAAACATCAAAATTAAAATACATGTTTTTCATACAAAATTATTCATTATCATCTATTTCCGTATATGATTATCTAATTACTCATGGTTAAAAACTGCCGTTAGTCGTAAAATTATATTTTTTTATCTCAAATTATTAAAATATTGCTATTCATCGGTAAATTCACCAGAAATTTTTAATAGTCTTATTTTGCCTAAGTAAAACTTTTAATGTGGGCCAATGATGACGTCAAAGCTTGGTGACGTAGGGCTTTCTATTTCTAAAGAGGCGTTGGGACATCGCCCTCGCAGGTATTCTATTATCCATTAGACTAATCTGGCTTGATTTTCGGTACAGGATTGTGTAATTTGCTTGCACATGGATAACCACCTCCTAGATATACAATGCCTGAGAACAGAAACTTCTGCGACATCACTAGGTCAACTAAAGTGAACGTCATCAGACATTTATTTTCACTTAGTAAAACTATTCGAAGTTTGTGGTAAATTTACCCCCGCATAAACATTTCAATAATGTAAGATAGAAAATTATAAATATCACTAAATATATAATATGATATAGAAATAGATCATAATAAATAATTTTTCATCAGAAAGGTATTTTAATTTTTATCTTTAACTTAAGATATTTTCTAAAATTTGTATCATGCACCAGAAATTTTAAATAGTTTTACTTTCTGAAAGGAAAACTATGATGACGCTTTCTTAGAGGACTTAGTGATGACGAAAAAGCTTCTGTCCTCAGGCCTTC
>JAWZYV010013199.1:0-280626 GCA_038373885.1 Cheiracanthium punctorium | reverse complement strand
ACTAATGGGGATCGGCAAAGAAATGTTAGGGCCGAAATATGAAACAAAAAAAAAAAAAATATTCTGTGAAAAACGATCTATTGAAGAAGAAGAAGAAGAAAAAAGATAGCCATACATCAATTAAAATCTGCGATAAAAGTTCCCGATTTTGAGATTCATTTTCCCTTTGGGGGAGGGGAAAAAAACAAAAAAAAACAAGACTAGTGCCGGATTATAGGTTCCCGGATTATGGATGCTGCACTGTATTTAATTTTATATTCACACCACATTTCTAACAGACAGACACACTTCCTTTTCATACAATAACCTATATCATTCCTTTCCATTCATAACATGATAAAATTCCAAATTCAAAACTTCTATTCTATTGCACGATCATGAAACAAAATACACATGTCGGCATTTACATATTATCCTGGCAGTCATTCCCGCTAAACTATTTTTTTTTGTCAAGTGTGCTAGCAAGCTGTTGTTGCCAATTGTATTCCAAACCATCAATAATTGCATGTGTCCAGCATTTATCTTGGGGGAAAATCATTCGTCTTGGCAGACTGCCAGAGCAGTACGTAAGTACCCACATGTCTTTATGGTTGCCAGTCAAAACATCCCTCGAGAGCATTCTACCCTGGTGCCGTCTATAGCCTGAGGATTGTGCCAAAATCATCAACAAACCAAAATGTAAACAAACAGATCAAATTTAAACAGTACCATCTTCTCCATTTAGTCCGCTGTAACAAATAGAATAGAGAGAGAAGGGTACTTTACGTAAGTACCGAGAGAAGTTCTCGGGAAGAAAGAAGAAAAAGACTGAAACAATCGGAGAAATTTCTAAATATTTTCAATATCATTCAATCTAAAAATATGTATGTATAATTACTTGTGTATTAATATAATATTTCATAAATAACGAAAACAATATTTTTAGAGTTTTTTCTTGGCTATCATATGGTTATGTATTAATTTTGGGTGACCTCTCTTAAGGCTTGTATGTAGTACTAACTTTGGAATTTGATCGCTGCAATGTTATTTTATGGAAAAAACTGCCTTTACTACTATCGCATTTCGAAACGAACTATAGTATATTTTTCATCTGTTCTGTTTTCCCCTTAATCCGAAAAGGTACAGCTTTAGTATGGTCCCTTTGGCGCGCTTTATTTTTGGCGACTTTTTTTGGTGCGATAAAGGATGCCAATATGGTAACCCCGCCGTCGGATGCTCCGGAGCGGTAACCCTAACCTCGGGCGAAAAGTGGATTCTTCCGTGACGTCACGGATGCGCTCGTGTTCGTCCGGCGAATCGCGACCGTTTGTTCCTTTCATGAACTTTTTGAGCCCCGTATATCTTATCCCGCGAGGTTTGAGTACCGTGATCCGCCATTACAATGTGCTTTATGGTTTTATTTTAATGGCTTTATTTTACATTAAATTTTATTATTATTTAATTATTTTTGAAATTTAAAATGGATGTTCAGGTTCATACTAACTATTTATATACAGTTTTGTATGAATAAACATTCTTTTGATAGTACATTTCAGGTTAATATTTTTGTTCTCGTTTGTTTATTTGCTAAGGGTAGAAGCAACAAAGAATTACGTTATTAATATTTTATACAGTGAAATAATTTTAGATATTTTGATTTTATTATTTCCATATTGCAATAATTTAGAGATTTTAATCAAGGTATGTGATAAGCATTGTTTGTTTTTATTTGTTATTATTACCTTTGTTTATTTGTTAATGGTGGGAGCAACAAATAATTCCGTTATTAATATAATATTTGATATTTTGATTTTATTATTTCAATATTGAAACAATTTAGCGATTTTAATTAAGGTATGAGATAAGCATTGTTCGTTATGATTTGAATTAGTTCTTTATTTTGCTTACGTAGTCTTTTGTCAGAATGCTAAAATGTATTTTAATTTTTTTGTCTTTTTTATTTGTTATTTTTGCGAGGTATTGCCTTTAGAATATTATTTGTTTGCATTGTTTAATTTAATCTACTAAAAAGAGAAAGAGGGGGTTGAGGGGGGGCACAGCCCCCCCTCACACAAAAAGAAAAGTTATTAAATTTTATTAAACAGAATCTATATGTACATGTAAGCTTGTTATCTGTTTAATTTTTTTTCATAAAAATATTTAAAAGCCATTAAAATAAATCACAGCAAAATTAACGGCGAAGATCAATTATCTCGGAAACCAGCGCCATCCGATCCGCCATATTGTTTACAATTGGCATTGGAAAGGCAAACTTGGGTTGGCGACAAGATTTTGTCGCCAACTCAAAAAATCGCCAAAAAGGGACCATACTAAAGCTGTTCCTATGCTACTTTCATGCTTCATTACTACTTACCACATACTTTTATGAATTTTGCCAGCTAAGAATTTAGCAGAGCAGAGCAGTGCAGAGAATATATCCAAAAGAATGTTCATGAAGTAATGTTAATTAAAAGCAGAACATGAGCATTCTTTTAGCTTTAAAAAGAAGCTATTACGAAACATTAGGACACAAACTTTTTCAAATCGAGGCTTTGAAAACCTAAAATGCACAGGTGTAACAGGCAAGGGGAGGGGGGGGGCAATTGCCCCCTAAAATTCAAGACTTGTGATGTACAGATACAAACAGTATTTTAATCCCATAATCCTTAATAAGCTTGATACAATTCGAAAATTTAAAAAAAAACTAATCCCTGAAGTCAATCTCTCAATCTTATTTCTTAAAATGAGCACTGGATCCATTCTCATGCTAAAATATATTCAACAACACAGTATATCCATGTTTGTTTATTTCCTTTCCCATGTTGTTTCGTGTGACGTCACATGTAAACACGTCCATTAGCCACTCTGATTGGTCGATATCATTCACATTCCGGAACACTCCACTGAACATCGCCTGACTGACGTCCAAAGTTAAGACGCTGACGTCATGAGATCCGCCCATCTGAATAGGGAGATAAGCTCGGGTCGGAAGTTTGAGAAGATCCGCCCGGTCGGATCTTATATTTAAGACGTTACATCTGAATCTGCCCGTAATAATGCCAATAAAATCGAGTAGCTTAATTTTTTATGACGCATTGAAATAGCATTTTCGTTTTACAACACTTTGTTCTTAAATAATAGGGAATCAACAATATTTTTTGTCAGAAATTAATGAAATAAATTGGTACTGAATTTGAATCAGTTTCAGCAATATGTGTAGTGTGTTCTGTGTTTCGGGCTAGCATATATATTCTAAATACTATCCTGGTTACTCACTGTTATCATTTAGCTAAAATAATATGTATATGTATTGAATTTTATTCGTTGTATAAGCATAAAGTCATATTTATTGTTTATAATTTTTATTACTTTTACTTAAAAACTGAATTGTATTATTCAATTTTGCTTTGTTTTAAAATAAGCTTTTTGAAAGAATTGATGTTAAAAATATCCAGATTCATAAATAGTCTTCTTAAGCCATTTCGTAACGTCAGAAGAGAGGATGTGGTTTCAAAGAATTTGTATTGAGTTCAATGGAAGAATCGGATTAATAATGTAGATAAACACTAGTAGCACGAGGAATATATTTATAAAATTATATAACTAATATTTTAATAAATTGTACAGTATATACTATGCATAATTATACTATACAGACTCGTAATATCAAATCTTATTAGAAGTAATTAAAGCACTAAAACTAAGTACATAAAAAGTAAAAGCATTTTTATTACTCAAAGCTTACAAATACTGCAGAATTTTTCATAAAAATACTACTACTTTTTGTTTTAGTTTTCTCTGGGTTAATATGTAAAAACATTTTTAATGTATAGTTTTAAAATTCAAAATATCACATTTCTGCATTACTAAAAGGATATCTACAACACGGTGCAAAAGAATAAGAACACCATAAAAGAAGAACAGGCACTTTTTATTATCTATATATATAAAAGAGAAGAGTTTGTTTGTTTGTTCGCTATACGCGTCCAGACATTTCGACGGATCTGGACCAAATTTGGAACGCTGACTAAATAGGACAAGAGAAAGCTAATGCCGTAAAAATGAAGTTAATCGGATTAATAGTTTTTGAGTTGTTTTATGTTTTGCAAGGTTTTCGGCCATTTTTCTTGCATTTTACGTTATCGCGAGTTAAATTTCTGTCCGAATACTATATTTTTATATCATCCGAAAATACAGTTTTCTTTTTCAAATACAATTTGTTACAAAATCGTACTTACATTTGCCGATTTTTGGGAATTTTTTTAAGGAAATCCTTTTCGAAGAAAATATACTGCTTTTAAAAATATGCTATTTTAAAACTGTCGCATCGAAAAACCTAACGGGCAAAAATTTTCCATCTTTTTACAGCTCATTAAACATTTATTTCTCCCTCTTTTAAATTTTGAACCATGCAGAAATGTTTATTAGATTTTTTTATATGAATTTTTTTTTCCGAAAACATCATAGGTTAAAATTCCCTTCCGTGATTGAAGAAACAGCAAATTTCCCCCCCTTTCGTCCTGTGTCCTGTGTGAGGTGGGGTGTGTAAGTGGGGATGAAGCGTTGCCAAGACAACTGGCGGTGTTCTTTTTTTCATATGGTTTACGTTCTCAAGGTCGTTCTAGCATTTAAAAGGAGAATCCGTCAGAAATAAACATGCGGGATTTATTTGAAATCGTTGCATTAGGAAGTATGACTCCTGAAGAATTTGAAGATAGTATTTTATACGGATTATCAATTCCTCGAGAAGATAGTTACTAAATAATTAGAGCCTCATAAAATATTTATAAATAAATTAAACTCACTGCGAACATTACATGTAAACAAACCTGGATTTTTAATAAAATAATCATAAAAACCTGGATTTTTAATTCATTATCATTATTTAAGTTCTTATCTACTGTATATATGCCTACTGTAAGATTTGCTCCAGTGATTCTTACTGGATTTGAAATAAAAAAATAATTAGTTTATGAGGTGCGCAGGTATTAGTGATAAATGACTATTAGAACACAACAGGTAGAAAAAGAGAAATCTAGCCACGTCCAATTCTCGGGAACCTCTGTACGCTGGCAAGTCCACTGTTCATTTCTTTTTCTTTTCTTTTTTCTTTTTTTTTTCGTTGCTGCGGGAAGTCCCGTGTACCTTTTTTTTTACCATTGCAGCGGGAGGATTCACATTCCCCCCCTTTACAATCTCATACCGACGACTGGATTCTATTTGTTTTTAGTAGTTGCTTAGTTATTAGCGATAAAAGACTGTTAGAACACAGACAGGTAGAAGGGGAGAAGCCTAGCCACGTCCAATTCCCGGTAAAATCTGTAAGCTATCAGGTGCCGTGTTCTTTTTTTTGTTGTTGTTGTTGCAGCCTGAAGTCCCATGTCCTTTTTTTATCATTGTAGCGGTAGGATTCACATTCAAGCCTAGCCACGTCTAATTCTCAGTAACCTCTGTATGCTATCAGGTGCCTACGTCATTTTTTTTCGTTGCAGCGGGAAGTCCCATGTCCTTTTTTTATCATTGAAGCGTGAGGATTCACATCCCTTCCCTTTACAATCTATATATAGGTCAATGGGCATTTCCCTTCCATTGCACGGGCAACGCCGGGCCATCCTGCTAGTTTATATATATATATATATATAATATTATATATATATATATATATATATATATATATATATATATATACACACATATACATTTCAATAATAAAAAGTGATAATAAAATTCTGTTACAAAAATATTGCATATATACACTGCTTAAAAAAAGTAGAAGGATATTTAGATTTTTATAGAAAAATAAGGAACCTTTTATTTTTAATAATTTTTTTTTTTGTAATCAACATTTTACAGATCATTTAATAAGAAAATATCAATATCATAGCCATGATATTCAAAAAATAAAACATTAATGACAACAGAAATAATTTCTACCATTTGAAACTCTGTAAAAAAAGTAGAAGGACAGTAACCCAATAAATAAAATACAAGCGAATGAATAAAATATAAGCTAGAATATGTTTTTAATTTTGCAAAATAGTGAATGCATATTTTTGAAATTTTAATAATGTGAAAGCATCAAAAATAAATATACAACTACACTCTAATATTGATTGTTATTGAAAGTAATAACATTGCACCAATTCAAAAAGTTTTAAATTTATAAATAACAGCATTTTTCACAAAAAAAATATTGCTCTTCGATGCTTTCAAATTTTCCTTGGCCAGCACTTATAAAACATTGAATTTTAAGTACAAAATATCACATTAATGCATAAAGAACAAGAAAATATCACTATACAAGAAAAATAACGCACTTTTTATGTATACATTTTTTGGAAAAAGAGAATATTTATAAATTACAAAAAAAAAAAAAAAAAATCACATTCTTGTTTAATAGTATAATAAGAAATGGAAATATATTTCGGCACATAAAACGTTTGTAAAATTACAGTTTAATTAGCACAATAATTACAAAATTTAAAATGACATATTTTCTCGGGTAAAATGTGTAATGGTAGTTAAATGACTTAAAAAGTAAGTTTAAAATACATAAAATACCAATAGAAACTGCGATCTTTAAACTTTATTAAGGGGGATGAAGTAAATAAATTGCGCTGACAACTTCTTCAGAATTAAAATATAAAAAGAGGAAGAGGGCAGCGGCAAATTCAGAATTTATGTATAAAAATAGAATTACCAGATTATTAAAATATTTTCAGCAAAATTCTATTTATGAATTAAGTGGCACAAGTTAACTTGTAATGAATCCTGTAAGTGATGGTAAAATAGATAGTAAGATAGTCTTCAATCCATTGCATTTTTTTTTTTGGTTGCTTCAACTTCGTTTTTCAAAACGTTTTCTCTTATTTTAGAAGGATCAGTTCTTTGCTGCTTTTTGGTAATATCCAATAGATAGGCTGTTAAGTTCGAAAAAATGCACGGGATAGCATTCTGTTTTAATTTGTAATGCTTTCTTTTTACATTTAAATGTGTTCCATCTGATTTTGAAATAGTATCCTCTTTTACAACATCTTCATCACGAAAATGTTCAATACAAACATATGTATTTTTTCTTGGAGACTAATTTTTTCTTGGAATTTTTTTTATCCATTCAGCTCGCTTTTCTTCGCTTTCAGGAAACTTAAAAACTTACGTTTTCTCCTCTTTTATAGTTAGCTTTACAGCCTGGGACGCAGCAAGACGAAGGCATAGTGATTGCTAGAACAAAAGAACAGAAATCAATAAAACTAAGGCAAAATACGGACAGTTTTATACTTTTAGCTTAACAACTATAGCTTACACTATAGCTTAATAACTATTATCAACTATGTTGTATTAAGAATAGAGATTGCTGACTTACCATTAATATCCAAAAAAGGCACAAAACATCATAGAGCTGGATTCTCCGCTCGACGTTAATTTTTCGCAGTCGTTAACTCTGCCCCGCCTTGAGGTCACTTGAGGTGGAGTTTTAAGGAGGAGCGTCAAGGGGTTGTTGTGATTGGCTAAAAGACATCTCGATGGCCTCCGGAATCGTTAGCGCAGTCGATAACCAAACAACTAGTTCTGCCCAGTCGGCAGCTAACCACCGACGATTTCGGAAACCACCGGCGGAGAATTCTACTCATAGTTTCTTCTACTTTTCCCTATGATTCCAATGCTTTTAACAGTGAAAAGTCCATCCTTTCTTGTGACGTCACCTCACCTCGACGCGTCCAGTCATGGCGACAATAACACCGTCCAAGGAAGCTACGCGGGTCACATGACGTGACGTCACTATTTCCGTACCTTGCTTCTCGGGAGCTAGGGATGCCTAGAAGGCTAGCAGTCCCGTTGTGTTATTGTTTCATAAGAGACCACGTTGTTTGCAATTTTTAAAATCGTTTTAAATTAAAAATGCCAGATCGTTGCTGTGTGCCTAGTTGCTCGTCGAATTATGACAAAACTGGCAGATATATATCAGTATTTAAATTTCCTAAAGGGGAAAACGAAAAAAATCTGTGGATAAAGAAAATTCCGCGTAAAGACTGGTCAGACCGCGTAAAGAAGTGTCGTGCAGAGCATTTTGTGGAATCTGATATTTATAAAGATTGATGAAATACCTGATAGAGAAGGTAAGATTTTAAAAATTCCAAGGAAATGTCCACAACTGAGAGATGGTGCTCATCCTTCAATATTTAAAAACTGCCCAAAATACCTGACGGAAAATAAAATTCCTTCAAGACCAAGTAGAACTGAAAAGCTACCAAAATTGGCTGATGCAAACTATCAGAAAATTTTAGATGGTGATTAAATCTAAAGCTTCAATGATATGCAGAAAGAGATTGAGATAAAAGTCGATAAATTTAATTTGCATTTAAAGCCTGTTCTGATAAATAATGCTAATGAAGGTTTTTTTTTTTTTTTGTTAAATATTAATTTTGTTTCGGCTCCAACTATTATATCAAGCATAAAAATCAGTAGTGATATCAGTGATGCAGCTGTTCCTCTTACTAAATTTAAAAGCATTTTAAATCACCCCGAAGACCTTCTTGTACGATGGAGTACCCTTGAAAATTTACTAAGTGCAGTAAAAAACCTCGAAGAAAATGCTTTACATTTGTCCGTATTAAATGATAAAGGGAATTGTTTGAAACTATGAGAAAAATGCATCATTAAAAATGAGGAAAATGAGGTTTATAACAATAAGCAGTTCATTCTAGAGCAGATGAAGTTATCAGATAAATCGAAAATGTAAATAGATTTCATCTGTCTCAGTATTATTCTAAATTCCTGCACTAATAAAACATAGGTATATGTGCAATTTAAAGGATTAGTTTTACGTTTTCTTCAGAAAAGATTGGATTTGTTCTTACGCTGTTTCATGTGTCTGAATTATATTAAATGGCTACTTAAATATATAAATTTATTCAGGGAAGTAATAATGATTATTTTGCTCAAGTACTATTGCCAGTTTTGGGAAAACAAAAGCGTTTAAAGATATATTTACATGTACATATACATTTAATTTTGGTTTAGCTACGATAAAAATAGTTTATATGTCAAGAGTTTTTAATTGTGCTAGAAATGATCAATGTTTAATACGTGTTCTTCGGTAAAATAAAGGTTGGATTTATTTTAATATTTTTCATTTATATTGTTATACATGTACTTTAAGGATATACATGCTGTGCGCAAATTGTGAAAAAATATACTGCTCTAAATGTAAATAATATTTAATTCTTTATAAAGCCTTAAAAATACTAATAAAGTGCTTTTATTATGTTTATTATTACAATTTCTTTAAGATAATTAGAAAGAAAATAATTTATATTTATTCTATTAATTTAGGTTTTACTGTAACTGGTTAAGAGTATAACTGGATTATAACATTTATAATCATGAATAAGATCGCTTTCATTCCCAGGTAGCACAAAGATATTGACGAATGTCCACCGATATCGGGCAATATTTTGAAAGTCTCTGAATGTCATACATTGAATTTACGACATCTGCCGATATTGGCAGATATTAATTAAAAGTAATCCTTTTTAAAAACATTTAAGAGAATTTCTTCAATTATTTTATAACCTTATCATTCAGAAATAACATCCTAATGTTTGTTTTTTTTCATTTAGTCCAATTTTTTAGCGATATACTCATTTCAATGTACTATTTTAAACATTGGTGAATATCAGGGAATATCGCAGAAATGATATTCTGTTTACAACATTGGTGAATATCAGGGAATATCTCAGAAATGATATTCTGTTTAGAACATTGGTGAATATCTGGGAATATCACAGAAATGATATTATGTTTACAACATTCAACTCGCGCATGCGTACGAATCGTTATTCTTGGCGTGCGGGAGGAACAGGAATTCCCAAACATCAACAACGTGGGAAGTCGGAGTCCGCCATTGAACTTATTTCAGGATACATTACTGATCGTCATGGCAAAGGATATATAATTATCTTCTAAAATGTAAGTACATCTTTTATGTTATTTAACTGTCATTTACATTGTTTTTTTATATATTGATTTATGTATTGTTTGTTTATACGACGATGCAACAAAGAATATGCTGCACATCAAATCAGTATTTTTTTTCTACAATTGTGTAAATATTTCGTGAAAGGTGTTTTTGTCTGCACTTTCTATGTTAGCGATATTTTGAAAGAGAACGTAAATATATTTGCCGTTGCGGCCATTATGTGAAGTATTCTTGTACATTTTTATTGTGATTGTTATAGTGCACAAAAAATAACGAGTTATTTTTGATATAGTGCACACTAAAAATATAATATCGAAGCTTTGGGGGGGGGGTGATTTCAGCTTCTTAGAAGCAAAGAAGTTTATTTTCATCGCAGTTTATATCAGAAGTTCTAATTTAGTCTCGGAACATATTTCTAATTTTTTTTGGGGGGGGGGCGAGTATAGAGCTTTTGAAACGTTTAAAGCTCAACTTCATGTGTTTAAAATTAATGTGAAGAAACACAAGAATTACATTCAATATTAAGTAGCTAAGAAAATTGGAGGAAATACAAATTGTTATTTTTTTTACTGTTTAGTGGTTAGTCTAGTAGTTAGTTCGCAGCGTACTCTGAGTTTCATTTTGCATGTGATATACCATCATTTCAGGGTTGGGTTTTTGACTTCAAAAACTGGTTTTCGACATGACAAGCATCAAAATCTGGTTTAAACCGTCAAAAACTAATCCATAAAAGAAAAAGAACAATATGCAAACTAATTATGCAGTATATTGCATTAAACTAAATGCCTAATTAAAATTAATTATATTAAAATATAATAATTATACTAGCACATAAGTTGTGCTCACTAAGAATAATTAGTTTAATACCATTTATATAATACAAATTTATAAATTTAATGTATACAATATTATATATAAAAATTGTATATATCAGTGGCACAGCCAGAAATTTATCATGTGTGTGTGTGGTTACAACTACTGCAACTCACATATATGTATACGTGTGTGTGTGATACGGGAGTGAAGAATATACTTTTTGTATGACGAAGAATATACTTCTTGTATGACGAAGAATATACTTCTTGTATGACAAAAAATATTCCTCATTGGAGGGGGTTGTGACTCCCCTATCCCCCTTGGCTATGCCACTGATATATGTAATTAATGAATAATATTCTGCAGTTTTTCAAAAATTTCAAACTAAAGTATGGGTAAACATTTCCTAGAAGAAACATCAAGTTTATTTTTGGTTTAATCTAAATATCTAAATTGAAAAGGCTTTAAGGAATAGCCAATAGCATAGCAATTTCACTCATTTAGACTAAAGAGATAAAAGATCAGATCGTTTTAACTATCAGTATACTAAAGTTTTCCATTCAAAATAGAATTAGTAAAAAATTTTGGGACTTGGATGCTATGAGTAAGCACATCTTTACAAAGTACATAATGGTCTTACTTCTTAAAAATAAATAAACCTGATAGATGTAAACAAAGTAAGCATTTTTTACTGATTATAGTGCTTTATTTTTCTAAATATTAATTGATTAATTCATTACAGATATTGAAGTACAAGCTATTTTGCAATAAAGTAAAACACTTAAAAGTATTGTTTATTTTTTCCACTCAATATTTGAGGTTTTTGACAGTTTTTGACATGATGGTTTAAACCATGGTTAAAACTGTCAAAAACTAGCCAACCCTGCATCATTTGTTTCCATCGCATAACTTTTACTACTTTAAAAATCTCATTTTTTTTTCTGCTGGAGCCCAATCATGACCCACAGCAAATTTTAGTTAATGAAATTTGTAACACATATCTTGTATCTTGATTATCAAATTTATAATTTTAGAAAAGTTGGTCACGAGATATTTTGATATGGAGTGCCATACCTAAGATTTTATTTTGTTGAGGACTGTGTATCAAATTGTAACCTAAGTTTCGTCTGTAAGCTAAGTAAACAGTCAGATATTCGGGGAGGGGGGGGGCTGGCTTACAGTTGCCTTAACCACCATTCTGGATACGTGCCTTAGTTCGCTATATACTGGGTTTGCTATAAGAGTTCGACTGTATAGGAGAGATGAGAAATGATGATCTATCATATAATGAAATATGGTTATTTTTCCCGTGGTTTTCTCCAGTTGTTGTAATGTGAATATTCCTTCTCGGTCCAAAGGCATTCTCGCCCCCCCCAGGGGTTGCATTTCAGTTTTTCATTTGGTTGTGCAACTGCACCCCCTATTTGCCACCCCTGATCCCCCCATTACGCAGATAACCTTTGTAGTTTTGCTGTAATTAAAAGCAGCCTTGTGGACACTATTAACAGAGAATTGCATTATCTAAAATTATTCGAACTCAGTTACAGACAGCGCTCGAAAGTTGTGGTTGTCTGCTTACCCAGGGCAGTCAGATTTTTAAACGGGCAAGTAAAACAAAGACTTCAGTTGCCCTTAGGGCAACCAAAAAGAAAAGAATTTTCTTTCATGGTAATTATCAAAAAGAGTAGAAAGAAAGAAACTACTATTGTTTTATCTTCAGTGTGCTCGTTTCCTATTTGTTTACAAGCAGCCGATCACCGTCAAGAGAATTCTGCCATCATAGTCAAATCATACGTAGTCAAAAATCCATTTTTCATAGTAACGGCCGCAATTAAAAAAAAAAAATTGTATAGCAAAAGTTGCATGGGCAACAAACTGTACTTGGGGGTGACCAAAATAATTTCAGAGATTGCCCGAGGGGCAGCACAAAAAGAAAACAAAACACAAGATTCTACCCTTAGTTACAGACATTGCGGATAAGTTATTTGTAAAAATATTTCATGTTAATGTACGGGCTATTTTGCTTCAATATTGTCATTTGTAAAACTTTTTGTTTTGACTTCACCCCCTTTTTAATTAGTTTTTCTTTCTACAGAAAAAAGAAGTCCTCCCATGTTACGTGTGTCCTTTATGACACAGCTAGAGTGAAAGAACCTGAACGCCAATATCATAGGTTTCCGAAAGACCCAATAATGTAAGTGTTAATTTTAGTAAGAGTATACCATGTGTTACTCATTTTGTAATGAAGCTATCAACAAATTCTTTATGTATGGTAATGTACAATGTAGGGATGCACCGAATATTCGGTATACTGGCAGTATACCTATTCGACTGTATACCGTGACGGTTCGGCCAAATACTTAAATATTCGACAACCGAATAGTAAACAAATACATATTTTTTATATCAGAAATGAAAGATATAGTATAGTACCATAGTACTAAATTGATTCAAGTTGTTACTAATATCACATGTGAATAAGCGTTAGAAACCCGTATAAAGTCCTCCTACCAAGGCACCCCCATCCTTGGCAGATAGTCCTAACGTAGCATTCCACAATCACACACACACACAAAAAAAAAAACAATATCCCAATGAAATTAGTTTTAATGTAAGAGAAAACACTCAGATGTTAAATTTGAATTTTGTTGCTTTTCAGTTTTTCTTAAATCATGACACATTGCATTAACCTGTGCTATTACTAACTGATTTAAATTTGAAACAGTAATCAGGAAAAAAAAAAACTCATAACATTAAGGTAATTAACTCCTAAAGTAATCAATATGCTTATTCATTAGGGATGAGAATTCATTTGTGGTGAATAGTCACTGTTATGCCATAAAAGTGTCATTTGTTTATATTTAAATTCTAGATTTCCCTATAAAAACAATTTTATGGAAATTTACCTTCCATGGCCAACCTAAAATTGGTACTTACGTATTATCCCGGTGGTCATTCCAGCCAAACTATTGGCCAAACTGTTGCCCCAATCGTATTCAAAACCATTAATAATTTCATATGTCCAGCATTTCTCTTGGCAAAAAAAATTGCTCGTCTTGGCCGACTGCCGGAATAATACGTAAGTACCCTAAAATTTATCACTAACAGTCTGTTATCTGTTATTACTTTTTTTTCTCTACCAAGTCTAAGCAAATTTTGGGTGCCACTCAGGGGCGTAGCCAAGGGGGGGGGTAGGGGGGTCATTCCCCCCATGAGAAATTTTACACGTATACATATATATGAGTTGTAGTAGTCGTAACCCCCCCCCTATGACAAATTTCTGGCTACGCCCCTGGTGCCACTAATAATACTTAACTCAAACTAAAACCCAATCTAATTAAAAATTATTGGATCTGGGGATCAAACTTGCTAGTTAGTATTTTTCATTAATTAATTAAAAAACTAGTATAAAACAGCATACTATACCATTTTGATATGTTTTGAAATGAGCAATGTATTTTTTAATTAATAGTTTTTCCAATATCAATGGTTTAAAATATTCATCAATTTTATTTTTTTTCTACTGTCAATTATTTTAAGAGTAAAAGAGAGTAACAAAAAATCAAATCTGATTCTTCCGCTAATTATTAATTTAAAAATGCAAAATTTCCTGATTTTGATGGGGGAAGCTTACTAATTTCATTCTGATAATTTAAACCTTTAAGCAAACCATGTGGTTAAAATATTTTAGCTAATTTTATCGTGTAGCAATTACATGTCTGAAAAGCTTTCTTTTTTCTTTCTTTTGTAGCTGCTGCTGCTTTGAAGTTTAAGGAGAAGGACAAGGAGGTTTTGGCAAATATGTTTGGTCGAAGTTTAGCTGAAGCATCTGATTAGAATAAAAAAAAGATTCGTGTTTCAGATTGTTCCTTAACATTTGATATTGTGGACAATTATACTGAAAACTTATAAAGATAATTTTGTTTTTAAAAATAAAATATGAAAATCTGTTTCATGTAATTTTTTGGAAAGAAAACTTAATTTGAAGTGTGTTTATAATTAGGGATATTTAAAATATTAAAAATGTACAGTACTAATTTTTTACCAGTGTTAATCCTTTTCCAGTAAGCTGTTTAAAGCGCATTTTGTTTTGCATGAATTAAAACTTAAATTAGTTTTTAAAATTCACAATTGTGCAATTTTAAGCATTACTCAATTTTAATAGCATTTCCAATTTAATGAAAATCTTAAAATATAGCCCAAAAAAGATTTTAATCCATTTATTCCAAATCAAAATTTATTTATTTTAATATTTTCTTCTTCTGTTGTTTACAACCAATAATATTTGCTTTTCGATCAAGTTACAGTAGAACCCTGATTATCCAAGGTGGTCAGAATCAAACATGCCTCGGATAACACTGACAATCATAATCACAATTAGAGTTTTAAACATACTGCAGATCATGTCCAGACTTCGAAACGATTACAGTCAAATGTAATTCCCTATAAGAATGCTATTTTATAAATTCTACAGAAATAGTGTAATAAAATTGCATTACTTCAGAATTTTCGGAATATTTGATTTCACTACGATCAAGATTACTACCTTTTTGCAAATTTAACAGTAACTGGTCATAATCCTTTTAGGAATTGGCCTTAGTCGTAATCCTTATCAATTCTTGTAATCAATTGCAGATGGATGTGTAATCATCCGAAGTCTGATCATGAATCTTTTATATTAAACAAGGTGTCACATTGAATATCATGGAGCATTGCATAACCAAGGTTCTACTGTACTTTGAAACATTATAAAGAAATGTATTTAATCACTCGTAACTGGAATTATCATTCACCCTTTTGTAATTTTTAATGAAATCCAAAGGCTTAAGAGATTAACTTTTAATACAAATATATTGAAAATAAATTCATTGTATCTAAGATGCATTAGTGCTTCATTGAAATTAATATAAATTAGGGGCGGGGAAATAACCTCCAATGGCAAATTACATTTTGTGGGAAACGTTTCAAGGTAAGTACAGAGTAAAAAAAAAGAAATATGAGCATATTACTGGAATTTTTTTTTCTTTAATAGCTATTAATTTACTCGAAGAAAAGCTCTATTTATACTTCCTGCCCCCTCCCTTTTCCCTTTACACATATGGCAAACATTTATTGTATACTTTGAAATTGGTCATAACTCCCACAATCTTTCTGAAAAATTCTAGATAAACTGTGTTGACCAAAGAAAAGAGTATGCAGTTTGATTTAACACTGAGGTTGTTATAGCAGAGCTGTATTAATTAAAAATATATTGTCTTTGTGGATTTTATGAGTAGTGGCTACTATAAAATCCAAAGTAAATTTTATATTCTATAGGTGATTATAAAATAGCTTTCTATAGTAAAAGCTTCAACTATATTTGTTCAAGCTTTTAATTGTACTCTACAATATAAATTGCTGCACAATTTCAGTATTAAAGGCCTTTACGTTCTCCAAAAGGTGAGTCAGAATCTGCGTGAAGAATGATCTTTTAGCACCATCAAATGAAAACTCATGTACAAAATTTTTTTTCCCAGTCATAAAAAAAAAAGAAGACATGTTTCAGCTAACCTATTAAAGCATCAGCCATCAGGTCAATATTGTATGTTTGGGCTCCTACTTGTGAGGGAAAATATTGATTGTAAAAGAAATTGGGGGGGGGGGGACTTGACTAATTAATATTTCACATGTAGACCTTTTTTTTTGTTTGTTTGAAATTATAACTGAAAAGAGAATTTTTTAATGCTTTAAAATGAAATGAAAAATTTTCTGTAGTTACTACAGAAAATTTTTCATTTCATATTAAAGCATTAAAAAATTCTCTTTTGAGTTATAATTTCAAACAAAAAAAAAGGTCTACATGTGAAATATTAATTAGTCAAGTCCCCCCTCCCCCCAATTTCTTTTACAATCAATATTTTCCCTGATGGGAGAAACATGAAAACAATATTCAGAAATGTTGGAAACCAATATTGCTCAATGTCAAAAAATAATATTTACGAATATCAGAAAAAGATATTCCTGGATATCTGAAAAAAAATATTCAGAAATGTTGGAAACTGATATCTCTGAATGTCAAAAAATAATATTCAGGAATATCATTTAGGGGGGGGTCCATTTAATATTGCCCAATATTGTAATTTTTATATTGGGCGATATCTCTGTGCTACCTGGGTTATCTTTAAATGTATTTTTGTAAATTTAAATAAAATACTTTTCTTTATTTTCCTTCTTAGTGTGTCTTTATTTTTCTTTTTTAAGCATAAATTCGTGTGTTTTTTTATTTAAATAATTAATGGAAGGTGTAGAAGACATAATACCTAAACTTTTCAGAAAATGTACACTAGTATATGTTATAGATAAATTAATTAAAAGCATTATAGCTTGTTCATAAACATTTTGCAATTTCAATTCAGAATTATATCATTTAATGTTATTTCAGTAACTTGCCATGTCATCTCAGTTTAAGAATTAGATAGCATCTTTAAAACCATTGAAAATATAAACGTTTTAAAGATTCTAAAAGCCGATTCGCCTGAGACTGCTAGGACGGAGGTCGTGACGTCAGCGGAAGCTTCCGTGGCCGGTGTTATTGTTGCCATGGTCCAGTACCCAGGCTCGCCTTGTAATGGATATACTCTCCCCTTCCCTTCCCATTTCCGAGTTCATATCGGCCGCTCCACTGCCTATTTTTCCGCGATGATGTCATGCGGGTTCTGCGCCATGTCCGAAGACCATGCTCGCAAGTAAAGCTAATTCTGCTCGACACTGTTGGAGCATGTTCGTGTTCGTGCATACGAACTGTGCCAGAACTGCAGATTAGCAATTCGGATTCGCGCAAAGCCCAGCCCTACCAGTGGTAGAGCGCATTTGTGCTCTCAACTGGGACACGGAAAGGTGTCTAGTTTAGACCCAGGTCACGTCCATCGATCTAGCCGTTCGGAGTTTTCCTTGGTTTTCTCCTAAACTTCGTGTAAATACAGTTTAGGATCCCTTAGAAAGTCCCCCCACAGTGGGCAATCCCCTCCTTGGCCTAGATCTCTCGTGTAGATAATTGGCCGTAACAGAGCCCGATTATGACCAACAGGGGCCCCGGCCATTAATGAATTTGGGTGCCCCCATCTATGAAATTTTTCTTTTTCGTAAAATTTTTACATATAACCCAGACAGCACATCAAACTTGCAGCAAGCTTGATTTATCAAGTTAATAAGCTTGAAAATTCCAAGCGTGTAAGCTTGAATCAAGTGTTCTAGTTTACACTTGCCCAGCTTGCATTAAGCTTGACATTTCAAGCTTAATTTCAAGCTTAAAAAATTTCCTAAGTACACGGGGCGCCCGCTGGCGAACGCGCCCCACATACTTTATTTTTCCGCGCATTTTCCCCCTCTATGCTGTATTTAAGTTATTTTAATCTGTTTCCATCGAGTGTCCGTGGCTAGAATAGAACCCGGGACCTTTCGGTTCGTAGCCCAGCGCGTTATCTATTATCCATTCAGCTACCAAGCTTCGATGGAGTTATGACTAAAGTTTGAAGTGAATTATTAAGCGGTTTTCTGGCCAGATTGATAAGTGGGCGATATGTTATTTGTTTTTTTTTTTTCCATGGGATGCATCTGTTGTATTGTTTTTGGGGGATAATGTTTTTACAAATCAAAAGCAGTAATTTTTATTTTAATTGTTTTAACCATTAATTATTTATTTTCTTAATTCTTGTAATTAACTTGGAAGTTTAATTTAAATACCTTTTGTCAGGAGATATAATGGTCTGGATGACTCTTCTTCTATAACTCAATAGCTAATCTTTTAAATTACTACTAATCACCCTTTTTTTGTTGGAACTTTTTAAATAATTACCTTTTCTTTAAATTAATTCTGCCCTTGTTTGCCCTGTCTCCGGAGGGGTAATTTTAAGTATCAGGTAAATTCTGCCGATTTTCTGCTGACTATTACGTTTCCTTCTCTCTTCAATAGCCTAACTCATTTCTTGCAATATCTCTTGTTCGTGTCCGGTTTTTAATTAGTTTTACTCTCTTCTAATTTAATTTTTATTCCAAATTTTACCCAGGGTTGTCTCGGACGATTGGCTATCTCCCGCTAAAATTTTAGGAAATTTAATAACGTTTTTAAGGCCCTTATGATCAATTAAGTTTTTTTTCCCCATTTCAAGATGGCCGTTCTTGCCTGCGTTTCTTCTCGGCCAAGTTGGTTTCTTTCCCGCGTGTAGTAGTTGCTGGCCGCCATTTTCTTCTTTTCTCGCTTCCTTCCCCCGTCGATCGAATGTTCTCGAAGTTTCCCGGCTGAGATGGCGCACTCTGATTGGTCCCCGCGGTCGGCGTCTCTGCGAAGCCCCTAGTGCAAAGGGCGAAAAGCGTCAGTTCGGAAGGCCAACGTGCGTGCTGTGAGGACGTGTAAAAAAAAAGGGAAATCAGCTCCGGCCTCTTGTTTTTTTCTCTTCGGCAGACCAACTGCGCGGTTTTTGAAGTGTTGCAAAATCTAAAGAAATAGATTCACGGCCAGAGGGCCAACTTCCTTTTAATTTCGATGATCACCATGTAAATTTTTTCCTTTTTTTTGGCCGTCTGCCTCGATTCGGCCACCATGCCGATGCGTCACCATCTGCCACCTTTGGATGTGAATTGGGCGTAAGGCCCCCACCCCCCTGTGATTTTCTTTGGCTACGATGAAAATCAGCTACCGGATTCGACGTCTCGCACTACGATCTACAATGCTGTGTTCACCTTTTTCCCAGACCGGGAGCCGCTAGTGTTACTTCATCGCGAAGTCCCCGACGCCTGATTGTGCCGTCCGGAATCCCCTTCAAGGAGAGACCAAGATGCCGGCTCCGGGAGCCATCAGCGACCGACCGTCGGTTCCCTGAAACGCCGAGACCAGGCCTGCCATTGGATCCGTGGGTGAGATCTAACCGTTTACCCTTTTTCTAACTTCCCTGCTTCCTTTTCTCCACCACGAGCTGGATCAGCGACTTCATGCTTCAAGCTGTGCTAGAACTATCCTTTTTGTTCTTGTAATGTTTAATGGGGGGGGATTTAATATCAAATGCTAAATTTTCTTTTTCTACTTGGTGTGCTATTCTGGTGTATAACTTCCAGTGACAATGTTTAATTTTCTTTTGTTAATATGATAAATGTGGATGCCATGTTAAATGCTGGTTTGGCCTATGCTAATCTCTGTGATTCTTTGCGTTGTTCTGCACATCATTGTATTTTGCTGCACCCTTTGGTGTAAAAATAGCAAAGTTCCCCCTTTTTTTTTTTTTTTTTTTTCATTTTGGCAATTGTTTAAACTCACCTGTTGGATTGTAAAGGTGGGGTTTCAAGTAATAGTTAGGGATTTAGTGCGGGATTTTCATCAGATGCCTTGTGAGGCTAGGGAAAGGTGGGGACTTGTTTGCCCAATTTTCAATTTTCTTTTTTTCTACTTTTTTTTTATAGGATAATTTTTTTTATGCTGCAGCAGAGCCTTTAACTTAAATTTTGGATCCAATCGAGCTACTTTTGTCATGACAACTGTAATTATGCATTTTCTTCTATTTTTTTTTTTTTTTGTTTAATCTACAAGGGCTAATAATTGGGTAATTAAAGCACTCTAGTATTTTTATTCTTGAGCATTTCTACCACGCGCTGTAAAACCCCTGCGCTGTGTTTACTTACTTTTCATTTTTTTTTTTTCTGATGTAGCGAGGCCACAAGTTGTTTTCCTCTGTTATTGTTGAATAAAATATATTTTTTTTTGGTCATCAAATGCAATGTCTCTGTGTTTATTTTACCATATTTCTAACACACTCTTCAGGCAAGGCTGAGATCATTGGGTTATTTTCTACACTATCGGTCACAACGCAATGGACAAAATCTAAATTTTTACCTAACTAAACAAAATTTTCACGGCAGTAGTAAATAGAATACTACAAATGGTGCCGTGACCTCTCCTTGCCAATCTTGTGTGTGTTGAATAAGGTGAAATGGATACAGAAAACTTTCATTTTTTTTGATGCATTTACATATCTCTTTGTAACTGGGGACTGTCTTGAGTAGCTTATTGGGTGGTAAACTTTTATTTTGGGAGTTTTAAAATTTTCTTTTTCCTAAGTCCCAGTATGGCTCTAGATGTAGGTGCCAGGGCGGCGGCATTGCCAGGTCCGGCTTTTATCGGCATGCTCCCACCAGTGTCTGGTAGCAACTGCTCAAATTTTTTTCACTCCCTTTCCCTAATTCAGCCCTTGGCGGCCTGGAAGGTTGACCAGGCCTTGGCAGTCGCGAAATTGAAAATGGAGGGTGCTGCTCTCCAATTCTACACATCTACCTTAGAGGCAATTGAGGGTCTAACGTTGAAAGAATTCAAAGACCGCTTCATGGCACACTTTGCAGAAGCGGGATCCTTGGCCCAGGACATAGAAAAATTAACGTCCTGTAAGCAAAATTTTGGGGAGACAGTGCGTGATTACGCCACTAGACTGGAAGGAATTGCCCATAAGGCCCTCAAAAATCCCATAAATTCCTCGGACACGATACCTCAGAGCTTCTCACAGGAGATGCTCCTTTCACAATTCAAAGCGGGTCTTCTCCCAAACATTAAGGCCCAGGTCGTTGTTGTAGACCCTAAAACTTTTGTCGAGGCGGTACAGGTCGCGAAACGTGTGGAAGTGGCACTCCAATGCCACCTGTCAGACATAAATGCCGTAACGGCACGTTCCCAGATGGTGGAAGGCGACTTTGAGAGGCTCCTTAAGGCCACTACGGACTCATATGCAAAAAGCCTTGAATTGCTCACCAGCCAGATGGCTGCGATGCAGGCTCAGCTATCACAAATGCAGTCGCAGAGTTTTATCCCACAATCTTTTCCTCCGCAGCGACATTCCCAACCTGCCCGAACTCAACGTAACATAACTTGTTTTTATTGTGACCGCCCAGGACATTACGCGAGAGATTGTCGGAAAAAACAACGTGACCAGGCTGCTAGATCCCAACACAGGCCTCGTCAGGAAAATCAGGCTCCTGCCAATGCTTCAGGCTCTGATCAGAGTGGGGTTAATGATGGAAATTTAAACTAAGTTTGGGGGGAGGTTGGTCTGGATCGCAACACTCCATTAATTCCCCGTTTGATCCGGCTGTGCAACCTGTAGTAAGTGTGTCGAGTTCTTTACCCATAATTTCCGTTAACTTTGCCAATTTTAAGTTTCGTGCACTCATAGATTCTGGTGCCTGTGTTAATTTAATTTCTTCTAATGTTTTTAATATTCTAATTAACTTTAAGGAATTTGATAGTTCTCACCTCTCTTTAAAGGCTCTCACGGGTTTTGACATAGTCACCCCAAAATTAATTCAAACTGAGTTGCACATTTGTAACACCCCGTTTTCATGTAATTTTTTGGTTGCTCAGAGTTGTCTTTCTCCTAACTTTGATGTCATTTTGGGACTTGATTTTCTAAAGACTTACAAATTTCATATCGATTGTGACAACTGTATTTTATTTAATGATGATATTAGAGTGGTCTGGACGCATGAACATCCCCCGTTTTCTCTGAATGCTGTCGTGCCAAGTGCACATGATGATGTTGATCCCGATGTTGACTTTTCTCTTTTTGGCAAGTTACCCGCTAAGCAAGTTACCCGCTTATTCTCAAAAGAGATTTTTTGTGACTATTCCAAACTGCGATCCCTCTTTCATTAATTCTACTGTAATAATTGAACCTAATCCTGATACAAATTTAACTTCCTTTCTTGTTGCCAATGCTATTTCCACCATCAATGATAATTGTCAGTGTTTAATTCAAGTTATTAATCTTACCCATGATTCCATTACCTTAAATAAGAATATGAAAATTGTTAATATTACCCCTATCCATTTAAATAAAGTTTCTGACGAAGTCAACTCGGTAGAACAACAAGCTGGTTCAGATGATTTTAGCCAGTGGGCTAAGGACATAGATTTATCCCATCTTGACGAATCTCAACGCAATGACATGATTGCTCTTTTGTCCAAATATAAGTCTGTTTTTTCATTAAACTCCTCCGACTTGGGCGCCTGCCCCATCATTCAACACCGTATACACCTTACAGATGACATTCCGGTTCGTTCTAAGCCCTATCGTGTCCCTTACCACCTCAAGCCTGAAATGAAGAGGCAGATTCAAACTCTCTTGGAGGCTGGCATTATCGAACCATCGACCAGCAGTTATGCTGCGCCAGTCCTTCTGGTCAAAAAAGCGGATGGATCATTTCGCCTGGTGGCCGATCTCCGTAAGCTTAATGCCAAGACCATACCAGATAATTTCCCCCTTCCGAATTTGCAAGAGATGATTGATTTTCTTTCTGGGGCTAAATTTTTCTCTTCCTTGGATTTGACGTCAGGTTTTCATCAAATGTTTATGCATCCAGACGATGCTCATCTCACGGGTATTACTACAGAGGAGGGCCTCTTTCACTTCAAACGGATGCCATTTGGCTTGCGAAACGCGAGTGCTAGTTTCCAACGGTTAATGGGAGTGGTGCTGTCCGGACTATCCAACTTCCAAATCGGGGTTTATATTGATGATGTGGTTGTGGCATCAACTACCTTTGAAGATCATCTGTCTAGGCTCGAGCTCGTTTTTCAGCGTCTAACTGATGCAAACCTAAAACTAAAACCCAAAAAGTGTGCTTTGGCGAAAAATGAAATTACGTATTTAGGACATAGAGTAACGGAGGGTAAGGTAATGCCAGATCCTAATAACATCAAATCTATTCTCAATGCTGCTGTTCCAAAAACCCGAAAACAAGTTCGCTCATTTTTAGGCCTGACTGGTTTTTATAGAAAGTTCATCAATAATTATTCCTTAAAAGCTCTCCCTTTAACTAATTTAACTAAAGACTCTGTAAAATTTTCCTGGGGGGATCTCGAACAAGATGCCTTTGACCAACTTAAGTCTGATTTAACGAAAGAGCCTTGCTTAAAATTACCAGATTTCAATAAGCCCTTTTCTATCTGTACTGACGCGAGCAAGTTCGCCATGGGCGCTGTGCTCACACAAGAGGATGAAGCCGGTTTTCCGCACCCAGTCTGTTTTGCTTCCAAAAAATTTTCGGCCGCTGAAATAAATTATTCTGTTGTGGAGAAGGAAGCCCTTGCCGTGGTTTTTGGTATTAATCAATTTAAACAGTATATTTATGGCACTCATGTAACTATTTTTTCTGACCAACAGTCACTTTCGCAACTTTTTAAATTGAAGGATCCCACCTCTCGCATAGCTCGTTGGATTATGACGTTACAACAATATGACTATACTATTGTACACAAACCTGGACGGTTAAATTTAATGGCAGACTTTCTTTCTAGAGAAGTTAACGTTGTTGATAATGTTCCATTTAAGTGTGAAATTTTACCTTTGCCTAACCAGGACTTAATTAAATTACAACAGGAAGACTCTTTTTGCCAAAAGATGGCGAGTAATATTTCGCAAGATCCTTTTTTCATTCATAAGTCAAATAAATTTTTTTTTCAACAAAATATTCTTGTTTGCCAATCTACTGATGCAAATTTTTCCAATATTCGACTTGTTGTCCCTCACTCTCTTGTTCAGAAAGTTCTTCAAGCCTGCCATGACAACAAAACTGTTGCACATCCAGGTCTTTCTCGAACTTTGCATCGGGTTAGGCAAAATTTTTTTTGGGTAGGTCTGTACCGTAATGTAAAAAATTATGTGATGTCTTGCCATTCTTGTTTACAAAGACGTGGTTTCAAAAAAGGTCAAAAGGCACCCATCCAGGAGATCCCCACTGTTGATAGACCTTTCCAGAAGTGTGCGATTGATGCGGTTGGTCCCTTTATTACCTCTAAACATGGGAACAAATTTTTAATTGTAATTACAGATTATTTTACTAGATTTCCAGAAGCTTACCCTGTTAAAGACATACAAAGTGCCACTGTAGCTAGGGTTTTGGTGGACTTTATTTCCAGACATGGCATTATGGAGGTGCTGTACTCAGACAGGGGGTCCAATTTTCTGTCGCAGGCAATGGAGGAAGTCTATAAGGTCTTAGGAATCAAGAAAATGCAGACGGTGGCCTATAATCCGCAAGGCAACGGGGTCGTTGAACGGTTGAACAAGGTTTTAGTAGACTCTTTAAGTCATTTGGTTAGTGAAACTCAGGAGGATTGGTGCGAACAGGTTCCTTTTGCTTTGCTGGCCTTTCGCACTGGCTACCACAGAACTATTCAAAACACTCCTGCTTTTCTCACCTATGGTAGAGATCTGGTGTTGCCTTATGACCTGATTTTTTCATCAAAATTCAGGACATATGCCGACACTAGATCCTATGCTTAGGAAATTGTCACCAATCTCCAGAACACTTTTCCAATAATTAAGATCGCCTTGAAGTTGCCTCTCATAACCAAGCTAACTCTGCTCCTACAAAATTTAACTTAAAAGACATTAAAGTTGGTGACACTGTCTTCTTACACACACCTGCACATAAACCTAATTTGTCGAAAAAGCTTTGTAAATTTAATAAGGGTCCCTATCGCGTTTTAAAGCAATGTTCTCCTGTTTTATTTTTGATTTCTCTTTTAACTAACCCTTCAGATGTTCAAAAGGTACATGTCAATAGAATTTTTAAAGTTGTTGATAGAGATGTTTTTCCTACTAGTAATAACAACTTGCCACACACTCCTGAGTCTGTTTTACCTGAGTCTACCCCTTCGTCTTCAACTGAGGATTGGGAAGCGAAGATGTTGAAAGAGTACCCAAACCCCTTTCTTCCTTATGATCCCACTTGGGATGATAGTTTTGGTAGTTTTCAAGCTTCTCCTATGCCGCCTGTTGTAGCCCTGTCTGATGCAGAACCTGTTACTGATTTTTTTAGAGATACTGTTGTGTCCCCTGTTTCTTTTTAAGTTCAAATGGTGATGATATTGATGCCGCAACCCCATCTTCGATTTCTCCAGGCCTGTCTAGCTCCACTAGTAGTCAT
Source organism: Cheiracanthium punctorium (assembly GCA_038373885.1). Classification (NCBI taxonomy): domain Eukaryota; kingdom Metazoa; phylum Arthropoda; class Arachnida; order Araneae; family Cheiracanthiidae; genus Cheiracanthium; species Cheiracanthium punctorium. The sequence goes on along the minus strand of JAWZYV010013199.1, from coordinate 254,906 downwards.
GGGTATAATCTTAGGCCACGTGATCAATTTGGCTTTGTACTTAAAAAGTAGTGCTGGGTCTTTTATTTGCGAATCATTTTTTCCTTTTTGAATTTGGGTGTCATTTTAGTATTGTATTTTTTTTTAGTGTTTTCATTTGTGTTTACCTTTTTCGTTTACTTTTAGTTTCTTGTGGGTGGGGTGTTTTGTTTACTTGTTTGTTGGTATCAATCAAATTTTACCTGCACAATCTGTGTTATATGTTGTTACATTTTTATACAAGTTCCTATTGAAGTAAATATTTTGTTTTGGTTTGATGATTTTGTGTAAGTGTTATAATCTGATGTAGTACCCTTTTGGTAGTACAAATTGTGTATGGCTAAGGGCCATTGCAATAATTCATGTGATATTTTTTTTTTTACCTTTTATTACTGTCTAACCACATGAAAGTTTTCTTAAAATACTTTTACCTGATTATGTCAAACAAAAACTTGTACTGGAATTGTCAAATCAGTGCAGAGATTTCTGGGTTCAAACTTTTGTTCTCTCTGTAATGGCTTGAGGAAAATTTTAAAGTTGTTAACTTTGCTGGTGTAGACAATCCCAGGGCCTTTATCTAAGCAACTTAGGGTTCAAAATTTTTTTTTCTCACTTTGTTTACAATAAGTAATTCCTTTTGTTACTACCAACCTTCTGGTTACCTTTTGTTAAATGGGGGGGGTGTTTGCTTTAAGTTATTCATGCTGGTTTGGGCTGTTTTCTTAAAATTACCTTGTTTTGTTTTGTTTTCCTCTTTGGAGAAAATGATTAGTGTCCAGATGTGTTTCTAGAGCCTTCTTGGTCACTTGAATTAACCTCCATGTTTGGTGGTGATTGATCTTGGGTCACAATTGGGCTGGTGTTTAGCCTGTTGTACTCAGACCAATTGCTGCTGGATGTGAGGTTATTCAGGGATCATTTCTCTCCTGTCTCCTAATGTTTTTACCAACTTAACCTCTAAATTAATGCATTAATTGGGTTTTTTTTTTCATTCTCTACAAATTTGGGATTGTCATGCTCCTGTCAAATTTTTTTTTTCTCTCAGCTTCCTTTGAAAGGGGGGTGGTTCAACATCCTAGGTACTTGTCCGCCCTTGCCTGCTAGTGGTCTTGTATTCAACACATGACACTGACTAGCCTTTTATTTACTTTTGGAAATCTCTGAACTGATTTTTACCCACGCTTGTGACAACAAACTCCACGTAGTGACTACTTATACGAGGACTTTACAAAATTTTGCTACTGACCACTTCCTTGGACTCTAACTCATCATGGTCAGAATTGCATATTACCCTTTTGTACCAAAGATTTTTACCTTTTTGTCTTCGTTTAATGTTGTTCTGTCATGTTTTATATGTCGTACTACATATATACTGTATGTTTTTGTTGTGAAGGAATGTGCAGGTAAAACTTTGCCTTTTGATTGATTTTTTCTTTATGGAATATGTAGGTATAGGGTTGAAATTTTTTTTATGTGTCCTGACTTGGGACACGGGTTCTTGATGTTTATTTGAGGTATTTTGCATTATGCAAAAATTTTTTTTTTTTGCTGCCATGGCTGGTCTTCCCCAGGTTTAGTTGTCAAAATGGTATTATACGCTGCTTCTCAAGACATTTCACCAGTGTGTTCCTGGCTTCTCAACGAAAAATTTTTTACTTCGTAAAAAATTTTTTGGGGGAGAAGGAAGGATAATATGTTGTATTGTTTTTGGGGGATAATGTTTTTACAAATCAAAAGCAGTAATTTTTATTTTAATTGTTTTAACCATTAATTATTTATTTTCTTAATTCTTGTAATTAACTTGGAAGTTTAATTTAAATACCTTTTGTCAGGAGATATAATGGTCTGGATGACGCTTCTTCTATAACTCAATAGCTAATCTTTTAAATTACTACTAATCACCCTTTTTTTGTTGGAACTTTTTAAATAATTACCTTTTCTTTAAATTAATTCTGCCCTTGTTTGCCCTGTCTCCGGAGGGGTAATTTTAAGTATCAGGTAAATTCTGCCGATTTTCTGCTGACTATTACGTTTCCTTCTCTCTTCAATAGCCTAACTCATTTCTTGCAATATCTCTTGTTCGTGTCCGGTTTTTAATTAGTTTTACTCTCTTCTAATTTAATTTTTATTCCAAATTTTACCCAGGGTTGTCTCGGACGATTGGCTATCTCCCGCTAAAATTTTAGGAAATTTAATAACGTTTTTAAGGCCCTTATGATCAATTAAGTTTTTTTTTCCCCATTTCAAGATGGCCGCTCTTGCCTGCGTTTCTTCTCGGCCAAGTTGGTTTCTTTCCCGCGTGTAGTAGTTGCTGGCCGCCATTTTCTTCTTTTCTCGCTTCCTTCCCCCGTCGATCGAATGTTCTCGAAGTTTCCCGGCTGAGATGGCGCACTCTGATTGGTCCCCGCGGTCGGCGTCTCTGCGAAGCCCCTAGTGCAAAGGGCGAAAAGCGTCAGTTCGGAAGGCCAACGTGCGTGCTGTGAGTACGTGTAAAAAAAAAGGGAAATCAGCTCCGGCCTCTTGTTTTTTTCTCTTCGGCAGACCAACTGCGCGGTTTTTGAAGTGTTGCAAAATCTAAAAAAATAGATTCACGGCCAGAGGGCCAACTTCCTTTTAATTTCGATGATCACCATGTAAATTTTTTCCTTTTTTTTTTGGCCGTCTGCCTCGATTCGGCCACCATGCCGATGCGTCACTATCTGCCACCTTTGGATGTGAATTGGGCGTAAGGCCCCCACCCCCCTGTGATTTTCTTTGGCTACGATGAAAATCAGCTACCGGATTCGACGTCTCGCACTACGATCTACAATGCTGTGTTCACCTTTTTCCCAGACCGGGAGCCGCTAGTGTTACTTCATCGCGAAGTCCCCGACGCCTGATTGTGCCGTCCGGAATCCCCTTCAAGGAGAGACCAAGATGCCGGCTCCGGGAGCCATCAGCGACCGACCGTCGGTTCCCTGAAACGCCGAGACCAGGCCTGCCATTGGATCCGTGGGTGAGATCTAACCGTTTACCCTTTTTCTAACTTCCCTGCTTCCTTTTCTCCACCACGAGCTGGATCAGCGACTTCATGCTTCAAGCTGTGCTAGAACTATCCTTTTTGTTCTTGTAATGTTTAATGGGGGGGATTTAATATCAAATGCTAAATTTTCTTTTTCTACTTGGTGTGCTATTCTGGTGTATAACTTCCAGTGACAATGTTTAATTTTCTTTTGTTAATATGATAAATGTGGATGCCATGTTAAATGCTGGTTTGGCCTATGCTAATCTCTGTGATTCTTTGCGTTGTTCTGCACATCATTGTATTTTGCTGCACCCTTTGGTGTAAAAATAGCAAAGTTCCCCCTTTTTTTTTTTTTTTTCATTTTGGCAATTGTTTAAACTCACCTGTTGGATTGTAAAGGTGGGGTTTCAAGTAATAGTTAGGGATTTAGTGCGGGATTTTCATCAGATGCCTTGTGAGGCATGGGAAAGGTGGGGACTTGTTTGCCCAATTTTCAATTTTCTTTTTTTCTACTTTTTTTTGATAGGATAATTTTTTTTATGCTGCAGCAGAGCCTTTAACTTAAATTTTGGATCCAATCGAGCTACTTTTGTCATGACAACTGTAATTATGCATTTTCTTCTATTTTTTTATTTTTTATTGTTTAATCTACAAGGGCTAATAATTGGGTAATTAAAGCACTCTAGTATTTTTATTCTTGAGCATTTCTACCACGCGCTGTAAAACCCCTGCGCTGTGTTTACTTACTTTTCATTTTTCTTTTCTGATGTAGCGGGGCCACAAGTTGTTTTCCTCTGTTATTGTTGAATAAAATATATTTTTTTTTTGGTGATCAAATGCAATGTCTCTGTGTTTATTTTACCACATTTCTAACACACTCTTCAGGCAAGGCTGAGATCATTGGGTTATTTTCTACACTATCGGTCACAACGCAATGGACAAAATCTAAATTTTTACCTAACTAAACAAAATTTTCACGGCAGTAGTAAATAGAATACTACACATCAAAATTAAAATAATGTTATGTGTGATTTAGAGACTCTACTAATAGGGAAATAAACATAATATAAACTTAAGAGCAGCACATGTTTTAAAACTTTCGCAACACTCATGAGCAATACTGCCGCTGGCCAAAATCGAGACAAACGACTGATTTTGAAATCAATTTCGTAGTATAATTGTATTTTATTTTTAAGAATTTCCATATTTGGAAATATAGAATGGGTTTCTTACTTAACACAAATTTTGTGTTAAGTAATCTGAAATCAAAGAAACAGATAGTTAAACTTTACTTCGAAATGCTATATCACAGTTGCTAACATGTATGGAATACAAACACTTTAGTCATTTTTGTAAATATTTCTTATAATAACAAATAATTGAAAAATTTTGCTATTTTTTAACGCTAAAAATTCTCTTTACAAATGTGGTTAGTTATTTTCCTACATATTGGTATGCTATATCGATATAGAGCATTTCGAAGAATTAAAAATAAGTTTAAATTAATTTATACAAATGTAAATTTGAATTATTTTCATTGTTCATACTTTATAATTAAAAAAATTATTTAACTTCTGAATTTTTTTTATCCTTTGTAATTTTATTTTAAAACTACAAAAGTGTAAGATGTAAGATTTTTGGGCCCTAAAATCTGTAGACCCTGGGCAGTTGCCCCGTTTGCCTTGCCGGTAATATGGCACTGGTAATAAAATAAACACATCTTTTACGAACTTTCAGCAAATTTGAGGACGCTAGACAATTAATGTCCATTCTCTTTCACAGATGGCGCCATCAACGCTCCTTTAAAAAGGAAAAATCAAGCGAGTAGCAATTGCCAAGCTTAAATCAAGCTGTATTTAAGCTTGACAATTCAACTTGACTCCTGCAAGCTTGCTGCCAGCTTAGAATGAGTTGAACTGTCAAGCTTGCATTAATGCGTCAAATTCAAAGAAATGTCAAGCTTGATTTAAGCTTATGTGCTGTCTGGGAAAAGAATATTTCGGAACAACATTTGAAATTGGGGGCCTTTTCGAACCGGGGATCCAGGGCAAAGTCCCGATTAGTCCGTGCGATAATAAGGCTCTGGGCCGTAATACCACATTTCATTTTATTTCCTGCAAAGTCCAATAGTTCATCTTTTGCCTAAAATTTACTCATTTTAGATTCATCGATAGCGCCGATTGCGTCAGTGATTTCAGACGCAATCTTTTTCTTAATCCTTTTTGAGAATAATCGTATTTTCATTATTTGCATGCCATTGTGTTTTAATTTTTATATCAACAATTAAAATTACTACTATTTTTAATAAATGAAATATTTCTCAATTCGCAATATTGACGATTGTATCCAGTGATTTAATATGCAATAATTTATCCATCCTTTTCGTATAATCATATTTTCGTTCATTGCAAGCCATTAAGCTAACTTTTGTATCAGCAGTTAAAATTACTAAATATTTTCAATAAATAACCATTAATTCGCCAAAATATTTATTAATCTGTCCCACAGTGGTCTGGGCGCTGAACTCCGTTCCCATAAGAACACGGCAAGTGAAGCAGCATCCGGCTTGGCCAATGCTTGGGAGGGTCATCGTCCTCTCGGCTCGTCCGCTGTGGAACCGTGTACGCTAATGGGAGCTGGTGCACGTAAAATCCGTCATGGCTCCAAAGTCCTCCAAGTTGTTAAACGATACCTCTGGGGGTGCCGATTTCAGGTGGTGGTTGGTCCCTCATCTGGAATCGGTTCAAAATTAGGGACCAACAATCGGTTCAAAAGTAGAAGTCCAACTCCCTCGGGGGGCACTGGCACCCCTCTTTCCATCGTCTATCCATGGACACGACAACAACAACATTTATTAATCTTTTGTATGTTTTTATTTTTCAACCAAGATTACCTTGCAGACTATTTTGATATTTTTAAATCTGCATTGCAGACTGATACAAAAAATTCTTCAACTGGGCTAGGCTTTTTTTCTTCTTCGTATAGCAGGAATTTGTTCTGAAAAGAGGATATCTTGCTACATATTCTTATAAAAGAGCAACGTAACCAAGGGACTGACAAAAGTTGTAAAATCATAGGAGTCACATATACATGGGGCGCCCATAAGGGGGAGCAAGGTAGGGGGGCAAGGTAAGGGGGAGCACTTGCCCCCCGCCAGAGTTTTAGGTTAATGTCTCATGATGTATATAAATGGCAAAACCAGAACTAAATTTGTTAAAAGTTTGAAATTTGCCCCCCTCTAGAAAACTTTTTAGGAGTTTGCCTCTCCCTAGAAAAATTCCTATGGGCGCCCATGCACATATATATTGAATTGCATTAATGAAAAGCCAATGGATATTTTTTAGTCGCCCGGGCGACTGGGTTTTGTCGAACCCTGAATATAGCTCTTTTATATACTGTTATAAAAGAACTATTTTGCAGTACGCCAAGAGCCCTCACAGGAATGAGCTTTCTTTAGCAAAACTATTAAACAATAAATTAAAGTTTATGCCCATTCTAATAAGCTATTCACAAAGATTCAAGTTTCTTAATTGAAATTTTTAACCACTTATCAGTGTTTAAAACACACACAAGAAAATGTTCTTTAAAGCTACATTTAAATTTCAGTTGTTAATTTATATATGACCTTCGAAATGGGTGTTTTTTTACCAGGTTGACTGTGCTAGGAAGGGGCAGGATATTCTCCTTCCATGGTTTTTCAAGATTTTTGATTTTTTTTTAATTTAATGTTTTTATTGTAATGAGGATTCGTAATTCAATGTGTTTTATGTTAAAACAAATCTACCAGAAGGGCATCTGCCTGGGGGGGGGGCTTCGGTTGAGGACTTTTTAAAAGCCCAGGAAATGATCAAATTAGAGTGGAATTTATAAAACACAGTGGAGTCAAAATGTGGCATAAAATCTGTGAATTAATCACCCATGTCTGGGAACAAGAAGAAATGCCAGGGGAGTAAAACTTAGGAACTGTCTCTCTCTCTATATATATATAAAGTGAAAAATTAAATTGTAACAATTACAATAAAAATAAATTGATCCCGAGAGCAGTTAAACTAAAAATTTACATAACCACTGTCCGTCCTGTGGTGACTTATGGGTGCGTGACTTTGGACTCTGACACAAAAAGATATAAATAATTTTCTAATTTTTGATCGAAAATTACTCAAAAAAAATTTATGGCTCAATACAGCTAAGTAATAATTTCTGGAGAATAAGAACTAGAGACGAAGTAGAGACTCTTATCAAACATAAAAGCATAGAAAAATTCATTAAGGCACAGACACTTTCATGGCTTGGGCATATTGTGAGATCACCTGACAGCCGAGTGGTAAAGATCTTGCATTGAAGGCCCATGTGCAGTAGGCTAACAGGTAGACTCAAGAAAAAGTGAATGGATGATGTCTTAATGAACCTGAAATCTTATAAGATCTCCAACTGGAAAATAAAAGACAAGGACAGAGCTGTCTGGAGAAATATTGTGCGGCAGGCTAATTCTCACCCTGGGCTGTAATGCCAATAGAGGAGAAGGGAACGCGTATTCACATTGCATCAGGAGAAAACCACCCAAAACGTTAGATCGACAGCTGCGCGGTAGGCCAGAATTCTGGACCTTCAAATTTCAACCATCTAACATGTTCAGTGTCTGCCTCATCCACTTGGCCATGGTGGGGTCAATTTATAAATAAGATATGTAGAAAAAGCACGGTATCTTTAAAATAAGTTTTTTAACTAATTGATCTGCAAATCAAACATTTACAAACGCAGTGCATTGTCATTCGAGAAAAATGTTCCTATACAGCCCCGTATTGGACTGAAGCATACTGAACTGGACTTGCGTCAAAAATAACTGCTTTTCGCAAAGGCGACAATTCCACTTTTTAGTATGCATTTGTTATGCTTATTAGAATCAAATGTATTACTTTCGGTAATTAATCATGAAAGAGTTTAGATTGAGCAAATGTAGACACTGGGACTTTGATCTACACATATTACACAGCATTTAATAATGTACAAAAATAAACATTGGAAATGGACTAATGACTTCTTTAAAAATCAATTTGTTCAAGGCCAGACGATATGTTAGAGGTATGAATTCAAGAATGTGTGTTATTATTGGATCATCTCAAGAACTTCGATAAATTTGATCACACAGAAATAGTAGCAAGTTACTTCATTCATGCTTCATTATTTTATACGAGTACTTAAAATGTGTAAGCTGGAGTACTTGAGTCAATATCAGCTGGTGAGTTGCACTTTTGTAAGTTCCTTATCACACAAACACTCGTAAACTGTTGAATAGAGCACAACTCGTCGATAACTCTTTTCTGTGAGAATAATACCATGTGTCAAGATTTTCACCTAAATAAAACGGAGAAAACATCCTCTGTCATCCTCTTTATAGTCAAATTTGAGTCGAGGTAAGTAATTTTAAAGTTAAGGTAAAATATTTAGGATTGATCGGTGACACAGGGGAGTTGTATTGGTTTATTATAATAATAATAATATTTATTATTATTATTTAACCATGCGTTTTAGTGTTTTTCTTTTATTATTTCATTATTATTATTTAACCAGGTGAAAATGTAAATTTCTCAACTCTTTCAAATTAGTTTAACATTTCAGATATATTTTGTATTTTTCATTATTTCTGTTTTCACTAGAAGCCTAACTGACTGATATATTTTCATCTTTTGTTATATAAATTCTTCTTGACAATTACATCATTTGAATCTCAGTCCAAAAATAATTAAGACTAAATATCACAAAAAAGATCAATATTTCTGCACTTGGATCCTTTAACAGATATCACCGTTAAATTAAGTTCTTGAAATGTTTTGCAATCAGTAGACATTATTTAAATATTTAGTTTTTTATACAGGGTGAGGGTGTCCCCAAAAGGTGGTAACGTGTTTTAATTCTTTATCTATTAGAAATACGTGGACAGTGTAAATTGAAAAAATGTTCAAAATTAGAACGGAAGTAATACTCCGCTAAGAAAAAATTCCTCTCGTTACTTTTCAAAAAGTTTCACTTTTTATATTTTCATAGGACCCCCGTACGAAACAATTCCCAATTAGTAAAATATGCCTCATACGTTAAAGAGGAGCGATATAAAATTTGAGAGCTATACCTTAAAAGGTATGAGAGACATGAAGATAAATATAACGTGACTTAAACCACTTTTCAATGGCTCTCGAAGGGAAAAATCATGTCGAATGATCACAATTCATAGTTCGTGCAGATATTACGAAAGGAAACAATCTTTTGAACTTTAGTATTGAACTTTCATATTCAAATTCATGTATGCCCTTGATCAGCTGTGTTTAAAGATATCTCTGTGACTTCGTATGACGAAAAATCTTACATTTTGTACATCACCTCATTAGTGTATGGAGATTATTTTACTGATTGGGGATGTTTTTGAACGGAAATCGTATAAAAATTTAAAAGTGTAACTTTTTGAAAATTAACGAGAGTAATTTTTTTCTTAACGGAGTATTATTTCCAACCTTATTTTGAGCATATTTTCGATTTAACTGCCCGACTATCTCTAATAGATAAAGAATTAAAGCACGTTACCACCTTTTTGGGACACTGTATATTTAATGCATTTACTTAACATTAAAATAATAAAATGTTTAATATTTTAAACCAATTTCAATAGTATTTGCTACAAATATAAGCTATGTTGTTTTCATGATAAAATCACTTTTAATTTAGAGGCTTAATTTGTTACCCTGCTTTTCACCTTATTTGTAAGTTATTCCAATAAAGAATGTTAATTTGTAGGGTGAGCAGAAAACTTCTTATTCAACCTTTATTTTCATTTTCAAAACTCTTTTTTTTTTTCTTGAAAGAAACAACAGCACGGTGTGAAAAAAAAATGAGAAAAACACTTTTTTGATCTTCATTTTACCAATGCCTAACGGTAATACTATTCTTTTACGAGAATTGTTAGATTTGTTTACATATTTACTACTTAGATTGGTCAGAATGGTATATGGGAGAATTTATACGACGAAATCTATCCACGATTATTCTTAATAAATTTATTTCTTTAAAAAAAAGAAGAAAAGGGGGAAAAAACGGTCTTAATTTACACGGTATTGCGCGAAACGTATCCGCCGTGTGAAAAGAGAATCCGGTGTGCTTCCAGTTTCAAAAATGTTTCAAATGAAGTAAATATCCATGATGTAAAGAATGGGATGGAAGTGTGAGATGATATTTTTATGTGAGGAGGGTTCCTTTGATTAACAAGACTTCAGAAGAAAATTATCTGAAGAATTAGAGGGCTTAAACAAATTTTAAAAAAATAATAAAGGTTTAACAGCAAAATACTTACATTTGTATATAAAAACTTATTATTCTACACCGAAAAAAATGTTTTGTTGATTCAACAAAATTTTGGTTGGTTCTATTTCAAAGAAATATTTTTGTTGAATCAACGAAATTTTTGTTAATTCAAAAAACTATTTTGTTAATTTAACAAAATATTTTGTTTAAGACTACAAAATTATTCGGCTGAAATAGAGCCAACCAAATTTTGTTGAATTCAACAAAACGTTTTTTTCCCCGTGTTGCATGTATAAAGTAATTAAAAATAACATTACTTCAAAACATTCATGAGCGCAGAATTTATAAAACATTCTCTTTTTATTTCCTAAACCACCTCCCATTTGTTCACATGCTTACTGTTGATGAAATGTACGGCACTAAAAATATTAATAATCTCAATCTTTTGATAATACTAATCTTAAAGGTACCGTAAAAAAAAAAAAAAAAAACGTAACGCTTCTTACAAATGAAGGAGTGTCTACTATCAAATTGAATTTAATAATATGTATTTTCAGGAAGGGGGGGGGGGGGATAAAGAAAATTCCGCTGTTAATTAAAATCTTATCCAATTCAGAAAATATTTATTTGAGCTTCATGACCCGTCGCTATATGCATTTAAGATTTCTCTCAAGATTATTTTATTAATTAAAACAATAATAATAATTTCAAGATTATAATTATTATTTAAAAATTTTTTCTTTTAATTCATCTGCATGTCGCTTATCATACAAATTATCAGCAAATAAGACTTGAAATTATTGATATTTTATAAATCTAAACATTTTACTTCAAATTAAAGCCATACAAGTTGAATTATTTTAATTATAATGGCTTTTTTTAAGTTTGATATTTTCTTTTGAAACGTTTTGTTATTTAACCGATTTTATTAACATAAAAATGTAGGGTATTAATTGTTGTTATTAGTATTATTACTATTGTTATCTATCTAATTAACACTACTAAACTTTGATTCAAATATAGGTAGAAATTAAAAAATTAAAAGTTATCCTTTTCTATTGATATTATTGACAGCCTTTTCGAAACCACTAAATCAATTTCTCGCTAGGCTATTCCATTTCATTATTATCATGCGATATATGAGATTTTTTAGCCAGAATATGTGAAATAAGCAAAACTGGCAGAAAACTCGAATCATTTGAAAGAAAAATAATACCAATATTTGAAAGGATTGAAGAAAAGGGAATTTTTAAAGTTTTTCAAGAAGAACATATAATTTGTCTCACACCAGGAAAAATTCGCCTAATTTTAAATATAATATAAGCAAATTTATATTTATAGTACTATTATGTGTTGAAGAAATTTTTTTATATATATTTTAGCTTCTCAACTCCATAAATAACAATCGAAAATGAAGTTAATGCTAGTAGCTTTCTTCTGCGCACTTGGGATTTGTGCAGCTCTGCCAGCACAACGTAAGTGATTCGATTTTAAGGGAAAAAATTATTTTTCATTTACATCATATAGTTTTTAACTGATTTTTTTCTATTAACTTAGCTGCCCAATCTTCTGTTTTGGATTTATTGAAGGATCTCGAAAATGTCGTTGAAGAGGATGGACAGTTGTTAATTACAAAAGTGAGTATTTAAGTGTAAACTTGGAATTGATGATAATCGACACTATTGAGAGAGAGAGATCCCACTTATGAATATATACCTAATTTTTCATCCGAAACTTTAATTTACGCAAATATTTTTATTCATGAAGTATTTTATTCATATCATAGTTAAGAAAATCTTAATACTAAAATGCATGTTAACAGTGTTTTCACTAGAGCGCGAGAACACGAGAATCTCGTTTTTTTTCCCTTTTTTCTCATATTAAAAAAAAAATTATTACTGCGAGAAATTCGCGCACCCTGCTAATCGGTTTCATTCTGTGCAAAACGCGCATTTCGAAAGATTTGGACACTTTTTCAAAAAAAGTCGCGCATGCTTCCATTTTTCATAAAGTGGTTGTATATGCAAAATTCTCGCATTTTCATTTTTATTGCATGTAACTAGGCCTGACTTACAGACTTGCAGGCCCAGCGTTATATGCTATAAAAACCCACTCAGCACACTATGTCCAAATCAGGTCTAATAGATATCCAAACTGATCTATAACATCCAGGACATTTAAAGGATATTTATATGCAGAGAAAAATTTATATCTCTAGGACATCTAAATCGTTACCTCTATAAGATATCCTTAGAGGGCTTATAGATATCTAATAGCCATCCGAAAAAGGATATCTATTGGAAATGTATTTATGACATTCATAAAAAATCCATCAGTAGACATATTATGTAGCTAATGAAATAGATGTCCCATAGATATTTAATTACCATCCAAAGCTACAAATCTATTGGATGTGCGTGTATAACACATAAGCGATGCATTTGCAGACATCTTATTTACCTGGCTACTATACCAAAAATTTATTCAGTTTAAAAGGATTTTCAGGAAAATCGCAAAATCTAGTAAGAATTTTTTTTTAATCCGATGCCTATAGCTTGAGTTCATTGATCAACTGTCACCAAATTTCATTTAGTCGTTTTTACGTGATGTGCGAAAAAAAATTTGCGCAGTTTAAAAAAAATTTCAGAAAAATCTCAAAATCTAATTAATTTTTTAAGATTTCGACGTCTATAGTTTAAGTTGAGTGACCACCTATCATGTCAAAAATTTTATTTCATTCGCTTCTGTCAGTTTTACGTGATGTGCAGACAAACTGTTTTTTTACGGTTGTACTGGAGTCCCAAATGCTTAAAACAGATAGAAAACGCAAAATTTTGTAATACCAAGTAGTGTACGGCAAATTCTAATTTTATTTATTTAGATACATAAAAGTGTTTTCATTCCGAAAGTGAAGCAACAATCACTTCAAACTTTAGTCTTCTCACTCCGAGTTGAGTCTGCCTGGTGGTTAGAATACTCGCCTTTCACTCCTTGGATCCATGGTTCGAAACCAGCCGAAGAAAATAGGTTTCGGTTTAAAAGTAACTTGAAGTTCTTATGTATGATAGTAGACAATAGATGGCAGCACCAAAATTCGCAGAACGGAGGAAGTATTCTCAATGGGTAAAAAAATACAGTGGGTGAAGTCGTAGTTATAATGTCACAACTCACTTTTTCCACCTGAAATCGTGGATATTTTGGCCGTCCAACTAATATCTATGCTACTTGGAAATAGATCTCCGACAGACATCCTGGATATTATAGGTGTTGTCTAGTCCTTAGAGAGATCACACCCCAAATCTTTTATAGAGGTCCATTTTATGTTATCTGGAGGATCTTGGAAGTCTAATAGATATACCCATTATCCAATTCTGATTCCTTATAGATAACCAATGGATATCTTTGTGCTGTGTCAGAATAACTAAAATTTATAAATACCCTGATTTTGGGTGTTTACCCAAGGCAAGGTAAGTGCCATTTATAAATATCTGACCCACTGAGTAGTTACCCAACTCATATGTATAGTTCGAAATTCTCACCCATTTTTTAAAATCTCAATCAGTTTTGGGGAAAGGGCGAGAAATTCTCAACCATTTTTTTCTCATAATAAAAACCCTGATTCACAGAAATCATAAAGAGATTGTGTTATTCATTTATTTTTTATGCCAGGCGTTTGCCGTTTATTGGCATCGGCTAGTACTAAGGCAGTAAGTACTGGTCACTTGTGGCTCAATTATTGGTTTTATGGAGGCACCTAATAGGTGGACCGACGTTGCTTCCTATAAAGAGATGGACGAAATGACACCCAAGACCAACTGGGAATCGAACCTGGATCCGTAGTATAGTAGAATGGTTCTTAGCCACTACACTAATTACAGGGACATTTCTTAAGACTATGCTAGAAGATAAAGGATAACACCGAAAGATCCTGTTTAATCCCCCAAAGATTGCTCATTTTATATGAGCTCTTAGGAATATTCTGCAGGACAGCCTTGGAATTAACTTATAAAGAATGCATGAAATATTTTGAAAAACATTCCCTATCAAGTACTTTTTCTCAAATTAAAATCATAGAAAAGCTAGTTTCCTAAGTTGAGTTCAAACAAACCTAAACTGATCAACATATTGAAGACAAAACCTGAAACATTTGAAGTATTACTATGTAGAAATGGCCTTATCTCTTAATATTGAAAATATATACATAAATTAATCCTTTCTCTCGCGCTGACAAATATATTACTTTAAAAGAGCTTGATTACTAATTCTGCATTATTTTTTATTACTAAACCTCAACTCAATTAACATTTCTAGCTAGTCAATGTTATTCATCATGTTGAAGATACTGTTCTTCATGTAAAAGAATTGGTTCCCAAAGTGTACGAGAAAATTCACCAAGAAGCCGATGAAGTTTTGGCTGGTCTGAAAAAGGTCACTGCTGAAATACAAGAACTTTTGGGAAGAAAGAGTAAGTATTTACTTTTCGTTTGCCCGATTTGTTAAGGTGACGGCCGGTCGGATGGATGGAAATGGGGTTTGTCACAGCCTGATGCTACTAGGCGTCTTAATGTGTCTCGCAGTGTGGTCCACCGTCTCTGGAATCACTATCAAACCGAGGCTTCTGTGTCCACAAGACATGTTCCAGGCTGACAACGAGCTAAAGCACCTACAGAAGACCATTTTATAGATCTTTCGGCCCGAAAGAGAAAAAGCATTTCTGCACTGCAACTTGTTGCAGACCACTCTGTAACATCAGGGAGAAGAATATCCGCTAAAACAGTGCGAAAGCATCTTCACAATTCAGGTCTCTATACAAGTTGTGTGTGTCCCCCTCAATGGACGACAGAGAAAGGCCCCCTTATCTTGGGCAAGAGAACGCGTTTTCCTGGACCAGACAGCGATGGGCGTCTGTCCTCTTTACAGACGAGTCCAGATTCACACTGGAGAGCAGCTTTCTGAGAATTACAGGGGGTGGGGGGATATAAAGAGGTACCTGTTTCACTTCCTGTGGAAAGATAGTATTGTACTAGTTGATGCCGGGGTACGGTTGACATTCCAAAGGAGACTGAAAGGTCATTCATTATTAGTGAGATGAAATGAGAGCTTATAGGAAGAAATCTGGGGATAAATTGCTTTTGAGAATGTCGTCATTGGATGTAGGACTGGAGAAAAAATACGATATCTCTTAATTTATTGATTTGTGAGTGGAATTCAGTGTTGTTACGGGAGGTTATTTTATCATTTTAGTTAGTAGGGATGGAGTTTTTAATAGTTAGGATTAGATTTTCTCACAGTTTTTGGGGGTTGGCTGATCAGCTATAATTTGCCAGGTGTGGGGAAAAAACTTGGACTGAAAAAACGCGAACGGTAAGAACGCCCAAATGATTAATTTTTCTAAAAATTGGACATAAAATTCTTTGTTTTGTAATATGCATGAGGAATATATTTAAAAGTGTTTTATGCCAAATTTCTTTTGTTTTGGCATAAAGGGGTAAACTTTCATGTTCAGTAGATCTGGGAGTGAGAAAGCTATTGTTATTAGGGTTTCCGAGTTTCCTAAGCACGTAATAATATGAACCATAGGGAAAGCGTCGGGAGGGGGCACAAGGGGTCACCTACCCCCCTGTGCCCCCCCTCAAAATTCATCACAAAAAAATTTTTAAGTAAAAATTTGCTTGAAAATGTAAAAAAAAACTTCCCTTTTCTGCTCTTAAATCCGATATGTGCCCCCCGCAAACCTTTCCTGTACCTCTCCAAAATTTTAGTAGGTCTGGAAGCAATGATAAACTCTTCCTTACTATTATTATTTGATTTTCCTAAGCGTATAATACATATGAATCATAGCAGCAGTTTCGGGGGGGGGGGTGCAGGGGGAGCTCTCCCCCCCCCAACTTCATTTCAAACTCTGTTAAACAATCTTTTAAAGCTAATGTTATTAAGTCTTCTTAAGCATATAATACATATGAAGCATAGGCGTAGTATTGGGGGAACACAGGGAGGCACTTGTCCCCCAACTTTGTCTCAAAATCTTTTCATTTTAAAAATTTGTTCGTCGGGTCGTATTAACCGATCCAGCTAAAAATGTAGAAGGAAACTCCATTCTTCCCCTTGACAAAATGTTGTAAAAAAAATTGTCCACTGTCAGGGTTCTTTAATTCAAACAAAATTAGTTTTTTATGCCCTTGGTTAAACAATATTTTCAATATCAAATCTGTTGTACTAGTTAAAGCTTTTGAATAATAGGGCTTCTTTAAAACTTTTGTTTCTTTATTTTAAGCAATGCAAAATATTTTATGCAAAAAAGGCTTTATTTGGTAAATAAAGTGAATAATGTTTTCCTTTTTCATAATTAAGTAACTCTCACAGCTTTACATAAAGTTACATTGATTGTTAAAATAGATTATTGCATCCTTTTTTTAATTGTCTTTTATTCAGGTTTGAAGATCAATATTTGATAATTTATCGTTCCAATTTTTTGTTTATCGTCATTCTTGAGTATTTCAGGAAGTTCTTTTTAAAGTTTATTTTGAAAGTTTCTAGTTTTATAAAAAGAAAAGGCTTTATAAGTTTATCTTATAAAGCTTAAAAAGAAAGATTTTTTTAATAACCTTTGGCGTCATAATTAATTTTTCCTAAATTCATGGCAATTTGGTAAACTGCTGAAGTGTGTAGGTTTAGAGTTCTGGGCTACCGAGCAATTGTTTACTCCAAATGTAACCCGAATACGCGTTAGAACCCCTCAGGAAGTCCCCCGCCCAAGGCATCCCTTAATAAAGCAGACTGCCCTCGTGTAGACATCCCTTAACCATGAAAACAAAACAACTTTCATGATAACTTTCATTGGAAGTAAAATGTTTAATATAGGGTAAAAATTATTATCACTTCCGATCCCTATTGTAGAGATATCCTAATAACACTGATCTAGGGTTTTCTTCTTTCAATATTGATCATAGACATATAGAATAAATTACAAAGTTACTTTATATTATCGAATAAAACTCTCAGGAAATCAGAGGTAATTAATTACAAAATTTTACTTTTTATACATCCCTCTTACAAAAATACTTCAGCCTTTCCCATAAAAAGGCTCAGAGATATGTTTAATCAAAGTTGGTGAGTGGCAATACGCTAAACAATATCAATAATAGTAAAAGTATTATTATTACAAGACATGTTCCAGGCTGACAACGAGCTAAAGCACCTACAGAAGACCATTTTATAGATCTTTCGGCCCGAAAGAGAAAAAGCATTTCTGCACTGCAACTTGTTGCAGACCACTCTGTAACATCAGGGAGAAGAATATCCGCTAAAACAGTGCGAAAGCATCTTCACAATTCAGGTCTCTATACAAGTTGTGTGTGTCCCCCTCAATGGACGACAGAGAAAGGCCCCCTTATCTTGGGCAAGAGAACGCGTTTTCCTGGACCAGACAGCGATGGGCGTCTGTCCTCTTTACAGACGAGTCCAGATTCACACTGGAGAGCGATTCAGGACGTCTGCTGATCTGGAGAGAGCAAAGCACCAGATACCACCAATCCAACGCTGCTATAAAAGACACAGCTATCGAGGTAATGGAATAATGATTTGAGTAGGGATCTCACTCGGTAGTCATACTGACCTGCACCCCCGTGTTCCGGGGAGGAAGGTGGTGTGAGATATTGGGATGAGATCCTTGATCCATATGTCCGCCCATATGCCGGTACAACTGGCAATGATTTCATTCTGATGGATGATAATACAAGACCTCACCGAACTGTAGTTGTTGAGGAATATCTTGAGAGTCTTGGTTCAGAGCGAATGGAATAGCCAGCTCAATCTCCAGACCAGAATCCGATAGAGTATCTTTGGGACTATCTCGGTAGACAGGTTGCTGCTTTAAGTCCACCTTCAAGGTCTTTAGGAGAGCTGGAACAAAGCTTACTCCGTATCTGGTCTTCGCTTCCCATTTCGGTAACCGACAACTTAATTGACAGCATGGAAATTCGATGCCGCTAATCTATTCAAACTAGGGGTGGGGATATCCCTTATTAAAACTAATTTTTGTTCTGTTTTTATGCCATTTTACCACATAAAACTGTCATGTATTATTTTTTCCAAGAATGGACTTTTAAAGCAAGATTGCTTTTTCTTTTTCTTGTTGTAAATAATTTTTGCGTTTTCTGTAAATTCTATGTATGTATGTAAACTTCTATGTTGCAGTCAATACATAACTGTTTTGTGCACATATCATCCAAATTTGGTGTTTCTACATCCATCTATTTGCAAATTAGGCGCAAAAAAATGATTGTTCCTTAACTTTTGGAGGCCAGTGTATATCATACTTTATTTCAAAAAACAATATATAAAAATTAAGAGATAACCATACACATGAACCACTGATTATTGTCAGACTGCAATATTTTAGTCAAAAACAAAATATTGAAAATTATTTTTCAAAGTGTCAGGGTTTGGTCCGTTTATTTCAATTCTTAAACTACTCCCCCCCCCCCCTCTTAAAAGAGCACTTGCCGTTGGCCACTCCTAAGGCTGGAATTACTGGTCACTTAATTATGAAAGCACCTATTAGGTAGACTAGCCTTGTCTCCTGTGAATGGACGGACGAAATTGAACCCATACCCTTGGTGCAGTAGAGGGGCTCTTTAGTCACTACACAACCCAGGCGGCAGTTCTCAGCTACTAAAATAATGGATATATTTCATCGTTTTAAATGATTAATAAAAGTTCAAAGATAAAAATGTTTTAATGATGCATATGAACATATATAAATTTTGTTTTTCTTTGAATCAGTGTGGTTTATAACTTTTAAGCAAATTTTGTTTCGTTCTGAACAGTAGTTTTAATATATCATCTAATGGATTTCAGATGAAGGCGTAAAGAAACGACATTACAGATTCTATCATTCTCCCTATTGTCGCATTCAGCTGTCTGATTGTCTTCAGTTTCTAACTTGGTCGATTTTCAAAAGAAAGACAGTTAAATTTAAGAAGTGGGGTAAACGAAGCTTTTATGCGTGTGTGCTGTGCTATGGCAAAGTTACGCAAGGGCTATCTACCATTCGTCCAAGGATGAGGGGGTTTCTTGGTCGGAGGATATTTTAAAGGATTCCAACACGTATTCACGTTACATCTACAGAAAACCGACCAAAACTCCAGACCGTTGAATCGCCAGCCGTGCAATATGACAGAACGCTGGACCTTTACTCATCAGGCGTCTGCCGTTTTGAGTGTCTTATCTACTGTGTTATGGTAGGATCGAAGCTCTTAAAAAAATGTCTTAAATTGTAAATTTAATATGTAGATAGTGTTTTAAAAGAAAGATGGCGGTTTATTTTATTTTTAATTGAAAAGTAGAAATTATTCAAACACAAGCTTTTTTTATGACCCATTCTTTTTTTAAAGAAAAAATCTGACATGAAAATGATTCTTATTTTAGACGTATACTATGGTTTTGACATTCTCGGTAGCTTGACTGAACTTTCTGGAGGTGCAAAGCTGAAAACTGCTTTGGAAGTATTGAGTCTTGCGGCAAAGGCACACAAAGTCATGGATGATGCAAAAGAGGTAACAAATTTAGTACTCCAAATTACTATCCTTTCCCCCAGAAAAACCACCATCATTTACCTCAATATTAAATTAAAAAAAACTGTTCTATTGTTCATAGTGCTTTTTTTTTAATCCTGAAAGATTACTGTCACACAAATCAATTACAAACACAGTCAATGTATTTCATAAAATATTTATTTCACTTATTTAAAATAAAACAGAAGAAAAAATTCACCGGAATATTTTTTAAATAAAAATAACATAACATTAAAAAAGTGAATTACAATGCATTCAATAGGTTGCCGATACAATCAAATTTCTTTCTTTTGAATTTACAAGCTTTGAAAAAACTGTTATGTTGAATCAACAAAATTACCCAATTGAAATAGCGCCAACAAATTTTTGTTGAATTAACAAAATTATTTTGTTAAAATTATTTGGTTATTTCAACAAAACATTTTTATCAATTTAACCAAACAATTTGGTTGAAATTATTTTATTTATTTATTATTTTATTTATTTATTAATTTAACCAAATTATTTGTTTAGTTTGGTTGAAATCAACTAAATGATTTGTTTGAATTAACAAAATTTCTTTGTTAATTGGTATTGTGCTGCCTAATTAACGAAGTTATTTGTTGTTTTTATTGTTATGTTTTTTAACCCACAAACAGTTGGTTGAAAGTTTTAGAGATAAGACAAAATAATTTATCTATTCATCAAAATTCATATTTTTATTTTAGTGTTTTTATGTATGTTAAGTTAAATAAAAGAAATTTGATGTCAGTTTTTTCTTCACACTAAAACTTAGTAAGGTAATCAAAAATTGCTTTTGCGTTCTTTATAAATAAAATGAATGTGTATATTTTATCAAAGTTTCTAATTTATTTGATAATGGTGAAGGAAGGTTTCAATGAAAATGAGAAATGGAGTATTCGCATCAGCTATTTTGAAGCTGTGTTTTGAAGTGCCAAACGATCTAACACGAAATCAGTAATCTGCTTTATTTCATACACAATCACTTATCTAGCAGAACTATCTAGCGTAATGCAAAGCTAATAAATGATAAGCATAATATAAACATTTTTATCGTTGACTTGGATATTTGACTTGGAAAATGAAAGTATTTTCTCTTAGAAAGAATATAATAAATAAATAAATAAGTAAATAAAGTGCTAAAATCATAAGTAATTTTCTTTCCGGCAAATTAAACTGTTTGTGACATAAAAAGATATGGACTATAAAAATATATGTACCGCTTTAAAATTTAAACTACAAAAATATTTTCGAAATGAACACAAAAAAATTATAGTTCGGTACTGTCCTGCTCAGCCTATATTCAAGATTTTTTTGATCAAGCCTATACAAAAATTAATATTTTTCGGACCAAGATTTTTTACATCCTTCAATATTTTGCAGCTCGTTACATTGTGGAAAAGTGATTCTGGTTGTTTTAACTAAATTAGTCTAACGTACCCTGAATGGATTTAAGCTAAATCTGCAGAAACTTGTAAAAACACTAAAACAAAAAACTTTATTTTTATAAATAGATAAACTATAGGCTTACCTCTAAATTTTTCAACAAACAGAAAAAAAACAATTTATATTTGTGTTTGATGTTATCCGTTGTTAAATGTATTGTCTGATAGTACAGATCTGTAGTTCTTTCCTCTTCCTCTGTAAATACGAGCTTCTTCTTTGGGCTGGTCTGGCTCAGTTTTTTTCACTGTCCTGCGCATGTCCTTGACGCATGACGCAAACTGACTGTCGTGTGATATCAAATTTCATTCGTTCTTAGTATTTCCCCGTTTAACAAAAAAGGTTTGGTTAAAATTCAAAGCGTTTTGTTAAATCAATTTGCTTGAATCAAACAAACTTTTGTTGAATCAACAAAATAAAGCTAACAAACTATTAAACCACACAAGTTTTGTTAAATTCAACATAACACTCTTTAGCGTGAGCATGAAACTGAAATTTATGCTTATACTAATTTCTGCTTTTATCAACATTTTTTCAGACTGCACATGAAAATTTGATTAAAATACACAAATTTAAAGCAAAATGTATGAGGAAAAACTGTCCCCTTTGGAGATTTTTTTTTTTTTTTTTAAACTAGAAAAATAATTCTTCTCATACTTTTCCAATACGAATAAAGCATCTCGAAAAAATGTTCATTGACTCCTGCATCAGGGTTTGTGCTATATAACCTGTACAGAACAGCAAAAACCATTACATAAAACCTTATTAACGGGAATCTATTTTTATGTAGTAATTTGATTGCAAATTACAATGCATGAGGTGTTCTTGATTAGTATATTAAAAACACAGATAAATTTTCTTATAAAACTGTTTATTGATTTGACAATCAAATTACATATGCAAACTATTTTGCATTGATCACCCACTAAAGCGAAACAGAGACATTACTGATGCAGTCGTGGCCTTTGTGTTGAACTAATTGCATATAAACTTTCCCATGCTTATATTTTGATTTGTTCAGTATTTGACCTATAGCATTTACACAGGCAGTTTCTCTTGAGGGTATTTGCAGTTTTTAGGTATGCCATGGACCCATGGTCCTCACAAGGGCGGGGGTGGGTGAACCCCTGGGTCTAGGGTGCGGGCATGGGGGAGTCTGCGCCCAGGAAAGCCCAATCGAAATTAATTTTTTAATTATTATAATTAGTACAAATAAGAAAAGTATTTTGAATACATTTTTTATGCAATGAGCAATGACATTTTAGAAGACTCTATCTAATTATTATAGTTTAAAATTTAAAATAGATTTTTATGATAAGCTGTTTAGCACGCCATAAACATTTGACAAAATTGCCATTGTGTGTGTTATGTGTCTACTCGCTCCATGCTTCTTCTTGCCTTGGCTGGCCCCAGTGGCGTAACCAGGATATTCTTTCGGAGGGGGCTGTGTATCAAATTGTAAGCCAAGTTTCAATTGTAAGCTGAATATCCAGTTGAAAGCGAAATAAAGAGTCGGATTTCGGGGGGGGGGGGCTGCAGCGCCTTCTCCCTGTATATGCCCCTAGCTGACCCCACCATCCCACCATGGCCACCTAGATAAGACGCGGAACATGGTAGACGGCTTAAGTGTGAATGTCCCGCGCGGTTGCCGATTTAACGGTCTGGAGTTTTGGTCTGTTTTCTCCAGATGTAACGTGAATACACGTTAGAATCCCTTAAAAAGTCTTCTGACCAAGGCACATTCCGTGATTGCCTGTGATTACGGTATTCACACCCTAACAGTATAGCCGATAATTCCTATTCAGTGAGCCGGGACTTAAGAAAAGTGACCTTATACGAGGGGCGACCTTATATCGAGGTCCGACTGTATATAGAAAACAATCTGCTGCTACTTTTAATATCTAACAGTTCACCATTGCACCGAGTTTCAGCATTTTCTTTCTGCCATTTTAAACTTATGGAAAGTACTGTAATGGAATAATAGACAAGGGCGGTTCCAGCAAGTGATAGCCCCACCCCCGAACTTAGATTTCACACCTGTTCCGAAATGATTTTATACATTCAATTTGCGCTTTAAACAATATACAGACCTATCTAAAAAGTACAATGGTAACCTCCGAAAATTCAACAACTACGTCATAGTTGGAAGATTCGCAATTTGTGCGATTTTTAAAAAAGTTTTGCTCAAAAAATACAGAATTCACACCATTGGGCATGGACCGATCGGCTTGCAAATTTTCACAAATACCGTATTTACCCGCTGATAAGTCGACCCCCTACTTTCCCGATCAAGAAATTTGAATTTTTTTAAATCCCATGTATAAGTCGCCCTCCCCCCAATTTCTTGGCCGGGAAATTGGGGGGGATCATCCGGGGGGGGGGAAGAAAGCACTAAATATGCAATAATAAAGATAACAATATACAAAAGTAGTATACAAACTTAAACTGATAATTAATAGTAATAAATGACACAACTAATAGGGTAAAGTACAGTAATATACAAAGTTAAACTCGTTTAAGATCCGATTCCGTATTGGACTCGCGAAACAATTCACAAAATTCCTACGTCGTCATCGGCTCATCTTGATTAATGTTTTCAATCTCTGTATCGCTACATTCTTTCTGGTATTGAAATCGGCGTCACTGTGTTATGGAATGCGGGAACAGAAAATTGTCATTCAAAGAGACATTTTTGACTTCTGATTAAAAATATATATATATATATATATATTAAGGACCCTCGTATAAGTCGATCCCCCCACTTTAAAGCTTTTTTTTTTTTTTTTTGTCCAAAATTTCTAGACTTATACGCGGGTAAATACGGTACGTAAAAAACATAGTGAAAAAGATGAACTACTTTACTTTATAAATCTGAAAATCCACTCGTTCCCCGATTTTCAGTTTAGAAAATTACTCTGAGTAAAACAGTTCGTTTGGAAAAGCTTCTCGAGACGTCATTATCCAGATTTTTGTTTGCATGAAGCCTTAAATTTTAAAATAATTTAACTATTTACGTGGAAACAATGTTACTGTGGATAACTACTAAATAATAAAAATAGAATAAGAGAAGTTATTTCAGGTGTACAAAGATTAAATGCATTCAGTGTAGACTTTTTGCCAAATGTTTTTTCTAGAGCTTGTTTTAATAGCTTCCACAGTGGTTCTTATTTTCTAGTGCAATTATGTAACAAACGACTGTAAAACCGGAGGCGTATGTGTGTGTGTGTGTGGGGGGGGGGGGTGTCTGTGATCCTGGTCCACGGCCCGTACCTGAATGCGGGGTCCTCTCATGGGCCTGATGAATACTTTCACAACGGATAACTTTTATGTTTCTTGTTATTTTAAAATGACTACAGAATTAAAATATTACAGTTTGTCCCTCACTTGGAAAGCACTCTAGAGAAAATGCAAACTCGAGTGAAAACCCACGCTAACGATTTTGCTGCCAAAGTCCTGAAGGATCTTGGACTCCAAGATGTCCTCGCCCAAAGTGTAATGAAGAAGATCGAAGACTTGTTTGAAAAAGTCGAAGAAGAGGGACATGCCCTTGTGAGCAATAAACTATTCATCATTTGAATAGATTTTTTTTTGTTTTCTGTCAATTTAAATTAAACTAATTTATGTACTTGTGCATTCTAGATTTTGGATCTTCTGCACAAGATGGAACAAACTTTTGATCTCTTGGAAGAAAAGTTGCCGGAAGAATATAAAAGAGTTCAAAGAGCTGTGGAAGAAATCAGAGAACAAATCCACGAACTCGTAGTTGAAATTCAAAAATCTCTTGTAATGAGTAAGTATTTTCATTAATTATGTTTATTAATTACCCACACAGGACAGCTACAAGAGGGGGGCAAACGAGGCGCCACAATGAAGATTTGCCCCAGGTAACGCGAATTCTGATCGCGGCACTGATTACAGACTGACAAAATTAATCCAAACGTACCGCGCGAGAGGGGGAGGCGGGGAGTCGAACTACAAGAGGGTTTGTTTAAAGTTCTAATTAACGTACAAACAAAGATATTATTTTACTTTGATAATAGTATTCTAGTAAAGTCAACCTTATTTTTATGAGTTTTAAGGGGCCATTGAGTGTTAAAACAAGACTACAACCAGTGGCGGGTCGTGGGTTATTTAAATGGCGGCTCACAAAACAAATTTCGAAAATTAAACATGCAGATACGAGGCAACTTACACGTTGAAATACAGTGGCGCTCATAAGTTTTGGCCAGATACAAAATTTGTCATTTTTAAGAGAAATTTATCCAGTAACCAAATTTATTTGGCTTAAAAACAAGGACTACGGAAATTAAGAAAGTTGACGCTGCGGGCCTACACTGGCGAATTAACATAAAAGCTGCGCAGTGAGAAATTCAACTATCACACGCTCAAAAGTTTCCGGCCATTAAGTTCAATGGTGGTTTTTTCGCCTGCTGATTTATTGTAAGGACGTTTTAATGTTTCCTATTTAAGAAACACATCTTGTCGGTCAAAAATGAAAATCAGTTCGAAAAGTATTTTGCGTAAAAGAGTGATTAGTTTATCGAAGAAGAAAGGTAAATCTTCTCGTGAGATAGGACCAGAGGCGTAGCTAGGGTTACCAGCGCCCGGGGACAACTGAAGATTTTGCGCCCCCCCCACCTCCCCCCAAAAAGGGGAAGGGGGCAAACCCATAAATGTGCTACAAAAAACTGTAATATCTGAAGAAAAAAATTAAATAAAAAAAATGTGATTAAAAAATACAATTATTTAAAATACCTTAAAAATTCCCCTTCCTTTCTTGATTTCATTCTGGCTTGTTTGCCGATTATAGCTACTTTCTTTTAACGTCAAAACCTTCAATACCATTTGTCCATAGAACGCCATACCATTTACCCATAGAGGCCCATTATCAATGTAGTTCGTTATGTAGAGTTATTAATATGATCTGGTCTTTTTATTTACTTTGTAATCGAGTTCAACTGCACTTCATATACTTGCTATACTAAATGCAAGTATTTATTTAAAAGCATTTTATTGTTTGGGGGGGGGGGGTAAAAATGAGATAGAAATAATCTCAGGACAAATTTTAAGAATAAACTATTTTAATTCATTAACTGACAATTTTCTATTAAAAAAAAATTCCCTTTTAACTCTCCACCTTCAAAGGGGGCTTTAGTTCCCTCCATTGGGGGGTGGGCATACGTCAGTGTTACAAAAAAAGTTTTATTCTTCTTCAGAAGTCGAATGAACTGTATTTAATATTTATGTCAGGTCAACACTAATTTATACTTGCTTTATTTACCATGTATCTATCTCGTCTAGCGATTTGCAGTTCGATGGATTGCACACTAGCTAATAAAGAATGTACGTATGATGGCATTCATTTTCTACAATTCTAATATTTTACTGACCCGATTACCAAACGGATCAAAATGATTTTTTTTCGGGCATTTTTTAAAATATTGCTGGCATTTGAAATACAAGACATTTTGAATTCTTTTCCAGCTTCTGATATAAACCGATTTTTTTTTTTTTTTTTTTAGAAGATGCTCAAAACTTGTATTATTACTTGTAAACATATTATTAAAAGAACAACCTTAAGCACTGAAAAATTTTAAACACGCATTTTTATTTCAAAAAATCATAATTAGCATTCAACAATATAGAAAATTGCAAAAGTACAATATTTCTTACCTTAACTTGAAGGTTCTCTAGCCGAGGAGAACCAGAAACGCAGACTTTAAAGCAGTTTCTACAGTACA
The DNA here is from genome assembly GCA_038373885.1 of Cheiracanthium punctorium. NCBI lineage: Eukaryota > Metazoa > Arthropoda > Arachnida > Araneae > Cheiracanthiidae > Cheiracanthium > Cheiracanthium punctorium. The sequence continues at coordinate 227,835 of JAWZYV010013199.1, read as the reverse complement.
AATATGCAACTTTTTAAAAAAACAAGTACAGCAGAGTATTACTATATAAGGAATGAAAGCCAATCTTAAGGACCAAGTAGAAGCATATGAGAAAAAAAACATCTCACGTGGACATTCAGTTCTCCTCAAATGTCCTCGAATTACGAGGGAGCATCCAGACAGTGGCAGCTCGTGGGTTATTTAAAAGGAGATTCACAGAACAAATGTCGAAAATTAAATATGCAGATACGATACGCGCCTTACAAATTAAAATATATTTGCGTTTCCAGCAGTTAAAGGAAAACAATGCACGTAACTGAAAGAAAATAAGTAATATTTTGTCTTACATTTCGTCACCAAGATAAGTGTTAGCAAAGGTACAGTCTTGATTCATTTTATTTCAATTTTTTTGTCAAAGGATAGTATTGAAAATTGTCCTTGCTTTAGCACCGAAACACTTCTTTTGCTCCCATCTTAATTATTGACACTATAGTTTGTAAAAAAAATATATAGTGAAGAAAGGATAGAAATGTAGAAAATAATAAGAAAATGGAATAAAAATGGATTAACTAACGTAAGAAACCAAGGGAAAATCCGGAAGAGATAACAGCAAAAAAAAAATGTCCCTTGTGCATACCGAAAATGTGCGAACGGAATGATATCGGTAGGTCCGTACTTCTTCTCAATTCTCTCCGCTTCTGTTCTCAGAAAGCGGATCAGAAGGGAATTTTTCCGTCCGCACGAGTGATCGATTAAAGGTTACGCTGTAGTAACCTACACACAGTGCGTTAGCTATAATAGGCGTATTTTAATAATAGTGGGGAGAGGGAGGGGGGGGGGGTAAAACTCACGTTTTAAATTCACAAAAATCTAGAAGTGTACTTAATATTAAAAAAAAAATAATTTGTCAATGTGTTTATTTTATATATTTTACCTTGGGAGTTCGCGTGTTCATGTGCTCAAATGGTTGAGCCGCCACGCATCCAGAACGTTAATTTATGACTCAAGTACTGGATGATAGAACCTAGTAGGTGGTCTACGTGTAGACATAACGAATACACAGAAGCCTCCGGTCGATAGTCTTCCGGCAACAAGGTAGCTGAGGAGTCAATAAATTTACGACTGATTTGTTGCACTTTCTAGATAAACATACACGGCATTTTGAAAAATATTTTGCCTCATGTTCACTTTGAAGACTCAATTGTGTGCCACAGCTTTAATGATTCCAGTTTTGATTTTTTGATAATGATTGTATAAAGAATAAATTTTTATTAATGAATGTTAAAATCAAGTTTAAATTTATCAAAATACAAGATTGTTTAAATAATTTAAAAAGAATTATTTTACACAAGTAAAGTGCTCGGTGGATTTTTTATGCGTTCTTACTGGAAATAATACTACATTTTATTATACTAATAAGATTCATATTAAAAGTTGTATTATTAATTACCAAACGGGCGGATCGTACACAGGGGAGCCGACAGAGTAAGCAAGATAAGCAAGGGGCGCCATCTTCGGAGGGGGGCCATTTTGAACTCAAAAGCTGAGAAAAACTTGATTTGAATTTAAGAGAGCTATTTTGGGTTTGAGAATGACATTATCTATTACCGATGAATCAGATATAGGCTTTTTTTTTTTTACCATTGCTAATGCATAAAAGTTTGATTTGTAACACCATAAATATCCAAAACTAAATCCTCCAAGACCATTCTAAAAGTTAACTGGGAAAACTTGAGTAATGTTTTGACCTTGATAAAATACTGTAAACAAGAATTCTGGAACATCCTAGGAATTTAGTCAGAGACAAAAATGGCCAAATATAAAAAAAACGCAGTTACACGACAGAAATTTTGAATCCCACAAACACACAGAAGCCCGCAAGAGAGAAGAAAAAAGGAATGAGGAAGCTCAACTCGATTTCCAAAGAAAATCTTCTGAAATAGCTACAAACATTTCCTGTACAAGTCATTGTGAAAAGTTTGTTTACAATTTTGTTAAAAAATTAATTTGTGATTGTTCTATTTTTTCTTTTTTCTGTCAACAAATAAAAATACGAATACAATTCATTTTTTTCTTCTAACATTTCGTAACATCGATTTGGCGCCCCTTTGGTGCTGCGCCAGGGGTCAGATGTCCCCCTTTGCCCCCCCCCCTAGCTACGCCACTGGATAGGACAACTTCTGTCGATGGGAAAATCCACAGTAAACGATATTTTAAAAAAATATCGAGCTGGTTTTGGAGTTCATGAGATGCCTCAAAGTGGAAGACCGCGGAAGACCACCACCATACAAGGAGACACATTAATAAAAAGGAAGTCAACTGCTGACCCACGTAAAACTGCTAAGATATTGCCCAAGAATTACGCGAAGAAAATCTTGCTGATGTCAGCTTTATGACAGTTTCAAGGCGTCTGCATGATGTAGGACTCTATGGTACATTTGCAGTGAAAAAAGCTTTCATTAGTAAAAAAAATAAGACAGACGGACTTGAGTTTGTATTATTGTATAAAAACTGCTGCGATAAAGATCGGTTAAAAGTTCTTTTTTCGGATGAGTCAAAGTTCAACCTCTACGGAAGTGATGGGAGGCAATATGTACGACGACCTCAAGGTAAAAGATACGATTTCAAATACCAGGTTTCTACAATAATACACGGTGGAGGCCATGGTATGGTCTGGGGAGCATTTTCTGCAAAAGGTGTCTGTCCTTTAATACATATCCACGGCAAGATGAACGTAGTTATGAACAAGAGCATTTTGCAACGTCATGTACTACCATATGAGATAGAGAATTTGAATAAAAATTGGGTATTTCAGCAATATAATGATCCGAATCATACGTGCACGATTGTGGAGACATGGATGTCCTCAAAAAGAATTCATGCAATGAAGTGGCCCTCACAATCGCCGGATCTCAACCCGATTGAAAACCTTTGGAATGAACTTGATAAACGTGTGCGAGTGCATAAGTTCTCAAATTCGACTGATTAAAAAAAAATGCACGAGGAATGGAACAAATTTACTCTTGACGATATTAAACCACTTACTGAATCTATGCCTCGTCGTTGTGCTGCTGTTATTGCTGCTAAAGGTATGTCTACCAAAAACTGACTAAAATTTATAGTGTACAATATCATTGTACAGTAGAAATTTAATAAAACCTTTTTATTACCATAATCGAGAAGGGTGGCCGGATATTTTTAAACACGTGCATTTGTTATTAAAATGAACATACCAAATAAAAATATTCAGCAAATTATTTCTTCCCTGAAAATACATTCCTTATTAAAATGCCAAAATTATATATAAGTATTAATTCCAGGCACCGGAAGATATAAAAGTAATTTCCGAATTTTGCAATGTATTAGTACTGGCCGGAAACTTATGAGCGCCACTGTATATTTACGTTTTCAGCAGTTAAAAGAAAACAATGCATGCAACTTAAAAAAAAAAAAATAATAATAATTTCTAATATTACATTTCGTGATCTGGCTAAGTTTTAGCAAATGTGTTGGCTTGAGTAATTTTATTTAAATTCTTTCCAAAGACAATGTTGAAAAATCATAAAAATAAAGAAAATAAGAAAATGAAAAAAAAAATTAGATTAACAAACCGAACATAACAAATCAAGGGATAATTTGGAGGAGATAACCGCAAAAATATGGTCTGTGTGCACACTGAAAATGTGCGAAGGGAATGACATCAGCAGCGCCCAGCCACTCCCGTGACTCTCTCCGCTTCTGTTCTCAGAGACCAGTTCAGGAGGCCATTTCTCCGATGGCGAGTGCGATCGGGGAAAAGACCTGATGTTTTCTGGTGTAGTAACCTACAACACAGGGTGCTAGCTATGATGAGCGTATTTAATAATCGTGGGGGGGGGGAGTGAAAAACTCACAAAAATCTAGAGGTTTACTTAATATTTTTTTCAAAATTTAATTTGTTAATGTTTTTCTTTTTTAGCACCAGAGTGCTATTAATTTCAACTTTGCTCTTTTTGTGTAGACACGATTTTGGTACAATTTTGGCGTCGAGTCACTTTGGAAATGTGTTTGCCAGATAATGTGGAGAGGGGGGGGGGAGCGTTAATAAACTGTTGAAAGTCGCACAAGGTTTGCAATTTTTGATAATTGATCGCTAAATTGGGCACCAAAATGCGACAATTTATTATAAATATATTTCGAGTATAGTTAGAAAACGCCTGGCGAATATTGTAAAATAGTTTTAGTAGGCGATTTTAATTCCGAAGAAGTGTTTTATAGAACAGAGAAGACAAATACGGTACACTCATGGATTCTGATACACTTTCCAAATGGTATTTACAAAGGTGAAGTATGGTTTGACTATGCCTGGCGAAAGTTGTTAAACAGTTTTGGTAGGCGATTTCAATGTAGATTTCTATTCCGAAGAAGCTTTTTATGGAACAAGGAAGGAAAACACGGCACACTCATGGATTATGATGCCCATTCCAAACAGTATTTAAAATGTCTACGGGATATAGTTGGAATATGCCTTCAGAAGATTGTAAAACAGTTTCAGTAGTTGATTTTAAGATAGATTTCGATTCCAAAGATGTGTTTTACGGTACAAGTAAGAGTTGATTCCTATTTTAACGCCCTCGTTCTCGGAAACCTAAAAAATCCCGCACTTTGGCGAGCTTTGCAGTCATGGGTCTCTAGGACATATGGACAAGTTTCAACGTTCCCAAAAGAACTACATGAAAACTAAAGTGAACAAATTAGTGATAAACGCACCTGTTAAGGAATTTGAGAACACTTAATTATTAAAACTACATTAATTGGCAACCCAAAATAAATAAAAATGTAACGGAATGCTTTACTTACTGTTGTGCTAAATCGCCATTTTAATTCTAAATTACGATTGCCACATAAATATAAAAAATCGTCGTAGTACCTCCATATGTTTAATGATCGCCACCTTGGCGAGAGTCGGGGCGTTAAAATAGGAATCAACACAGAAAGAGAAACACGGCACACTCATGGATTCTGATGGACATTCGAAACAATATTTAAGACGGTGAAGTATAGTTGTAATATACTTGGCAACGATTGTAAAATAGTTTAAATAGGCGATTTTAAGATAGATTTCGATTCCAAAGATGGGTTTTATGAAACAAGGAAGAAAAATACAGCACAGTCATGAATAATGATACACTCTCCAAGTTAATGGAATAAGGAAGAAAAATAGGGACGACGCATAAACCATGATACGCTTTTAATATATAGCACTTTGGTGCGTATTTAAAATCTGAAAGTGTTTCAGATTTTCTTACTTTTTTTTTTTTAAATTAGAGTTTACATGGAAAAAGCTTTAATGATTTTTTTTTTTTTCCATTTCCATTGGGGGTTCTTGTGCTCAAATAGAGGAGCCGCCACTGACTACAAGTTTCGAAAGTTCAATCGAGACTATATCTATAGACTTGGTATTTAAGTTCAGCATGCTAAAAAAGAAAAAATAATGTTTCATTAAGTCATAACTTCTAAATTAATTGAACGCATTTTATTATATCTTCAAAATGTAGTTTTTTGGGATTTTAACACTTTTCAAAATTTATGAATGTTTTAAAGCTGCTTCATCTATTTTTTCCTCAAAAATATATAATCATCACACCAACATTAAAATAATTTCTGTAAGAAGTAAATCATCAAATAAATAGAAAATTGTTAATTATTTCAAATAATTTTGTTCTACGAAATTTTATACTATGAAATTATTTTAAAGATATTTTCAGATCCTAAAAATTGTAAATATTGTGCTGCGTTTCAGTTCGATGAAAATCTAGTTATGAAGTATCGTTAAAACATAATGTAATGATCGTCTTATTTCCCCGTTATCAGAGTGTCTACTAAATTTCTGAAAGTCAACTTCCGGACGTTTTCCAGACTTTTGGGAGCTCTGGAAAAAAAATTCCAGACCATCTACGAATTTTATTTTGGGAATTACCTTAATGAAATCCCTCCCTTTTTATCATTAAATATTTTGCTGTAACTTATTTGAAATCAATTCACGCACTTAAGTTAGAAAAACAAAATACTATGACTTTACATATAAAGTAAGAAACATCAGTGAAAGAGTATTAAGTAAAACATGGGTTAGTCGAGATTTAACCATCAATACTGGGATATTTATGTGATGTATCTGCCATCTGTGTCTAATAATATGTTCCAAATATCCACCACAAATATTTATCTTTTTGTCAACTATACAAGAAACCGCACACTGCAGAATGTAGAAGAGGTTCAAGCATTGCATACCCCACAAACATTCCGACTCGTTCCTTCTCCCTAAACATAAATAATCTTTATCAGCATTTTTCACTCTTTGGAGTCTGACAAAGAAAAAAGAAATTTTCAGGGAGAAAAATTTATTATTTTGCTGAATTTCCCTGACCCATTTTGTATTTTCTAGACTTTCCTGCCCTATTTCCCATTTTCCCAGACTTTCCTGACTGGTAGACACTCTGATTATGATTCACTCAAATATTAACCTTATTTATGCTTCAAAAGCCAGCTGGAACTTTCTGGGAAAATAATTTGCAACATAACTTCAGATGCTCTTATTTAAGGAAAAGACGTTTTTGTGGAAATCCATGTCATTTTCAAACCCTGTTCATTTGCGAATAAATTTGATTTTCCTCGGTTTTCGACTAATTTAATGAACCCACCTGTGTTCTATTACACACCTCCCCTCACTTATTATGCCCGTCAACTTGTCATGCTTAACTCAAGGATAGGATTCTCCTTTACTGTGAAGGGAGAGCGTGTGGCGACAGCTGGGTTTGAACCCAGGGACTTATGGGTCGTAGAATGAGGCGCAATCCGGCTCAGCCAAAAGGCAGTCCTTCGACCAGCCTTCAATTGCCAGGGTTGCATTGAAGGCTGGCTTTGTGTGCGCAGGGGTGATCTAGTGCCGCCACACTATTCCCCCCCTAGAGAGTCACTACGGCTGACGAACGATGTTCCAAGCGTTATGGACCGCTGCCACTCTTTGCGAGGTCGCTGCTGCTCGTTGCAGACTTTGTGAAGTTGCTGCCGCTCGTTGTGGACTTTGAAAGAGCCGAGCGAGAGATGGAAGATAGCGGTGCTGGCGCCATCTGTCACTGTAGGCAAGAACCCAGATAGCACATAAGCTTAAATCAAGCTTGACCGTTCCTTGAATTTGACGTATTAATGCAAGCTTGACAGTTCAACTCATTTTAAGCTGGCAGCAAGCTCCATGGAAAAATAAAAGAAACAAATAACACATCGCCCACTTATCAATCTGGCGAGAAAACGGTGTGATAAGTCACTTCAAACTTTAGTCATATCTGTGTGAAGCTTAGTAGCTGAACGGATAGCGAGCTGGACTCCCAACTGAAAAGTCCTGGGTTCTATTCCAGCCACGAACACTCGATGGAAACAGATTAAATTAAATTGAAATTTCAGCATAGAGGGGGGAAAATGCATGGCAAAGTAAAATATGTGGGGCGAGTTCGCCGACTGGCACCCCGTGTATTTAGGAAATTTTTTTAAGCTTGAAATGTCAAGCTTAATGCAAGCTGGGCAAGTGTAAACTAGAACACTTGATTCAAGCTTGCATTAAGCTTACATGCTTGAAATTTTCAAGCTTATTGACTTGATAAATCAAGCTTGCTGCAAGTTTGATGTGCTGGGAAGGAGAATGCGTGTTCGTTGTCCGGGTCGCCAATGTCGGGAGAGCGTGCGGCGAGAGCTGGGTTTGAACCCAGGGACTTATGGGCTGTAGAATGAGGCGCAATCTGGCTCGGCCAAAAGGTACCCTTTCGACCAGCCTTCAATTGCCGAGGTTGTGTGCGTGGAGGTGATCTCATGCCACCACAACTGCATCTCCTGAAATCCTAAACAGATATTGAGGTAAACATTCCTGCATTAGGAGTTGCAGCAGACAAACTCCAATTCTCACTGAACATTTTGAGTGCTTTTAAGTTATTTTATCCCCCTTTTTAAAGTTTTCATTTAAAGTTCAGCCATTTTGCCATTTCCATACTGTATGGTTGTTAGCACACCACTCGCTGTGGCGATGGGTTTGGGATCGACTCAGACGTGAGCTTGGTCATCAATTCGCCCTTCCCTTCATTGATGGTAATGTTCAAAATTACCCACTTTTTCTTTGAATCGTAATTTAATACTTGCTTTCGTTTTTTATAACTCGAAGAAATTGACCAATTTTGATCATCTCTTAAATCTCCCGATTCCCTAAAATATCTTGAGTAAGAACCTGATCACGTTGCGGCCCGCTACTAGACAGTTGCATTCGATTATGTGCCTCGAGCATTTGTAAATTGGAAACTCCTGATATAGTGTATAATAATAAATACAATCTCAAATTTCTTTCAAATTATGTGTTTTTTTTTCTTTTAAATCTGATAAGATATTCAGAAAATTGAAATAACAAATTTGGCTTACACTGGAGCATTGTTTCATCAAGGACGGGCACTTACCTGTCTGACATTTGCCAGTGCCCGAAGTATTGGTCATTTTATTATGGGGGCACCCAATGTTACCCCCTATGAAGGAACAGATGAGTTAACACTAAAGCCCAAGGAGGGAATCAAACTCTCACCCAAGATGTGAAAGGATGATCCATTAGCCACTATGCCACCTGGCCAGCACTTTTTTTGAATAGGCGTACTGGTACTAGAAAATTGCTGAAACACGACCATTTTGAATCTCCAAAACTAGTTTTCAACAAAGATATAAAACAACAACAAAAGACAAAGTTTTGGAGCTACACTACAGATGTACATTATTAGAAAGCTTGTCAGAATTTCAGGCCAATATATTTTTTCTTTTGAGTGTCATATTTGATCAAGTGAGTGATCAGTTGCATGAGGAAAAAAAATTGTCTTTTATTTGGCTGTCTCTAAAATTTTGTATATTTTTGAAATTTTGAATAAGTAAACATAATTTATAAAAAAAAAATACATATTTGTGGATGAATTTGAAAATTTCACTTGAAAAACTTGAGGTTCAGCTACAGACTTAAGCCAAATTTAATATTTTCTCTAATGCATGTTTTTCAAACTACAAAGATTTCAAATTCGATTTATGAATTTCTTTTCTTTGATTCATTTTTATATGGGAGCAATTGTAGGCAAAAAAGAATTGGCAGTTTGTTTCCCCCCCCCCCCCAAAAAAAAAAAAAAAAATTATAACGATTTTTATAAGTTATATTGCATTCTACTGTTTTGAGGTCTTTGTTACCCCTGAAAAAAATTCTTGGCAACACTACTGGTTCCACATAATTAATTTCTACAATAAACAGGAAATTAAAATGTCAACTTCATTGATTATAACTATTGTTTTATGAATATTTACTAAAGGAGAAATAAAAATGTCAGTATCATGTAGAACCTGCTAAATCTAACCATACCCCATTTCAGGAGGGGAAAAATTAGAAATTATAATTTTCATAATTATTCTTCTTAAATAAAATACAGTTCTTTTGAGAAGTCTCTCAACTAATATGTATCAATATATAAATGCTTTATCTAATTATAAGGAATCTAGAAGTTTTTCAATATCACTTGTTAGCAGGCAGTATGTTTAGAGCAAAAAAAAAAAAAGTTCTGTGCACATTAATGTTATTGAAATATCCTAAAATTTCATTAGAAATACTTGCTATATTGCTAAAATACATCTCCATAGAAAAAATAATTTTTCAATATACCCCCAACTGACCCTACATAATATTTAATATTTCAACAATATATGAAATTCATCGACTAGATGACCGTTCTTTGCTAAATATATAACCAAATATCAAGTATTATATGTGTTTGATACATTTAAGATTGTGTCATCTGAAACTAACATTTTTTTCTACATTTCAACATAACACGATCAACATGTACATGCGAGACCTAGGAACCATGCTCTCATAATGCACATTTAAGAGAAAAATAGCAAAATTCTAATTTTAAAAGAATGGTTTTTCTAAACAAAGTATTCTCCTCCCCCAACACCATGCTTATGCTGCCACTGAATGTTTTATTATCATTCTAATGAATGTAATCTTTTAATTTAGGAAGCTTCAGTATCTTTGATATTGGTGGCGATGTTAGTGATGGTACTGATCTAGGCACTGCTTTTAAAATAATGAGTCTGGTTTCCAAGTTTAACACCGTTGTTCAAGATGTAAGAAACTTCCAACCAAGAGCTGAAGTTCTTCTGCAACACAGCGTAAAAAAGGTTGCCCAGAGTGCCCAGGTTTTCTTTAACCATGCAGCTAACAAACTTTTAGCATTCTAGAATAGTTTTTTGTCATCATATTACACTAACTGTAGCACAAAATATGTATAATAAATCAATTTAGAAGCCTCTTTGTTATATATTTCATTTATCGTACTCACACATTTGAGTCATTCCACATTCGATCAAACAGTGCAGTTCACCACACCAACTTAGATTTTTCTCAAATTTTATATAGTAGATGATTTACAGAATAGGATAACCCCAAATCTTAATTTTGCAGGTACTATGATAATTAAATGACCGATAAATTTACTATGTAAATTTTTAAGCTTTCTGCAAGATATTTAAAAAATTCAGAGAAAAAATGGTGTGTCTTACAGAAAACTTAAACATTTGCATAGCTAATTTCTCAGTAATTAATTATCACAGAACCTGCAAAATTAAGATTTGGGGTGTCATCTTAGTCTATAAATCATTTACACAAAATTTGAGGAAAATCGGAAATCGCGTGGTGAACCTTTTCTAATATTCTGCTTGATTTGATGTGGAATGTACCATATAACACATATACATTTCCTTTTTTTTTTTTGGCTAAGTAAATTAAGGGGACCAGTAGTTGACCTTTTCACATAGAAGAAGTTAAATAAGAATTCAAATAATAATATCCAGTTAAAAACACAGCTCAGAAGAATGTTTTTTCAATTCAAAATATTTAAATTTAATTTTTCGTCAGAAAAAACTCCACATGAAAATAAATGAAATACAGATGCAGCAATTTTTCCTTTTAAAAGTGCAGGGGGGGAAAGGCATCGATCAATAAATATACTATGGGAAAAAGTACATTGTTTAGTTGAATCAATGAACACATCTAAGCTGAATTTAAGAATATTAAAAACTGCATTCATTTTTACTTAAAAGAAAAGAAAGTTTTTTTTTCTTCATTCAGCCATACAAAATCAATCTAATGCAAATTCATATCCTTTTTAAATCAATGAAAGTATGATGATTTTTTAGCTTTCCATACAAACTTGCAGATGCATTTAAAAATTTTCAAAATTTATAAATAGGAAACAAAATGTGCATACGTGTACTTTGTAACTACATTAGAAATACTTTGATAATTAAAGAAATATTTGAAGGAAAACACTCATTTACCAAAAGGATGCAAAAAGTTTGAACTTTAATGAGCAACTACTATTAAAGATGAAGCCAGCCCCATATCAGTTTTTTTTTTTTTTTTTTTAATTTGAAAATAACTAAAATGTGGAATTCTGAAAAATATTCTTGTCCTTGTACTTAATAGAAAAAGATTTATTATAAAGGATATTGTATAGTTCTATTTGAACTCTCAATCACAGTAAAAAATATTTTAAGATTTAGTAGTTAGTTTTCAGCTAATTAAAAATATATATGTGCTAATTTCAGGGTCGTTCTAAAAGGAAGAATAAATATCTTTTTTATGAATAACGAAAACTGTTAGCTGTACCATAGCAGTGTTTAACAGCCAAATTTACAGGGTATCCAGCAAATAACACCCTGATTTCAAAGTTAAAAGTCTCAAAAACAAAGATCAGTAGAAGGGTGCAGCAAACAGTATGGTTATTATGTGGCCTATAAAAAATTTTAAATAGAAACTTCAAAGTGGTTATTACAAAGACCACTAACAGAAGGCATTATAATCGCAGGCCTCCATAATGAATTGACCTCCATATTTTCCTAATCTGACTTCTTATGACTACTTTCTGTAGGAAACATTAAAACATACTGTCCACCAGAACCCTCTAGCATGCTGGAAGAGTTTGAATCATCAATTTGTGTAACATGTGAATCCAGATCCATTGAGACATTACAAGTGGTGATAAATTTTTCTACATGTTGAATGGTGGACATTTTGAAAAGATTGTATTGTGACTGCTTGTTGAGAATGAGTTTATACTTATAGTGGTGATTCTCGATCGATTTTGATGTGAAGTGCCATCAGCAGTGGTGTATGCAAGGAGGTGGGGGGAGGAGGGAGGTTCTAACCTTGAAGATTTTTTAACATTAAGTCCATAAATTTTTAATTTCGAACATAAAGATTATGTCCATGACATCTCCCCCCAAAGGAAATCCGAAAACACCAGGGTCTGTTAGCAGTTATTGTAACTTTTATTTCAAAACTCCCATATAAAATTTTTATAGGTTACATAACAAACATACCGTTCCCTGAATCTCTCTATTGACCTTCGTTTTTGATATTTTTAATTTTAGAATCAAGTTGTTATTTGCTGGGCACCCTGTAAGAACAAAAACTTTAAACAAAACATGTTAAACATCTGTAAAAGAGAAGTTGGAGATGATAATGACGGTAATTTTTAAAATATTATATACCTTTATACAAAAATCATATTAAAAACAAAGTACAGTTTGCATGAATTAATTAGAAGGATATGCAAGTGTAAAAAAAAAATCAAAAACCACTGGTTTAATATACAAATTAAATCAAGAATTTAATCACTGATGTTTCTAATAAAGCAGACGTACACATGATTTCATTTCTAAGTTAGCAGTTATTAAAATGGCAATGAAATAATTTTATTAGATTTACACTCCAATGCTGAAGTTTAATTCAGACCTTTTTTTTTTTTCCTCTGGAAAAAAAAAGACTTTTTCATGCAAAGAATGAACTCATTGGTAGCGTGAATACATTCATAATGGCCTAATTACATACGTTAATACTAACAATTGTATTAAAACTAAAGTAAAATAAGATTTAATGTAGCATTTACACAAACACTTAAAGATAATATATTTTGATCAAATAGTTAAAATAAACATTTCCATGCTGGCTATTTTTCTTTCATTATTAATATAAAAACTTTAATAAAAGATATAATTATTATTAGTAGCAGATAAAGATATTATAAAGATTAAATAAAAATGTATTTAAACTAATAAGTTAGTTAGAATTATAAAACCAAAATCTGAAGAAAATATTTATTAATCCCATTATCAAGTTATGTAGCACAATAAAAAAAATTAAATAAACCCATAAAAAAAATAATTTTTTTACTTTCTGAACATGCACCATGTAAAGAAAGTATTGTAATCATGAAAAAAAGTAGACTTCGAGATTTTGAAAAGATTGTATTTACATGTTTTGAGGTCTTCGGAATTCATTTATGCTATTTTTACGAGATGTACAGGGTGGTTATTAACTCTTTAGATCCCAGCCCCGTGAAAATCTCTTAGCCTTTCTTTCCCAAGGAAACGGCCGAAAAATATCTTCTCCCATCGGAGGAAAGCGGTTCCTTTATCACTGAGTTTTGACAGTTCAGAACCTCCCTTTCTTGGCCAGCAGTTAGGGCGAAAGACCTCCTATTGTGCTAATCCGTAGTGATCTATTGTAAGTGCTTTCGACAAGGTATTTGCACACTGAATAGTTACTTTCAGTGTGCTTGCTACCGACTTAAACACCTGTAACAAAGGTGCCATGATGATTGATTAGAGGTCGGATACGCGGATTACCCATTTCCCCTCTTCCTTAAGTTCCCAAGCCTCAAGGGGTGTAACCTAATCAATAACTCCCGAGTTGGGAGGGAAAGCACTGGTTCCAATACGGCTGGGCCGTTTCGGGGACACATATGGGCGAGCCGACTCGGCCGATACCGTCCCTAAAGAGTTAATTAACGCGAGGTGTTCAGAGCCCTCTAGCGAGTAAAGTATTGGACGAAACATAACCAAATTTGATGACCATGCATAATAGACCATGGGATTTGAATTAAAAAAAAAAAAATAGTTCCAAAATTTGTCACTGGGGCAATTTTGGCACTGTAAAAGTGCCCCAGAGGTCCCCCGATCTCAATCTTTGCAATTTTGGGTTGTGGGGATTTCTTAAAGGTGTTGTTTATCGATGTTTATCAAGGACATGTCTCCGATATCGCAACGTTACACGTGAGGCAAATCAACTCTGATATGCTGTGAGAGGCAGTAGAAAATGTCGTACATCGTATGCAGTTCTTGGAATTTACCAATGGTGCACGTATTGAACCAAATTTGTAAGTAAAATTGATTTTTGCTGTATTGTTTGTCAATTACCATTAAATATTTGTGCTAATACACTTTTGCAGCGCCAAAATTGCCCCCAGTGGCAAATTTTGGAACCTTTTTTTTGGGGGGGGGGAGAAATCAAAATCCCATGGTCTACTATGCATGCTCATCAAATTTGGTTAGGTTTCGTCCAATACTTTACTCGCTAGAGGGCTCTGAACACATCACGTTAATTAATAACCACCCTGTATGTATGTGTGTATGTCTGTGAGTAAACACGATAGCTCCTAAACGGGGCATTCGATTGAGCTCAAATTGGGTATATATGTTATAAATCGCCATCGCAAGACCGGTATTGATTTTGATGTGTATAGGACTTAGTTTTTCTACAAGGCTACGCCAAAGATTTCTTTTACATTATGGCCTATGGGGAGAAATTCTTGAAAGTGCATCAGCAATTAAACGGTACACTCGATTGAGCTCAAATTGGGTGTATATGTTATAAACCACCATATTATGTAAACATAATATTTTGATGTGTATAGGACTAATAGTTTTTCTTTAGGGCTATGACAAAGATTTCTTTTATATTATGGCCTATGGGGAGAAATTCTTGAAAGTGCGCTAGCGTTTAAACGGTACATTTGATTGAGCTCAAATTGAAAAACTAAGAACTTTTTTTAAATTATTCATCGATTAAAATTTATTTAAATGCTTGGTAATGATCTTAATTGCAAGTGTTCGGAAAGTCGAAAGGAGTCACTCCAGATTTTTTAAAATTTACTTGTAGCACAGTGGCTTAATTACTCCAACAATTAACCAAAATGACATAGTAAGCAGATTGAAATTCTATTATTTTGATTATAAATGCATTTTAAATTCTTAACACAACATATCTGCTGTTTTATATCAACAGCAGTTGCTAACTCTGGCAGTGTCGTATTTACTTATATTCAAACACGGTAGTACCAGGGGCCCAGGCTTAAGGGCCCTCCAAATTTGTAGACAAAGACTATATCAGATGGCTCAAGAGGAAACATGTTTTAATAAGCACACAAGTTTAAACACGTAACTAAAACAAGTTTTAGTTAATTGTATTTCTATCTTTGAGTCTACCAACAAAAGCCTAACGTCCAGACTTCTTGCCAGTTACAGTCGATTGCTAAAGTAATATTTTACAAATTTTACAGAAATGCTAAGATAAAATTGCATTATTCTTGAATTCTTTTCATATGTGATTTCTTTAAGATCAAGATTACTGCCGTTTTACTACATTAACTTTCAATAATCATAATCTTTTTAGAAATTGTAATCCATATCATTTTTTGTAATTGATTACAGATGACTCTAATTGTGCCTGTTCAAGGCCAACTTCATTAGCTAAGTACGTAGACTTTAGCCTAAATTGCATTTCTGGATATATCACTCTAAACTAGACATTCTTGATTTACTGCTCGTAGTGTACATGAGGACTGCAAAATGAAAGAAAATACTATTCACTTGATAAGCGACAGCAGTGTTTGAGATATTGGTTACTTTGGAGCACCTCCCACCTCATTTGCAAGGCATGCACTGAGATTTGCATGTATGTTTTTGAATGTGTCCTTTTATTTTCATTTGACTTAAGTATATTTACCAATTTCAGTAAAGAGAGAGAAAATTTCTATCTTAAACATAGCTAAGAAAATATTTTGATAGAAGTTTTAATAAAATTTTAATGATGTCTATTAAATTATTTTAGAATCATGTACACATAATATTTAAAGTGCATTATTTTGAGATACAAATTTTACACCACTGTTGAAAATTATGAGAAAAAATCTACAGGTGGCAGAAAATACAGGTTATTCAACATTCAAGAAGGGGAGGAGGGCCTCACATCGGAGAACTGCTGTGGGACCTCAAAGGTCACAAGCATAGTACTGTATGCTGGTATTGTGTAAAAGCATCAACAAGTAGGTAGATGTAAGCACTTCAATGACCTAGAGCAATATAATTTTTATACAACTCATTTCAGTACGAGAACATAAGACATAAATAGGTTGGCATGTACTAATTGTTCAAAATCTTTTATTTATGTATACAGAATCACAAAAGGTAAAAATAATACAGAAGAAAATGTTCATGTAGTTTTAAAGTACCCTGATATAAAAACCGAAGTAAACTACTCTGCCAAAAATGTAACAACATATAGATAACTTTTCACACTAACACAAACAAAAATTCCACAAATAAAAGAATATATTTATACTATATTACATTAACGTATGTGTATATATAAATATTTAACCAGGAAAAAATACAAAAAGCTCCTTAAAACATAATACTAAGTTTTAAAAAGTTGCAATTTTATACACATCAAAATTCAATACTGGAAAAGTGCATAGATAAAAGGTAATATCATTGCTTATTACTGAAAAAATTAAAAGTTTCATTTTTCAACATCATGACCAGACTAGTCTTAACAGAACTAAAACCTTATTTAGATATGTTGTGTTAAACAACTTTGCACAGAAGTATACATGTTTAAACTGATACACAGCTTAAAAAAAAAAAAAAAATAACTGTGTGATACTTTAAAAGTGCACAGATAAAGGTAATAATATCACTGCTTGTTTCTGAAAAAATTAATTAAAAGTTACATTTTTCAACACTATGACCAGACTAGTCTTAACAGAACAAAAAACCCAATTTAGATAGGTTGTGTTCCACAACTTTGAAAAGAAGTATCCTTGTTTAAACTGATACACAGTTAAATAAAAAAAATTTTTTTAAATCATAAATACCTGTCTGATCTTTTAATATGACTGCTTATTTCGGAAAAAAAATATTATGCCTTTTTCAACGTTATAAACAGACTAGTCTTAATCAACAAAATTAAAAACCGTATTAGATATTTATGTTACTTTGCACAGAAGTATGTGTTTAAACTGGTACACTTCCAAAGCAAAAAAAAAAAAAAAAAATATATATATAATAATAATAAAAATCGTAAATAACTGTGTGATACTTTAAAAGTGCATAGATAAAGGTAATATCACTGCTTATTTCAGAAAAAATTAAAAGTTGCCCTGCCCTTTTCAATACTATGACCAGACTAGTCTTAACACAACTAAAAACATTATTTAGATATGTTGTGATCCACTACTTTGCAGAGAAGTACACTTGTTTAAACTGGTATAGAGCTAAATCAAAAAGGATTTTAAAAATCATAAATAAATGTCTGATGCTTTAAAATGCACATATAAAGGTAATAGCAATGCTTATATCTGAAAAAAATTACTATGTCTCTTTCACCATTATGACCAGACTAGTCTTAATTAACAGTACTAAAAAACCTTATTTAGATATTTATGTTGTGTTCAACAACTTTGCATAGAAGTATATGTTTAAACTGGTGCACAGCTAAACCAAAAAGAATTTTTAAAAAATCATAAATAACTGTCAGGTATGGACAGCAAAAATTAAAACAATTTTAACTTAGTTATGCATAAAAAGAGAATAATTTAAAAAATATATTAATTAAGAGGAGCCAGGTGCAAATGCATATGATAGACAGAAGCTACTTTTTGAGTAAACTAGCTAGGTAAAGGCATCAACATTTTTTATAAAACCTATTTTTATGGCAACATGAAAACAATAGTTCTTTAATTTAATCAGACAACTTTACCACTTTTAAGAGTTTTCTACATAAAATATAAGTTGCAGACACTACCCACAATTTTCTTAAGTTTACTTATATCAATTTGTAACTGACTCATATAAATTAACTTGCAAAGTCAAAAGAGATTTACACAAAAAAAAAAAAAAAAAAAACAGGGAAAAAAATGGCTAAAAGTGCAAGAAAATTTAAATGCAACTTATAGAGTATGTGGAAAAAAAATTAGTTTTCAGCAGATTTATCTGTATCTTCATCATCATCATCAGTGTCATGATGGTGCGTAACTACATTTGGTGTTTCTGGGTATAAATGCGTAACAGAACTTTCACTGTTTTCTAGTCTAGAGCGCCTCCTCAATGGCTCTTGTATTACATCATCTTCTAATTCTTCTACTTCTCCATTAGAAATAAAGGATTTTTCTTCATGCTCAACAGTCGATTCATGTGGCATCTAAATTTATAAAAAAAAAATGCTCATTAAAAGATTTATTATTTATCAAAAAATAACTAAAACATATTTAGTTTAAGTCCGGGAAGAAACAAATGTCAATATTATATTTGTGTCATTTAAAAACAAATGTACAAAACAATTGGAAAAACAAAAAGACTCCAACATAAATATTTAAAAACTTGGGAGACTTCTTTTTAAAATTTATGTAGCTTGCAGCACTTTTATCAAATCCCTTAACACTAGAAACGTGGTGTTTGAGGTATACCTAAAACCATAGGCTGGGGGTCAAATCGACTCAACTTGTAAAATTTATGTTACAATGCAAAAATACTGTATTTGAACGGTAATGATATTAGTTCAACCTTAACATTCATATTAAGGTTATTATTACATTAAGTACAAAAATATTGTTGCTATAATTTTTATTAGAACCGCATCGTTTGAGGTAGGTATACCTAAAACCGCAGGCAGGGTCAAATTGACCTGACTTGTAAAATTCATGTTGCAATGAAAATGACATAATGGTATGCTATCATGTCATTACCATTAATTTTATTAATGACATTTATTTAATTTGAACTTTGGATTCCTGACTCATGGGAAGTTTTGGGTCAAAATAACCCATTTTGCTATTTTAAGTATACATATTAAAAACAAAAAACTAACAAAAGCTATGAGCTTAAATTTTTTGAAGATAATTAATAGCATTAAGTTAGGAAAAGTCACATTTTTTTTTAAATTTCAGTTCATTTCTTTCTCAAAAACACTGAATCAAATCTGGTTTTGGGTCAAAATGACCCATCCTGCGGTTCTAGTGTTAAGTTCAAAGCTATTTACAATAAAAATTTAATTTAAATGAATAAACATGAGAAAAACAAACATTCATATTGCACATCTCTTTCCTTTCCCAGGTAGCACTTAACGGTTTTTGAATGTTGAAGTTTGGTTGCAATGGTTGCATATTTGTTAAGTTGCAAATATTCCTATTTCTGACACAGCAAAAACGTTGCTCTCTGGTTTCAAAGGTTGTATATTGGTTACGTTGTAAATATGAAAAACCTGTGACATGGCAGAAATGTTGCATTTTGCTATTCATTTTACCTTGCTCTTTCTGTTGCAAAAATTTCGTTTATAAAACCAAATGGCAACCGTTTCATATTAGTCCATTTTTCTGTGATTAAGGCATTTTGAAAACATTACATAATCATTGCATTTTGGGATATTAAAGAGCAGCATGCAAACTCCACGATTTCTACCACAAGGTTAAGCCACTATCCAGTACAGTTGCTTGTTTACATCCGCCATCATAAAATGGTGAGCTTTTCTACTCATTCGAATATGGATTAGATAAGTAAGTAAATGATAATATTATTGTAATGATTGTATTTCTGCTAATGATGTGTGTTTACTTGAAGAAAGATACACGTAATGAATAATCTTTTCACATGAAGGCTGTCTTATAGTGTTGTTCGTATATTCTTATACATAATCCTTGTCAGAATGCCGTGTTGAGCAAGGTGAAGTATATTTTTCAGCTCGCTGTTTTGTCACGTATTTAGCCTGTACCTAAGAAAGATAAAACAAGTTTTTAAAATAAACAAGGCTCTCAATTGCTGACTATTTCCTAGATCAGCCTTAGCATTTTTTAAAATTGTTCAAGGCAATGTTCGACCATTGCTCTCAAAGTCTGAGCAGTTTGTTGAGTATTATCTGTTGGCAGATATTCATCTAGTGTTTCCAAACGCGTACAACTTGTCCTATTTGCAGCTAAATGTTTTCTCTCTACATTCTATGTGGGAGACATTACCAACGATGCCTCTTTCACGTTTAATTATTCCTTCAAGAATGTTATAATTGCTATGTTGCTTATGTGAATAAAAGAAAAGAAGGAAGATAAATCACTTTTAGAGGCAGTTATCAACAGAATAACGCAAAGTGCACAAAGAAATGTAGTGATCGTCTGCTGCTTTTAACAGCTGCAAATATGAGAAAGTGTTCCAGAGTTCTTATGCTGATTCAAGTGCAATGGATTTTTAAAATTGGTTTGGTTTGGGGCCAATTAGCTACGCGAGGGCTCTAGGCCGAGGGGTGGAATGCCCTCCGTGGGGGACTTTCTAGGGGTCCCAACCCGTATTTACGCAAAGTTTCGGAGGAAACTACGGAAAACTCCAAACGGTTAGGTCGGCGGACGTGACCTGGTTTTGAACCAGGCACCTTCCGTCTCCCAGTTCAAAGCGCTTGCGCTATGCCACTGGTCGGGCTGGATTTTTTAAAAATAATAATGCCTGTTACTTGGAACCGTGTTGTAACGGAAGAATTGAAATCCTCTACAATTTTAACATCTGTCATTTTGAATCGTTGTTATGGAAACCTTTGGAATAATTAGCAATACTGTTTTATTTAATTGTTTTCGCTTTCATATTGCACGGATCTGATCTGGTTACTGCTTTGCCGCGATTATAAAATGGCATTTTTTGTGTGTGGTCGAGATTTTTAAATTCATTATATGTGGTAAATTTATATAATTGTAGAATACATTTCATAAACATTTCTTAATATCCTCAACAATCTGTCTTCCTTTCATATTTAAACAACATACATAAATCATGCTAAACGCATCGATTATAAAACTTCCTAACACAACGTAGCCTTTCTGGCAATGATCATCAAACTTGGCAGCATTTCCCTATAGTCTGTTCGCCAAGTTGAGAGAACGAAACTAAACAATGCACGTGCAAATTGGCGAAGAGTAAACACTTGGCATTTTGCCAAAGCGCCAAACCCAGTATGAATTTCTGCTTTCTTCCATTTAATTCCAAACTAGGGATTGGTGCCAAAAAATGTAATTCTTTGGTAAACAGTTTATTTATTTTCGTTCTCTCATTTCCGTGAACATAGTAAGCTTAAGAAAGCTGTATATTACTATTAATGTAATTTTGCGATACCTCATAAAAAGGTTACATGATATTTCCAATTTTATAATGAAGAGTAAGCTATCATAGAGATCCAATGTGTCCAGCCAGCTACAAACTTTGTTTACTCTCAAATTTTATTATATAAGATCAGTCACACAATATTTCATGTTGGAAATCATACTAAATGTTTATCTTCCCCATTAACAATAGTGTTCAGTAAAGTTAATTTATTTTTCTCAGTTCGATCAATGTCGTGACTAATTTCACTATTATTGATGAAAATAAAACAATAATTCAACAACTTTGAAACTATTTTGTAAAATCTTATTAATTTAAATTGATACCCTAGTTCGAACACTGCATTATGTCATTGAGGAGTAGTATAATACTAAGTATGAATTAAACTTTAAAGACAAACAAGTAAAAATTTTCTTATTTTATGCCTTCCATATGTAGACAGTCCGTTGTCTTTCAGAAAAGTTGTTATCCTTGATATTTGGACACGGGATATAAAAGATAAAAGATTGGGATAGGGGATCTGGGCCCCTTTAGTTTATGCGCATGTGCTAATTGCAGACAATTACTCACATTTTGAATACATCGCTCAAAATAGCATACGGTAAAAAAATTTAATTCTATATAACATTTGAACACTTTATATTAAATTTTACAAGATTATATTAATTTTGGAAATTTTATAAATTAGTCTTAACACACACCACTTACTCTTTTAAGAATTTAAAAATTTTTAGTGCAACTGAACATTTTCACTAGATATTTATTGTAAAATTTACTGCCAATCAAATTTTATAAGAAAAATGGACACCCCCCTCCCAATTAGTTGAAGCCCTTCCCTGAGAAAGCTATATCTATGCTAATGTGTCTGGACTAGAGTATTTATTGACGTAACCAGGCTCTGATTTTGCCGCATGTATCATAGGTGCTGCTACGTTCTTGTTACTAATTTGAATTCAAAATACGTTAGCTTTTGTTCTGCATTTCAGAAAACTGTGTCGCTATTCTGCCTGTTAAAACATGGAAACTGAAGAATTTCCGTGTACTGATTCTCTTAAGATAACTGTAAACACATAAGTCTTTTCAGATCTGGTAATTTATGTGGCTTTGGAATACGGAATTTACCCAATACGAATAATACAGGTGTGGAATTAAGATTATGTATAATAAAGCAAACCTGCACAAGGGGTATCTGCCTAAGATGAGGGTTCTAATGCTTATTTACATTATAACTGAAGAAAACTGACCAAAACTCCTGGCCAATTAGATCGACAGCCATGCGATGGGGCCTGAACCCAGGACATTCACACGTTCGCCGTCTACCATTTAGAGTGCCTTATCCACCCAGCCATGGTGGGGCATGGAATTAAGAAGTTTAGACTATAGTTTGAAACATGTGCAGGACCCTCTACCCCAATGTGTTGAAAAATAATTTCTTCTTGTTTTAGTGCAGGAATGATATGAAGTAGTCTAGGAAGATGTATTGGCATAACAATGGTTATTCGTGCTCCTTAGCCCATTGTAGTCTTTCAGTTTACCTCCCTATTCTTTCTAAGTTTAGGAGTCACAATATAGCATGTATGGGATCCTTTGAAAAGTTGGGGGTTAAACTAAGGATGTTAGAGAAGTTGCGGGCAGTATAATTGGCATTTATACGGGATTTTGATTGGTTTATATGGGTTTTGATATGTTCTAAGGCCGGATCAAAAGCCGTGGCGGGTCACATCCAGCCGGAGGTTGTACATATGTGCAATATGGAGTAAAAATTTTATAAATTCCTGTGTGTGTGCATAAACACGTGTTGAAATAATGCAGCATCTGTCAAAAATATGTTAATACAGAATAAGGAGAACTGAATACTAATTGACACAAATATACCTATAAAAAAGTATGCGTATTCAATTATTAATTCTAATTCTTTTTTAGATATTTCTATGATTAAGTTATATATTTGTAAATTTAAACCATTCTAAAAAGATGTTCTCAACAAGTTAGAATTTTCAGTTTAAATTTCATTGTGAATACACTTTATAAGTATAACACTTTTTAGAGCATTAGATAGGTTGCAGTAACAAAAAGAAATCGGCCATGCTTTCATATTTGTAATTATTTTTCTCAGAAATGAAGTTGGAAGATAAGCTTCTGAGAATGATATCTCAGAAAGAAAAAAAATTCATTATGAAATTGTTAATGATTGACAGTGCAAAAATAAAATAATCACGTGATTTACCAGAGTGGCATAAGAAATAGCGTAGACAAGCCAACCAATCAGAAGGCCTAAGACTCCGTTATGCTCCTAGTGAATTATAGTTTGCTTATATGCTACCTGGCACCTCCAAACACGAATGATCTTTCATACACTTTTTAATATATCGTTAATTACTAAATACATAAGGAGAAGTGCTTGAATAACCAACTCATGAAAGTGATGTTATATTTTCCCTTGTTCTATACACACATAGAGCTTGTTGTGACTTTTTTAATCAAATACTCTGGTACTGCATGAAGAGACTTGTATACTTATTTACATAACTTAATGTCAAGCAAACTTCTGAAATTCATCCGTGAAACTAATTTATTATCTTCTGATCATACTCCAAAAAAGTAATGATATCCCCATACAGAAACCCTAAAGGCTACAGACGCTGGTAGAAAACGAAACAGACTTCCCATGTTAACCTACAAGAAGCGTATTTTCTTGTCCTACATCTACAATTTTTGTTATTTTAAATCTTTTTTTTTCCTTGCCAAGATATTAATGCAATACAGATTATTTACTTTCTAAAATTTTGATATCAGTTCTATTAATATTTTTAATATTCAATTAAAGTTGAGAAAAACAGATTTTGTGTGTTTGAACAGCCGTAAAATATTTGCTAATTAAGATAAACGAATTTTGTGAATGGGAGATACATGCTCAAAGTGTTTATTGATTTTTCAATAAAAAGAAAAAAAATTGATTAAAAATAAATTAACGATAAACAAAAATATCGAGTTGACGTTTCTGTGAAAATTCTCCGCCATAATAGTGTGCCATCTGGGTCATTGCACCAACTAGCCGCTGGCTTGTTTGTAGGGGAGAAAATGATAAATTACTATCCCGGGGCAAAGAGGGCTATTCTTAAGGGGGGGTGGTGGAGTTGTACGTAGGGTGCGTATGAGAAGGGGAAAGGAAATTCTACTCTGGGTTGGGACGGAAACCAAAATTTTTGTTCTCAAAAGTGTGTGAAAAGGAATAATATTTGTCACACGAGAATTTTTCAGAAAGCGTTTTTGTGAAAAAAAATTAAGTTGCTTTGTAATAACTTTTACAAATCGGGACTCATTTACTGCTTCTTTACATTTTAAAATACAGCTTTCAATTTTCTTTATTCTTGTATAGCTGCCAGACAGCTTTTTTACGTTGAATGTAAATTACCTTCAAATGAAAGAAAAATTGAAAGGTAGGGTGGAGGAGTTTTCATAAGAGAAATCATATGTAATAAAAATATTTTTAAAGTGTTAATTAAATTATTAGACACAGCAGTAGAGATTTCAGTTTTTTCTTTTCTACAGGATTATTTAAATATTATACACAATACAGCAAAATATTTTTTTGATTTATAAGGAAAATGAACCATTGTTTTGTTTTAATTTATTATTATAATTACTTATTTATTTATAGTGTTGTGTGCTACAGATGAGTTTGGGCTCATTTTTTTAAGCCTGAGCCCTAGTACTTTTAATCCGAGTCTGCCAGAGCCTGAGCAATATTCTTCAAGTCGGAGCCCTGTGACGAAGTTCACATATTTTTCGCGTCTTAAAATAATGTTCGTATGTTTCGTCTTTCAAAATCAAAATTTCGTTTTCCGTATTAATCACTCTCTCCACTTTGTTTTTCGGCTCGATAAAATAATCTTTCTTTTTGCGACGGTATGTCTGAGATTTTTCGGGGTTTCCCTTCTAAATTAATTTTGCTTCAGCATATGCAGTATAAATTCTTGGTGCACGCCTTTGTTTTTCTCACGGGGTTGTTGACTTATGTATTTGCATTCGCCAAATTTTGGCACTTCTGTCTTGGTGTTAATCATTTAATCCGTTTGTTTCAAATTTTTATATTGTTTACGCCTACCGGATGGTGGTTGTCACGTGGGGCAGTGGCTTATGAGTGCTCATATTTTACTCGCCAGCCTGTAAAGAACTGGCAGTTTTGTAGGAAGATTTTAGTAGACTTCTTGATAGCTCTCTGTCAGAGGAGGTTGTGTTCGTTCTTTTTATGGAACTCCGGCATGCCATGTGGCCGGAACGATTAGATATGTTCTTGGTGTTATTTTCTACTAATGCAATGTACCGCACGTAATTGAAGTTATTTCCTTTAAGACTGTTTTGCTGTTATCTCCAATTAACGTTGCTTTTCAGAATTTGAGTTCTTTTCCTGTTTTTAAGTCTTCAGCGTAACTCAAGGATTTTTATCAATTACACTATACGTCACATAAACGGCCGAGAGAATGTTTTCTTAATTGACTTCCGACAACTCATAAGCCCGAGCCCGAAATTTCAGCTTAAGATAAATAAAATTTATTGATAGAATACAATAAATTTTGCCGTTTCTGCAAATTAATTGCATGCACCTTCTAAGCACACGTGCAGCTATGAACTATTTTTAATAAGTACATTTACTTTTCCCATGAATGGCTTTTTAAAATTTGTTTCAAGGTGTTATACAATAAAGGAGAAAATTTTCAAGAACCCGAGCCCGAGCGCAATCGTGAATTACAGGGTGGGCAGAAAAAAGCGCACCTAAAGAAAAAAAAAAAAAAAAAAAAAAAAAGAAAGAAAGAAGAAAAAAAAAAAAAAAAAAAAAAAAAAAAAGCACAATATTGAAGGGGTTCATTGTTTTGGATGAGTGTATGTGTGCGTTGGGGGGGGGGGACACTTGAAATAAAAAATGTAAGAAAGGAGTGGACATTCGAAAGTGTGCTTTTTGGTGAAGTGAATTTTTTTTAAAGTATTTGAATTTCTTCTTTTTTTTTGTGTCATTTTTACACTAACATGCTTTACACTCTGAATGTCCCCCAATAGAAGAAACATTGTATTTTCACTTAGCCTTCAGTTGAATACAGGGTTCAAATTTGTAGAAGAGGGAGGTGTGGGCATTCAATTGACTACGTGGCTCAAATTTGTTTTGCAGCAAAAGTGCAGATGTGCAGTAATTTCTTTTTTTTTTTGTATAAAAAAAAACTTTATCAAAAGCTAAAGGGCAATGAGGTGTTTCGGACGGCCATGGGGCTACTGGGAAAGTTATCTGAAAGGTAATTTTCAATAGAGATAAATACAAAATACACTAATGTACCTCTGTTTACGCCCTTTTGGACGCCCACTTGTTTCTCACATTTTTTCATTTCATGACCCCCCCCTCAACTTAAAACCCATTCAACAATAAACCCATTCAAATCATGCGCTTTTTTCCCGGTGCGCATATTTAATCAAAGTTGGTGAAGGGGAATAAGCTTTGCAATACTAATAATGGTAAAAATATAATTATTAAAACTATTCTAACAAAACTAATTAAAAAATAATTTTAATTACAGTTATATATAGCCCATATTTTACTTTTTAAGAAATGAGTTTTAAATTTTTAGCCAGTTTCCTTTAAAAGGGTCTTTTTAGCATTTAGAAATGAAAATTTGTTTAAAAACATTACACTTATACTAACATTTGATATAAAAAGTTTTTTTAAAGAAGTTTTTTTGAATTAACTTACTAATACCATAATTTAATTCTGAAAAAAAAAAGCATGTCTAAAATAATAGAAGTAATATTTAAATTAAATACTTTCAAAAATAAAAATATTTATATGTAAATATATATCCTTATAAATCATTCATTCTAAGAATAATTATTTAAAACCAAAGAGTTAACAAGATAAATTACCATGAATCAGAATGAATTCTTGCCTTATAAAAAGAAAACCAGTAATAACAAGCCATAGCTGATTACAAATCAGACTGAATGTGATAGCATATTATAGAGAACGTGCATGTTAAATCTGTGGAGTCAGATTCTTTGTTTAGGGTTGCCTGTTAGGTAAGAGATGGCATTTAAAATTCTCGAAACTGCTATAATTTGTTACTGAATGACTAGTTTTGGACTTTGTCCTAAGAATACAAACAAATTGAACTATTTTGAGGGTCATTCAGATTATGAAAAATTTAGTATAAAAATGATACAAAAAATTCACTATATTAAAAAAAAAATCATAAAACAGTAAAAGACAATGAGGCATTTCGGACGGATATGGGCTACTCTGCATACTGTATGCTTACAAATCAGACCACTGTTCGTGGAAAAGTTGTCTGAATGGAAATTTTCAATATAGATAAATACAAAATACACTAATGTACCTCTGTTTACGCCCTTTTGGACGCCCAATTGTTTCTGACATTTTTTTTTAAATTCATGCCCCCCTCCTCCCTCTTATCTTCTAAAAATACAAACCCATTCAATATTGTGCACTTTTTTCCCGTGATTCGAATTACAGAGCTCGAGATCGGTTCGTGCCCGTGCTCGGACTGAGCCATCTCATCTCCGGTGTGTGTGTCTAGAACTGCTCCTAGAACAAAAGCGTAGCAAAAAAATCAGTACTTAATATCAGTTACTTAAAATTAAAATACTGAGTTATTAACCACTTAACAGTTTTACTCGACTGCCAGTCGGGTCACAGGAAAGTTGACTTCCTTGATTTTCCCGCGTGCCGGTCGGTCAGTTCATTTTTCACGCTTAGCTGCTGATTTCCATGACTTTTTCACTTTCCGTAGTTTGTAATATTTTTAACAGATTGCTCCAGTAGTCCTATAAAGATTTGAGAGAAAAGCATGTGCGCAGCTGTTTCCGAACAGGTTTATTGTTTTCCGACTGTGCGGGAAAATGGAAACTTTGTTCCCACACATTCAGTCTGTCTTGCTTTACGAGTAATATTTCTTTCCAATTTGGTGATAAAATAAAATAATGATGAGCGAAAGTGAGCAGTTTATAACCGAATATAACTCTGATTTTGAATCCGATGGTGAAAAATCGGAAGTGTTGGAAATTTCTCTAAATGAATCTAGAAGTTCTGAAAGTTTGTTGTCAGAATTCTCCAGTGACGAGGAAGCGGAAAGTTTGGATCTAACTTCTGTTCGGAAATTTTGTGAAATTGATGCTAATAATCCATCTCCTCCATTCCTGTAAAGCATCCTTACAGTTCAGTTAGCTCTTCAGGGGAAAGCCAACTTTAAAGTAAAAATAGTGTATTTTTTGTAATAATTAAAAATCATTATAAATATTTAAATTCAATAACTAAAAGTTATGATTGCTGATATGAATTTATGTAATCAATTAGAATGCAAAATTGTTTATCAAAAATATGCTTATATTTGGACATAATATGACAAGAAAAAGAAACTTAAGTGGTTAAAAAGTCAGTTGTATCTGAATTTCTATAAATAAAAGCAAATTTTAGAGCTTTTTTTTTTTTTAAGGACAAGAATTTTAAATAAATATTTGCATAAAGTCCGTCATTGAGTCAGGACATCTTCCTTTATATAGAGAGATTAATGTAGAAAAGCTTTAGGCGAATATTTGCACTTTACGGGAATCGGAGAACTACTTGAATTATTTCAAGTGTGACATAATTTATACATCACAAGTTTAAACTTAATTGGGTTTCTAATGCATTTTTAAATTCGTGATCAGGAATTGATTTCCGGCAGGGCATTGGGGGCAAGCGCCATGGGCTTCTCAACAAAAGGGCCCCTCAAATTACCCTTGAAGTTTAAAAATTTTTGATTTAATTTAAAATAAGCGACAAACTAATTTTATGAAAAATATTTGTACTAATTTACTATTTCATATCGCCAGGAATATAGCCACCCCTATTTTTTTTTTCTAGTCTCTGGCATCAACAAAAACTTATCATTTATACATAAACTTATCATGTACGTGGACTGATAGTGAGAACCATAGAGTTGACTTTCAATTATAGCAGATAAAAGGGAATACCTTCCTAAGTAGAACAAAGTGAAAATCTAAACTCTCTATGCATAAAGTACTCGTATAAAGTTTAGGAAAATAAATACAAAAATATTGTGGAACATGTTACTTGAAAAATTATGGAATAAAATTCATGACTGAAAATTAAATAATACAATCGAAATATTATTTTTCCAGTGGCGTAGCCAAGTCCCCCCCCCCCCATGAGGAATATTTTGTCATACAAAATGTACTATATTCTTCACTCCCTTATCATACACGCAAATACATATGTGAGCTACTGTACTCTAGGGTGGTTTCAAAAAATTTTTTTTTTAAATGTTGGACTCTCACCCCCCACTTTGGTGACATTATGTGAGTTAATGTGCCTGTTAAAATATTAGATCATTTAAAGGTTATTTAGAGGTAGCTCAAAGACTTTGAAGTTTGCTAATTTTTGTGTCAAACTTTGTATTATAACGATAGTCAATACAGTAAATAAATATCAGTAAATCAAAGGTAATTACTAATAGCTTTTTAATGAATAGTAGTTTAGTTTTATTATATTTAATCATGAAACATTACCTATAAAAATACAAACACGATAATGTCAAGTAATGTTGTCCATCTGTAAAACTAAAAAACTGAACAAATTAAAATGCACATTAGGATGGATTGCAAATTCATTGCTTTGGGTTTAGGAAGTACTGGTATTAGCAGCCTGCATGGTAGCACCCAACTTTATCAGTGTATTCTCAGAGGTTTTGAATTGCTTCCTATGGGTCTCAACCACTTGCAAAAGATATTCTTTCTGCTCTTCATTTTTGGTAAATTTGTCGTTGAACTAAGTAATAAGAGCGACACCTCTTTCAGCAGAGTCATTAACTACTTTAATACCTTTCACTATATCTCTGGATTTCTTGTAAGAATCTAATCCCTTCCATTCTGAGGGATCTACTTCTAAGAATGCAGTATCAAGTTACATTGAATTGAAGAGCGTCAGAGACTTCACTGTCAAAAAATCTTCTAAAGATTTTAGGTCAATGTAATTTGTTTTGTCATCAAGTCGTTTCAATTGCTTTTGTGTTGTTTCTTTTTTTAAACCTTGAACCATGCTCACTTTTGTTTCTGCAGACACATTGTTAGAAAAAGAACTGATCCCCAACCAGTTCTTCTCCTAGGTACCAAAGATGTTGTTTTATTGCGGTTGTTTGTTGCCTTGCTTGCAATGTTTTTGTTGAATTCTGCATATTCGTGAAGTTTTACCAAAAACTGCAGATCATGAACAGGAGCTTCTGTTGCAATAGTAGCAGTAAACCAGTGCTTCATATATAAAAGTGCTACAAACAGGTTAAACTCTATCAAAGCATTCTTCTACCTTGGTGTTAGTTTAAAGTGTTGATGAAATAGCCATATCTTCAAACTGTAAATAATCTTTGCCATACACCGTGCATGATGAAAGGCACCTGGAGCTCTGAAGTGAATACCTTTAGGAAGAGTTTCACCCAAAAAGATCAATACTAATTCAAGAAATTCTCTGTAGTCATCGCGGGATTACTTCTCATTTCGTAAAGTTCTAAAGGCAAATTCTATAGCATTTTACTTCAGCTCTTGCAGTTTAGCAGTAACCGTTCTTCGACCAATCTTATTAGTTTTATATGTTTCAAACTTTTCTTGATCAATGAAGTTCCAATATTCTTTAAACCTTTTGAAAAAAAGAACATTTGGTACAGATGATTGTCCAAAACACAGAATGAATACATCTGCAAGAATAATTTCATGGATATGATGTCGGCATGCAAAGTACAGCAGGTTTCTTCCTATATGTTTTTGAATGAGAGTGCAAGCTCCAGAATTTATGCCAGTGTTTATTGATGTAGTATCAAAGCATAATCCCTTGACTTGTTCAGTTAATTTCCATTCTTCTAAGATTTTCACTGTAACTGCTGCTATTGCTTCACCTGTGCCATTTGGGATTTTAGGGACTCCAAGTAACTTTTCTAATCCACCTCCTGTAACAAACTAAGATTGAAAGCCTATCTATTTTCTCTGTGCCACTGCAAGAAATCCCTGGAAGTGATTTTCCATTCCAGTGTACCACAAAACTTATGCACTAAAAACATCTTTAACATTTTCCGCCATTTCGAATCAGTAAGATATTCTTGCTTTTCTTACACTGCTTCTTGATATATTGTAGTCATCCACTTTAAGGCCTAAACTGTGTACAGTTGCTGCAATAACATTATTTTGAGTTGGAAGTTATTATTTTGAGTTGGAGTAGAAGTTATTATTTGGAGTTGGAGTAAAAATTATTTAGAGTTCGAGGAATTGTTATGTCAGTTCCAGACGAGGACTAATCCTTGTCAGAAACTTAAATTATACTAAACTTTTTGTCACTAAAACAAATATCTATTTTATAAACACATATTATTGCTATACCAACAGAAATGTAAATTCTTATACAGAAAACATGTTGTTTTCCATATACGCTAAAGGCTGAAACTTTAAAGCCTTTGAGCTACCTCTAAATAACCTTTAAATGATCTAATATTTTAGCAGGGGCATTAATTCACATAATGTCACCAAACTAGAGGATGAGAGTTTAACTTTTCAAAAAAAAAAAAAAAATTTCTCCATAGGCAGCAAAACCACCCTACTGTACTCGTACCCCCCCCCCTTCCCCATGAAAAATTTTGGCTACGCCACTGTATCCTGCATAATATCATTACTATTAAACTATTGCATTTTATTTTGCATCTTGATTAAATAATCATTTTGATGCTGTAGTAACATCCTTCTCTGAATGGTGTGATATGAAAGTTGCTTTGTAAGACACTGGGATCCAAGTTCTGCAAATTCTTCCCTGTTCATGACGTCAAAATGATGCCAATATCATGCATGATCAGTGGTGCAGAGAGAGGGGGAGCAGAGAAAAAATCCCCAGGGCTCCACCTCATGAAGGGGAATCCCCTTTGTTGATTATATATAATACTAAATTGCATTATGACAATTTTGTAAAAAAAAGTCCAAATACAGATTAAGTCCCTGGAAGTTTCAAATTAATTTTTTAATGAAATTGGAAAAAATACAGCTAGCACAATCCACAAACTTGACAAAAACAAGGAGTGTTAGTGATTGAGTCTTCTTTTTAAGAAAAGAAGTGGCTCCAGCTAGTCAGAAAAATTATGCCTAGCGCATAGCCACAGGTATAGTAAAGTGGCTATGCGCTACTTGGTGAGACTACTTATAGTCAGATCTTCTAGATCATGCATCTAGGCTTTTAGGATCAGATACATCTGGACATGAAAGGTTTCATCAAAGCATAGAGGATTGTTATAGCCTAGTGATATTTTTTTTAACTTGCGATGAAAAGTGCTAAACTTTTGATATATGTGAATTTTCAATATTGTCATAGAATTTTTAGTTTTATAAGAATTCCTTATTTCTGAATTGCGCCTGACAGAGAATGATAAACTTAGCATAATTATCTTACCGTGAATTAATTGGCTCTGTAAAGTCTCATCCAGCAGTGTGTAGCCGCTCTACCAATACATGACTTGGAGCCGTTGGACAATTAAAACAAAATGTTCGCTATAGGGAGCACATCGTCTATATATGTGTATTTATGTAAATGTGTATATTACTTTATGAATACTTATTTTCTTCATTCTTTTATCCCTTCTTGTACTATTTTGTTCATTTTAATAAATAATATAAATTGTCCTTACATTATATTCATTTTGGTTTTTGGAAGAAACTGAAAACTTAAAAAATGAGTTCTTTTAATAAAATAAACAATATAGATTTATAGGGATTTAACATATGAATTTAAAAATGCCGTTGATAAAAGCTCTAGAAAAACTAGCAAATAGGAATATGTATTTTAAAACTTTTCCTCATTGCTATTATACTTGCAAAATACAAAATTATAATCAAAGATATACAGGTTCAGGTACACGAAGAACTGACAGTTGCAATTGTAAGAGGAGCAACATTTTTTTTTTACAGGGTGAGTAGTCAACTTTCAATTGAAAAATCAAGCACTTTTAAGCACTTTATAAGCACACTTTTAAGAAAAATCAAGCACGTCATCATCAATTTTTTTTAAGCAACAGATCAGTAGCGAAGCCAGGAATATTTTGCAGGGGGTGGCTAACTCAAAACTTAGAATGCAGTATAGCTTATAAAAATCAATATATAGTCAACACATATATTTTCTTTCTTTTTGAGGGGGGGTTGCCCCCCCCCCATTTTGGCCTAAAACAGTTTGCATATAAAAATGAGTAAGAAAAGGAAGAAAATTTTTTAAAAACCGTAAACCGAGTTTAAAATCTTTGAAGTTGGAAAAACACACTACAGAAAAAATAAATAAACTGGCTTGGGTCTTCATTTGAACCTCAAATTCCTGAAATCAAGAGGAACTTTCAAATACACTATCATAGGAATCTCAAAAAGCTTTCAAAATTATTTACGAATACGTAATTTTCTCCAAATCCTATGTTCACTCATTTCGGGGATGGCTGCAGCCCCATCAGCAACACTCTCGCTACACCCCTGCAACAGATGAAAACAATTTAAGCTTACTTCAGGGATGCTACAGCTGAAACCCCAGTTTGTCTCAGCATCGTCTCAATCAAAATCCCTTTTTGTCTCAGTATGTCTCAACTGAAATTCGTTTTTTTCTTTCAAGTCTGTCTCTCTCAACTAATTTAATTTATTTTATCTCTCTCTACTTATCTCTAGAAGAAAATTTTTTAATCTGTTTTTCTCCAAGCTCTTTTGCAATGGCCTGAATTTTTTGGGTGGCCACCTCATTTTTTAGTGGAACAAGCCTGAAATCATAATTGCAACTGCATTTTACACATTCTTGGTTTCTATGAAATTATTATTAAGATGCCAAATTTAAAAAGTCTTGCGTAAAATCGTAAAAAACAGTGGAAATGTAAAAAAACGGGAGTTTCACATAAAATTGTAAAAAAAAACGGCAGTTTCAAGTAAAATTGTAAAAATCGGTGAAAAAGTGCAAATTTCAAACTGAAAGCACATAAATTGGCAAGTATGAATAGGTAAATTTCAAAATTACTACTATAATTTATGGAAGAAATGCCGAATCCATGATCTCTTCTCCTCCCCTACCGCCGAAAAAAAAAAGCATCGACCTGGGATATATTTCGGGGGGGGGGGGGGGGAATAAATGGTGAAAATATCTCCTTTTATCCCCTTCCCATATAATGTTTTAAAGTATTTACCGCTATTTTACGAAGCTTACGATTTCCATTTTCGAATTAATCAGTGTCCGATTTCATATAAAACATATCAATTTTTATATTCACAAAGGCGAATCCTTAGAAATAAATAAATAACTTGTAAAAAACTTCTTGCATTCGCTAAAAGTTCGGAAGCGAACCGATGAGAAGGCTCCAGTCAAATGTAAACATTTTTTTTTTTTTTTCCGTGGACAGCCAGCTGTTGATTATGTAGTGAGCGTGCTTCAGCAAATTGTTTGTTTTAAGCTTTGTATGTTTCTATTCATTTATTACTTTTGATATTTATAACATAGGGATTTATTTAAAAAGCACTCAGCGTTTCCCGAGCTTGCCAGTTACTCATAGTTGATTTTTTACCGTAATAATATCATAAGGCAATGTTTATTCGGTACAGTGCTCCTTCACAAGACGCAAAGCCACATGGCGAAAAAACAAATAACTTATAGATAAACTTTTTTTTTTCTTTGGGGGGGGGGGGGGGAGTAGAATGATTAAACTTGCATCAGGCGCAAAAGACTAGTTTTGGTTGATATTCAGTATTTTAAGAACAACTAGGCCCGGACTGGCTCTTATGGCTGCAAGTGTGAGTCAGCATTACTATTGTCATGATCAACAGGGAACCACCTGCACCTGCTTTTAGGCATGCTCTTCCAGTTTCAAGATGAATAAGCGATGGGATGGGAGGGAAAAAGTTGTTCTCATTATCGGCGTAGTGTTTATAAAGGTTTCTGCCGGAAGCTGAGAAAAAAATAAGCACTTCCGTGCAAATTCAAGCACCTTAAGGGAATTTACGTAAAAAATAAGCACTTTCAAGAGTGCTTGAAAACAATTTTTAAAATCAAGCATCTTTTAAGCACTTTTCAAGGCCCTACGCACGCTGTTTTATCTTCTTACTGGCTCAACATGATTAGAAAGCGAGCAGAAAGCTGTACACAATGATCTTTCTTTAATGGAAGATGTTGCCACGATGTAAACTTATTAAATGAATCAATGAATGTAAAACAATGTTAATCAATGTAAACTTATTAAATGAATCATAGAATGAATCAATGACTTTTTAAAATATTTTTATGTTTACTGTACTTCTAAATACCACCAGTAGATAAAAGATTTTAAAGCATTTCTAAAGTCTAAAATAGTACTCAAAGGCAATGATTTTGGCAACAATCATAGAAAAGTTAATCTACACTTAGACATTAATTTTTTTTAAACGTATTTTACAAAAAGGGTCCCACCGGTGGCATAGCATTAGTGCTTGGAACTGGGAGATGGAAGGTGCTAGGTTCGAAACCAGGTTGCGTTCGTCGGCCTAACTGTTCGGAGTTTTCCGTGGCACAAAATTTTCAAGGGTTTAATGTATGTTAGCACAGTGATATCAAATAATCATGTTTTCATATTAAATGAAGTCAGAGGTCTCCCAATATGGAATTAATGATAAAAATTACAGATTAGGTATATAAGTACAGTATAGGACCGATTATCCGGAGTTCCGAAATCCGGAAGGACCCAAAATTCGGAATGGACTCTAGTCTCTTTTTTTCTGATCATCAAAATGAAATAGGAAAAAAGAAGGTCTTTCAAAAATTAGTGACCGTTCCCACATTTTGCTTGAATTAAAAAAAAAAAAAAAAGAGGGAAAAACACATTATTAAATTGTAGGAGTAACACAATTACGCTAGTATTTCATTATGTTCTTTATAACAGTCTGGAGCAAAGCAGATTGAGGAACGTGCTTTGGTTGCAGGGTGAAAGAGCTCTCATCTCCTCTCTCCTCGGGTGAAAGCAAAACCGGAATGGCCTAAAAACCGAATATTTTTTAACTTTCCCTTGTTTGTTTTTTTAAAGCAATCCGAAACATTGAATGCCAGATAAATGAAAATTCCGGATAGTTGAGTTTGTAAAAAAGGAAAGAAATGTTGACCGGAAAAAAAAAAAAGGAGGGGGGGGGGGTTACGCATGTGCATACACATCTATTTTTATTTAGGTATTTTTTAAACAGTTTTAAATTTATGTGTTTGCACCTTTTGGAAGAATAATAAAAATAACAAATAATACAAGAAAATGATTTTAAAAAAAAAGAAAATTAGTGTTATTCTCTGCTTTCCACCTCTTGCATTTCTGTTTATGAGATACCATAGTTAAATCTTTGGAATGTCAAGCCGGAAAGTAGGTCACGACTCACTAAATTTAAATAATCCGTTATCAGCCCTTGTACTCTTATTTGGGCTTTTTTTTTTTTTTTTCATGCTGCCGCTTTGGAATAATTAAGATTCAAATAAACAGAGCTAGCTGACAAAGTTTTTTTCTCCCTATCCTCTCTTCTCTAGCTATCGCAGCTGTAAAATATTGTGTTTTTGTTATGTATCAGTCGTAATTTGAGAGCATATCCGGTGTTTTTAATTTTTTTTTCCTCCACCGTAGGAGTTGATCCTTTTATAATGAGATTTTACATATAAAATCAGTGAAAGTGAGGAACGTGACGAAAAAATTTCGATTGATAGACTGATTAGTTCATAGCAAAGTTTTGCTACGGCGCAAGAAATAATGATAGCAAAAGTTACCGAGATATTTTGTAAAAAATAATGCTACGAAATAAATATTGTGTCACTTTGAGATTGTTTGTTTCTTGTGTAAAAGGATATCGGAAAAAAGCTTTAAAGGGGGCGCAGAAGGTGAAAAGTCTGGTTTTTTCACTGAAAATAAAAAAAATCCCAGAATCGCCGCGATCCCAACGATTCCGGATTCGAGACTTTGTACTGTATTTTGTAAATCAGAAAGATTAATAGGAAAAAGGACCCCAAATCCCGAAAACCTTTGGTCCCGACCATTCCGGATAATCAGTCCTATACTGTATTATACGTCTGTTATTAACAAATGCACAATACCAAAAGAATCTGGTGCTTTAATATCACCAATTAATGATACAATATGTGGTGTTTTAAAAAGTGACGAGCTTGGCAGCCAATCGGATTAATCCTATTGATGTTCCTAGTTGCGTGTTTTCCATTGGCTTACTTACTTCAGATTGTGGAAAATCCTCTGCGGAAACACACAATCAGTTGGGTGAGCCAACCGGATTCCATTTATTTATAAACAGAGTGCAGAATGACCAACAATGACACAGTTTTTTTATCATACGAAAGTACTTTAATTAAAACCAGATTGAAATTCGCGGAAGTTATGAAAATATCAAAATTTGTGGAAGTCCGCTAATCAGCTATTTAAAATTAGTGGCTTTCCACCAATTCGCAGGAAAATCACATGCCTGGTCATAGTATCCAAACTAAGTGAAATGTATTCAAATACATAGTTACAAGGAAACATCTACGCAAATTTTGCTTGCCTTTTTGGATAGAGTAACACAAAACATAAATTATTGAAATAAATTCACTTGAATACATAATATAGGCTCAGTGAAAGTGTGATATATTTGACACTGTATTTGATAATTAAAAGCATTGCTTGAATGTGTAAGTCTTCTGTAGTAAATAAAACAAAAGTAATTGTAGTGGAATTTAAAAACAAATCCTATAAAGTCACACCAAAGCCTCACTCAAAATTTGATATCATCTAATTTAAAAGAAATAGGACGGACAGAATTAAAATATTTAAAAGGTTAAAAACTCATTAAAAGCCATCAGTAGCACTTTCGGTGGCGGCCACCACCTTTCTCAGCTCTGGTTTCAAAATGCCTTGCTCTCTTCCTCAGTATATCGTTCCATCCCGGATCTATTTGCGCATGCATCATGTCATTTACAGCACCATCTGTGGTTATAATCTGCAAAGCTTCCATGTTTAGGGCATAATAGTTATTTTTGTAATTAAAGAGATTTTGGCTATTATTAAAGTTGATTTCTATGGGGCGTTCTTGGGCTATTTTAGAGAGGGTGGTACTGGGTTTATTGAATTTAATATCATTGTGGTGTTCCTTTTTTCGGTCTTTAATTTTCCTTTTAGTCATACCTATGTAGCAGCCTGATTTATTTGAATTATTGTCTGTAAAGTTTATTTTATAAATGCCGGCGGTTTCATCAGGGTCAATAGGGTCTTTATCACTGCAAATGCATTTGAAAATATTTTCATTAGGTTTTATTGGTATTTTAATGTTTCTCTTAGCAGCTTCATTTGTTATTTTTAGAGCGGCTCCCCTGCAGTAAGGAATGGCGTTGGTAAATTTCTGTCTCGGGTTTTGATAGTTGTTAATTTGTTCTAGCTTCTTGATTCTCTTTTTGCAAAAATTTTTGACGATGGATTTTGGGTAACCTGCGTTTTTACATTGGGTTTTAATAAATTGTAGTTCTTTATTGAGGAGGTTTTCGTCTGAGCATACTGTAATGGCGTGATTGACATACGAGCGGATGGTGGCTATTTTAAATTTGTAGGGAGTTTTTGAATTAAAATGTACTTTTTCATTATTATTGGTGGCTTTTGTGAAAACGGTAGTATGGATATTATTCTTCATATCTCTAGTGATTTTAACACCAAGGTAATTTATGGTGGCATTTTCTTCTATTTCCATGGTGAATTGGATGTTTTTGTCTATTGTATTGATTTCTTTGAGGATATTTTCAGTTTCATTTTTGTTAACTATTGCAAAAACATCGTCGACATAGCGAAATCATGTGCTTATGTGGTTGGATAGTTTATTAAATTCCTGTTGGGCTATGATTCTTAAGTAGTTTTTGTCTGGAGCGGGGAGGTCGGCTATTGCGTTTTCAATACTGGCTATGGAGTTTAGGACCTAAATACATCCTGGATGATAATGTAAACATGTTTGACTTCATAGCCAGTATTGAAACCGCAATAGCCGACCTGCCCCTCCAGACAAAAACTACTTAAGAATCATAGCCAACAGGAACTTAATAATAAACTCCAAACCCCCACCTGCGATTACTCAGATCGGCGATGTTTAAATGCTTTAAAGAAAAATAATAATAATATAACATGTTTA
Organism: Cheiracanthium punctorium; assembly: GCA_038373885.1. Taxonomy (NCBI): domain Eukaryota; kingdom Metazoa; phylum Arthropoda; class Arachnida; order Araneae; family Cheiracanthiidae; genus Cheiracanthium; species Cheiracanthium punctorium. The sequence goes on along the minus strand of JAWZYV010013199.1, from coordinate 188,352 downwards.
AGCTCTGACGAAACTGGTAAATAGTGATTATGAATAAAACTGATTATATTACCCAAATAGAAGAAACTATCAATAAACTGCAAATAGAAGAATTACCAAAAGATCCGACCGGAAAAATTTTCAATAAAGAATTAATTAAAAATGTAACCTGGCCTGCTAATAAACAACCCACTTTAACTAATTTTGCCCCCATAGCCCCAAGAAGTTTTGCTAAATACAAAGACTATAAAACCCCTCCCTCTTTAAGACCCATAGTAAGTACAATATGGAACCTCTTATCCAGAAAACGAGTTATCCAGAATCATTTTTCAATCAATTAAATTCCTATTTTTTTCCAAAAGAGAAGCAAAAAATGTGGTTTTTTAAATGTATTTCTAATGTCTTTGTTTTTTTTATTTTGAATTCTACAGCTAGAATTTATAAAGTAAGCAATCTGGTAAGGTATTTTATTTATTTTTTTAGTGTGTGACTAAGTTTTCAAGAAGTTATATATTTACTACTTCCTCTCTAAATCATTATTTTTTATCTTGATCATATTAGTTTTTTTATATTATTTTTCTAGTATATTAACAATTAAGGTTACTCTCTATTTTTGATTAGAATTAAACATTTATGCTACCAATCAAATCAGTAGATGTCATGTTAATCCCCAATCAGTTATCCAGAATACAACCGGTCCCAACCATTCCGGAAAACAGGTTCTATACTGTAAATGTAAAGGACCAACATATGACCTTGAGCAATATCTAAAACCTATCCTGCAAGAACTCCTACCTCACAATGACAATATTCTCTCCTCAACAGAAGACTTTATTCAACACCTTAAAGACATAACAATAAACACTCAGGAATGTTTCGTTAGCTTCGATGTCACCAACGTTTACCCCGCCATAGATCTTCAAGAAATGAATTCAATAATCAATAAGCAAATCGCCTCCAATATTGGCAATAATTCTACATCCTCTACAATAAATAGCGCACATAATCTTATTCTTAACAATTCATACTTTCAATTTAATCAAAATTTCTACAAACAAATAAAAGGCGTACCTATGGGGACGCCGATCTCAGGTGCCATCGCAGATTGGAAAATGCGGCTAGTGCAGAGAGTCATATTCGATAAACTATCCAACCACATAAGCACATGGTTTCGCTATGTCGACGATGTTTTTGCAATAGTTAACAAAAATGAAACTGAAAATATCCTCAAAGAAATCAATACAATAGACAAAAACATCCAATTCACCATGGAAATAGAAAAAAATGCCACCATAAATTACCTTGATGTTAAAATCACTAGAGATATGAAGAATAATACCCAAACTACCGTTTTCAGAAAAGCCACCAATAATAATGAAAAAGTACATTTTAATTCAAAAACTCCCTACAAATTTAAAATAGCCGCCATCCGCTCGTATGTCAATCGCGCCATTACAGTATGCTCAGACGAAAACCTCCTCAATAAAGAACTACACTTTATTAAAAACCAATGTAAAAACACAGGTTACCCAAAATCCATCGCCAAAAACCTTTGCAAAAAGAGAATCAAGAAGCTAGAACAAATTAACAACTATCAAAAGCCGAGACAGAAATTTACCAACGCCATTCCTTACTGCAGGGGAGCCGCTCTAAAAATAACAAATGAAGCTGCTAAGAAAAACATTAAAATACCAATAAAACCTAATCAAAATATTTTCAAACACATTTGCAGTGATAAAGACCCTATTGACCCTGATGAAACCGCCGGCATTTATAAAATAAACTTTACAGACAATAATTCAAATAAATCAGGCTGCTACATAGGTATGACTAAAAGGAAAATTAAAGACCAAAAAAAGGAACACCACAATGATATTAAATGCAATAAACCCAGTACCGCCCTCTCTAAAATAGCCCAAGAACACCCCATAGAAATCAACTTTAATAATAGCCAAAATCTCTTTAATTACAAAAATAACTATTATGCCCTAAACATGGAAGCTTTGCAGATTATAACCACAGATGGCACTGTAAATGACGTGACACGTGCACAAATAGATCCGGGATGGAACGATACACTGAGGAAGAAAGCAAGGCATTTTGAAACCAGAGCTGAGGAAGGTGGTGGCCGCCACCGAAAGTGCTACTGACGACTTTTCATGAGTTTTTAACCCTTTAAATATTTTAATATCATCATTTTTAAAACTCAAAAAGATATAAAGTAAAATGCTGCATCACACACTTCCAATCCGTGAAGAGTTTTGTATGTGGATATAGAGGGTGTCCGAAAAAGATGGTAACAGGCTTTAATTTTTTATCTATTAGAGATAAGTGGGCTGTGTAAATTAAAAATTAAAGTCTAAAATAAAACTCCGTTAAGAAAAAAATTCTCTTGTTAATTTACAAAAAGTTACATTTTAAAAATTTGTATATGACCCCCCCCCCCATACAAAAATATTCCCAGTTAGTAAAATGTGCCCCATACACTAATGAGGTTATGTACCAAATTTGAGCCTTTCATCATACAACGTCTCAGAGATATCTTTAAAAAAAGATGATTGGGGGCTATACATGATTTTTAACATAAACATGCATTGCTACAGTGGAAAAAGATTTACCTTCGTAATTTCTGTACAACCCCTGAAATGTGATCATTTGACGTGATTATTTCTCTTTGAGAGCCATTGAAAAGTGGTTTGAGTCAGCGTTATATTTATCTTCATATCTCTGACACATTTTAGGCATAATTCTCAAATTTTGTATGTCACCTCATTAGTGTATGGGGCACATTTTTTCTAATTGGGAATTGTTTTGTACGGGGGTTGTATACAAATTTAAAAAGTGTAACTTTTTGAAAATTAATGAGGATATTTTTCTTAATCGAGTCTCATTTCTGACCTTATTTAGAACATTTTTTCAATCTACACTGCCACATCACTAATAGATAAAGAATTAAAGCCTACTACCACCATTGTGGGACACCCTGTATTATACTGGTATAATCCTAATTAAAATTTAAATACCATAAAATTAATCAAAATATAAATTTAAAATTATTCTTACCAACATAGGAGGCGCTCTGAACATATAACTGAAAGGATAATACATCAGATTCAGGAAAGTACAAGCATATAAGTCCGCATAGTGACAAATTTGATTTGCAAAAAATGTCTGTCTTGATCCTAAAAATTAAAATAAAGTTTTGAAAATATTAAAATCTGAAACTCATAAGGATATTAAAAAGTAGCATAGATTGGAAATTTTAAGCCTTACATAAAACATACTTCTAATATTAATAAAAACTCACCACTTCTAAAGGTACTGCCCATTATACCATAAGACATGTCCAACTCATGAGATACTTCCTGTGTGAAAAGAATTTAACTAAGCAAAATATATTACATAACTTAATATACATAAACAAAAAGTACATTATACTAGATAATTGAGCAGCAATGCCTTTTTCTGGAGATACTTTCACTCCCCCTCCCTCCAAAAAACATAAAAGCATTCTTTGAAAATAATAAAGATTATGTTAACATCTTACTAGATAATAAATTGCCTTCCATATATCACAAAATTACATTTTATATAACATATGCACAATAATTTTTAAATTCTATCCAGTCAAATATGCAGCAAAAGCAGTAGAATTTAAGAGAACACAGAATTTTAGCTCTCAAATATTTTATTTGGCTTACACAATACTGCCTTCCTAAGCATAAAAGACATTTCAAAATATATTTTTTAAATTTTTATAATTTTTCTTGCTTAGTTATGTTTGTCAGCTAGCTGACATTATCTTAAATAAGACCATAGCTTATCTGGGAAGAACAGAAAATTCTCAAAGAAATAGGTCATCTCTAAAAAAATTTTTGAAACTCACTCAAATCCAAAAGTTTTAGTTTTCGAGATTTCCCTCTTAGAATGTCAAAATAGAACATCATATCTTAACTAAGACAGGCATCTTTACTCTCTTTCTAATGTTCAAATACAAATCTGAAGGAATTTTCTGTAGGTGTAACCAGGCTGATTTCAACTGATGAGCAAAGCGGCAAAGATTATTTACTGACTGTATTTCCAAAAAAGGCAGAATTAACAGGAAACCAGAACATGACAGAGTTTTTCTGAATGTATGTGAGGTAAAACAAAATCAGTTACCGTAATTTCCTGCCGATAATCCGTGGATTATCTGTTAAAAAACGTTACAAAATTACGATGCGGATTATCCGCCGCCGCGTATTATCTGTGACATTTTTTTTTTCCTTGGGGGAAAATTTTGGCCCTTGTAACTTTAGTTTTTCTATCAGAAAATAAGAATTGGGACTCTTTTTGCTACTAGATGGCGCTGGTAACCAACTGCAACACGAGTACGTGCGTACACTAGAGACTAGATTATTTTTTCCTACATATGGTTCTCAACTTGTGATATCTCAATGTAGCTTTTTATTGGTCAAAAGTTGTACCACGGGGCTACAACTGTTCCCATTCGTCACCGGGCATCATTAAAAATTTTAGCAGCTTGATCATGCGGAAAACTTCCTAAATTGATTTTTCCATCAGCTATTCTAATAAGATTGCTTAAATTGGCACTGAATGTTTACTGAAATTTGCACTTGAATTGTTAATGAATATTCAAAGAATCACATCCAGTTTAAATAAGCAACAGAATTATTAACTATAATATTTTATCTAGTATAATAAAATTATATAATATAACTTAATATTTATATAAATGTTAAATTATATGATACTACAAAGTTGGTAAGATACAAATATGTGTGACAAAGTTAAAACAGATATAGTTAAGTTCAAGTTCTTACTACAGTAAAAGCTAGATTATCTGGTATTTAACCGGAAAATTTCAGCTTCCCTCTTATTTATTTATTTATTTTTTTTTTTTGGGGGGGGGGGATCTTCTTAAAGAGATTAACTCTTACTGTGAACCATAACTAAGAACAGAAGGGGGGGGGGGTTACAAATTTCAAACTGCCAGAGGATATCAGTAATTCCATGAATTGTGGTGATATATAAAAAAACAAGCAGATGAAATGCTCTCAAAACTCATACAACGGACGTACATACAAAAACAAAACATTTTACAGCTGCAGGAGAAAAATAAACAGGTCAGCTCTGTGTGGATAGCATTAATTAATATTCCCCTTCTGCATTCCAATGATTCAACCGTGTTATCTCTGAACAGAAACTCAAGAGAGGAAGGGGGGGGGGAGGGGACACTTCTTTGCAGCTCGTTATCGGAGTTTTGTTTTGTTTTGTCTCCAGCTCGATTTCCACAGTAGTGGAATGAAAACAAATTTTCGTATTTGTAAACTGACGTTTTTAAACTTTCAAACAGCGAGCGAGAATTTCGTGCTGGTGGTAAATATTTTGCAGCATGAGAATACCTCGCATAGTAATATTTTTTGCACAAGACTTAAAAAAATTATGCGAGATTCTCGCGCTCTAGCGGGAACCCTGTAAAAATGCCTTTCACTCTCCTCTCTCCTGTTACGTCATTAGATGACGGGCAGAATAGCATGGGAAAGGAATATGCGCTGCGATGATTCAAAGCAGGGGAACAGCTACAAAATTATACCTTTGTTTACACTAATTTTTTTTAAGTGTACAGTAAATTTTCTTTGTATTTATTTGTTTTCAGTACCAATTTCAATTTTTATAGTTTATTTCTCATCAATTTAGCACAAAATGTGTTGTATGCCGAAATCGACGTGCGTTAACAATACCGATGTAATTTTGAAAAATATTGATAGTCTGCTTCAGAATATCCGCGGATAATACGGCGCCGCAGATTATACGATGTAATTTTTTTTTCTGAGCTAATAAAACCGGTTGCGGATTATAGACAGGAAATAACGGTAATATAAGGATGGGGTAAAAAATGTGATAAAGCTGAGGAAAGAGGACAAGAAAAAAAAGGCAAGAAACTTAATGTTTGAGTCATGTACAAAAAAGTACAAGATAAATTAACTAAATCATAAAAATATACAAAAAAGTCAGAAAACATCTAAAAAAACTGACACTTTTTCAATTTAATTTTCACAGGACTGGTTAAAAACTAATCAATGAAATAATCAATTCCTACCAATAATTATGCACTCACATTGTGTGGTATAAGAAACAAAGTATAAGAAAAATGCTTTGTGATTATTTATTTAGCAGTGTAAAAAGAGGAATGACTTCCTCATTATTTATTAAACAAATATGATTTAAATCATTATTTATTAAGCAAATATGATTTTGAAAATGAATATTTTAAGATAATAAAATGTGTCAAGGATATCTGATATTATTAATTAAGTCTATATAAATTTTTAACAAACCCGTATTGCAGTACGAAGCTGACTTATATCAGGAGCATCTTTACAACTACTATCCATTTCCCTGCAAGAAACATTAAAATTCATAAAAGAAATGCCATAAAAAGGAAAATCATTTAAACAAAGTCTGAACTACAATAGAAAAAAACTACAAATAAATAAGCATTACTGTTTATTTCCACCCTTTTTACCCATGGGTATAGCTTTCTTATGGGAGAGGTCCAACTAAGGAGGCCCCATTCTTACTATAAAATATTATTGACAGTAAATTTTACTTTAAATATCTGATAAAAATTTTCAATAGCACTAAAAATTCTTTAATTCTTTATAGTAAACTGTGTTTGTTACATTTGTATAGTAAATTCTTTTATTATACAATTTACAAAATTAATATAATTTTTAAAAAAATTTAATGTAGTTTTCAAAATTCATAAAGTTTTTTTTTTCTGTATACTGTTTTGAGCAATGAATACAAAAGGTGAATATTTATGTATAATTAGCATTTATGTGTAGAACTAAGGTGTGGTCTAGACCCCCTAGCACCCCTCCCTTTATATATGTATGTTTCCACCAATCAATAAAAAGTACTTGATCTATAAATCTCATTTATTAATCAGTTTTTAAATTTTTATATTTTAACTACTGTTTTTACATTTTAAATATCATTTCCCATTTTTCTCCAATTTTCCAAATGCTAATTCTTAACTTGAATATTATAAAGACTATTATATCCATATTACTATTATGGAGTCAAACTGTGCGCAAATTGAAATTATGTATTTTTTCACCTAAAGAATAATTTGCATGTTATTATGAAATTCTTAATGAAAAATTTTGCTTGTTATAAATAAAAATAATAAAATTGGCTCAATTATTCATAAAAAGAGGTGTCACTTGCTGGTTTGTCCTTATAGGTCACTATACGCTAAATTTCAAATTATAATATTTTGTAAAAACTTATGATTAATTTCATTATTCTTTTATGATTAATTTCATTATTGCAAGTGACAATCCTTTTTATGATTCAGTTTCATTATTTAAAATCTTAAAATAATCAAGATGAATATTATTTGTTATTTTGTTACACATTTACATGAAATACAGTCAAATCACATTATAACCAAATACATGTTAATGTGAGATTAGAATTTTTGTATGTTTGGTATAGTGTTAAAGCATGCAAGTAAAACTTTATTAAAAAAATCATTATGATAGAATAAAATTTAGTTACATGTAACAAAATTGCAATTGCTTACTGTGTACAGCAAGTGTGACAAATTATTAAAATTTAGCACAGATGAATGCCATCAAATAAAAATGTACTGACAAATTAATACATTATAATGTCTGACTTTTTAACATGTTAAACAAAACAAAAGAAAAGAGAGAAAAGAAAGAAAGAAAATGCAGACTTTCCTAGAAAAACTAAATATAAAGGCAAAAGCAGTTAAAATATTTCATCATCTCAAGGTCATCTGAGAATGCTAGAAAAACCTAGAATTAATGTACACAATGTAATGGACCCTTAGAAATCATTGACAAATATCTCACAGTTTTCAAACAAAATTATAACTAAAGATTACTGAAAAATAATACAAATAAAAACATTACTATCACAAATAATTCATTTTTACTTCATTAAAGCATATATGCATTTTAAGAATGCATTTGATCTTCATAAAGTAATGAAGTCCTTTTGACTCATATTTGCTTTGTAAAAGCTAATAGTATTTTATAAGTGTGTGTTTGTAAGACATGCAAGTGCACAGTATAAATTTTGCAACATTTTGATGAAATTATTCTGTAGCAAGTTTCTTGAGGCACCTTTAAATTATGTTGAATGATCACTTACGTAAGAGAAAGAGAATAAAAAGAAATACACTAGAATAATTGCAGAAGAAATATTTTCATATTTATTTTTCAAAATAATGAATGGTTATCAAGATAAATTTTCAAAATTTTTGAGTTAAAATTTTAGTGTAACACTATAAAACAATCTTTTCTAAAATTTGGATTTTCAGATTGAAGATTTGGAGAAAATGCTATCAAAGAATCAACGAAACAAAAATAAATTTTTTTAAACACAAAAGATTAACACTGTAACTTCATATCTATAATAATATATCGCTAATATTTGGAACAAGAATTTGTCCACATGGAGCATGCAAGTATTGAAGATTATTCTTTTTTTAATTGATTTTCAGAAAAACATAATTTCTAATCAGTAACAATGAAGCCAAATGACCTAACTGAACTATCCCAACTGAAATAAAAAATCTAAAATACAACCAATAGAAATGGCATGTCATTTGTGCAACATTTTAAAAGCATCATTGCATTTTTATACTTAAAGCAATAGATTTGTATACAATAGTGACTTTAGGCACAATAGTTTCTCAGCAATTTAAACATGTTGTGTTCAATCAGAGGAAGAGACAGCCCACATTAATGATCCACGTTAAAAATAATGTTGAAGAATTTCACTCTAGTTGTTTCAGTTAGCATAACCAAGATAATAGAGACAACGTATTGATAACTTGAGTGAATATACACAGTGATAATAGTAACATAAAAAAAGCAATCAGTAGAGATAAGTAAAGTAAAAACATTTTGTTAAATGATAAAAAAATCATACAAGATAAAAATGCTACCTGTATGTGTCTCCTAATTGAACATCTAAATCTTGTAGTCTCTGAAAAAGCTGGCATTTGCTAGTCCATACATGAACTTCTCGTTGCAATTCTGGAACAATTAAGAATGTACGCCAACCTCGAGTTTTCTTGGATTTCAAAATATCACCGTATATATGATCTCCTATATATAAAACATCTTTGCCATTTGCTCCAATAAGTGTAGTAAAAACATCAGAATTACCTGTAACAAAAGAAAAAAAAATATGAGAAGCAATATTTAACTTTAAAGCATTCTAATTTAAAATTATTATTAATCTTTTAGAATCAATTAATTTTTAACTATTATTAATCAAGCTAGCTTACTTTGCACCACTTGCGACTCTTGTACCGCTCACTGGTTTATTAGGAAATGTTACCAAGCTTAACTCATAGAATCCCATGAAAATGTTAGAGGTTTCAGAATATTTACACGGTAAAAATTAACTGCTCAGTCACAGTGAAAAAATTATTAAACAAAATTAACAAAAATGACAAATTTAATGCCAAATGCAACCCGATTTGGAAAATATGCATAAAAACAACAATCATTAAGCATCGAATATTTAACAGATCATGCTTCTCATTGAAGTGGAGGACATTTTACCACATGGTTCATTTTTTGATGCTATCTCTGAATATTTTAAGCCATTCAAAAATTGTTTCTGATAAAGACCTGAACTCAAAAGCCTTTTGTAGCTTTTCTAAGATTTTTTTTTAGATAATATATGGGGGAAAAAAAGAATTAATGCATGTTTCTAGTTCAATTCATCATTTTATAAAATTGCAATAACAAAATTTCTTTTCACTCTCAAATAGATAAGTTTATTTGCAGTCAATAAATAAATAATTGCTGTCACTGTAACAAAAGTCTATAGCACATAATGCACAAAAGAGCAGGTTATTATTTTAATGCTCACAGTGGTAAACACATTAAATTAAGAATGCAGGGTTTCCAATGGATTTCATTAACTTTATATTTTAGTAGCCTAAATCTAATTTTTTTTTTTTTCGTTGCTTTACTCCTCATTTAAAGAATTTTAGCAGCTAACTTTCACATTATTGATTTTTTGTAATAGCTGTAAAAACATTTCAGCTATTATCTTCCTAGAAATTTTTTCAGCTGGGTGGTATAATTAAGCTATCAGGCATAAATGCATTGAATTAAAGCATTAACCCCTTGTGCACCAGGCCAATTTATCTGTAAAGGAACCGTAATACAAGATTATTAAATTCTGTTTAGTAAATTTGTTCACCTATTATGGCTATTAAATACAGTTAGTGAAAATAAAGGCTAAAAGTATCAAGATGTGAAAAAAATCAAAGCTTAGAATACCAGATAACAATTATGCACTTGGTTTAAGAAAAACAGGTAGAAAAAAGTCCATAAAATAATGCCACAAACATACACTAGGTATCAGAAATTGAGATTTTAAACTCAATATTAAAAAAAAAAAATCTGATTCTCAATATTTGGCTTAATGCTGAATTTAAGATATGCTTCAAATAAAAACAGGTTAAAAATGAACATATCTCTTTTTTTGAAAATGGGGAGTCAATTACTGGGTTTAAAAAAATGTATTTCATCAATAATTGACACTAATGTTAATTATTGGTGTTTCAAGTGTCATGTTCATGATAATTGTATAAAATTTCTGGGAAATGCAGTAAATTGCTTATTCATAAAGTTATCTGCAAACAATTTTTGAATATACAGGGTGTCCCAAAAAGGTGGTAACACACTTTAATTCCTCATCTATTAGAGTTAGGATAGGTAAATTGAAAAAAAAAAAATGTTCAAAATAAGATAGGAAAAAAGACTAGGGTAGGTGCACCAGTAACTGACACTTTACCAGATAATTTATTATAATTAGCTTTTATTTCAGAACTTTCATGAAATGGTGCTATTTAGTACACATTTAGACATTTAATTTTAGTGACTTTTTTTTTTTTTTTTTTTTTTTTTTTTTTTACATCTTCCAGGGCCTCTAGGTATCAAAATTTAATATTTTAAACTCAGTACTAAAATATTTTTTATTCTCAGCAGCTGCTTTAATGCTAAAATTAATGTCATATAGTGAAATCACTTTCTTGGACATTATCTAAACTTTACACCACTTTTTAAAATCAACATATTCTAGATTAATTTGTGTGGAGCTAAATTATTGTTTATTTTAAAATATTACTGTTTTCTCATCTCTACCACGTTTTTCCTGTTAGGTAAACACTGTTTTTCCTTGTTAGGAATGTAAGTTCCTCCAACTACAGTATTTAAAAATTTAAAAAATAAAAAAAATACTTTTGTTGCTCACTTTTCATTTATCTTAAAGAACACACACATGCAGTTTAAATTATTTCTTCTATTTTACAAACAAGATATCATGAGCTCAAGAACGGTAATGTTATTTTAGACTATCTGCAGAAATTTTAAGGAATTACAAGTCTTTATTTCATTTATTTCTAAGCATTTGCCATGTTGGAATCGACCCGGTTTCCAACCAACAGTACTTTTTCACGATGTGCAGATTCCAGTTTCCGTAGAAACACATGCTACAAAGTTCTGGCAATATGGAGAATGTCCTAGAACAAGTCAAACTTTCCACTGCATGGTCATACTTTCCATATAGTTTAGGGTTACTGATTGTAGGCTGATACTATGGCTAGCTTATCACTATGTTGACACGACTGCGGAGATTGTCCATGCTCCAGATTGGCTAACGTGTTTTGCCTAGCAATACTTGGCGAAAATGGCGATTTCTGCCAGTCTGTCGTGTGACTACCATCCTTTTTTTTAAGGCTAAGTCCTCTTTAACAGGGTTTCTACAGATTTCACAGCTTTTGCTTCCCTGACTTTATCTAACGTGCTTTCCCGAATTTTGTGTTTCTATTTTTAACATTACATCCTTTAATTAATAATTTTTTATATATTTTGCCCTTTTTTTTACAAATAATAATAATAATAAAATTAATATATACAAGAATCTTATTTGACATCACTGGATCCTAACAAAAACCATGTTTGATAAAATTTAGGATAAAATTAAGCATATTTCAACTGCACAAGATATACTCATAAAGAAAACATTTAAAAATTATTTAGAAGGTTGAATGAGAAAATGAAAATAAAACAATTTCTATACTTAGATTGATTGTGTATGATTACGGCAATGCTACACTAGGGCAATCTGGGCCAAAGGGAGGTGCCTTGGTAGGAGGACTTTCTAAGGGGTTCCAACGCGTATTCACGTTACATCTAGAGAAAACCTACCAAAACTCCAGACCGTTAGATCGACAGCCGCGCGATGGGACCCGAACCCGGGACCTTCACACTTCGGCCATCTACCAGTGGCATATAACCACTGTGCCATGGTGAGGCCCATTTCTATACTTAGATTCAAACAGTAAATATTTTCTTGATTTTACCGCAAAATTCAATTTTTCTTGCATTTCTCTGACCTTTCTTCAATTTCTGCTATTTTTCCCAACTTTTTTTTCCCAAATCCCTGACTTTCCAGGTCTGTAGAAACCCTGTTTAATCAACCGTTGTGCCATTTAAAAAAATTTTTTTTTTAGTTACCACGTAGAACCTGTAATTTTATTTGATGTGTGCTTAACAGTTTTTCATTAGTCATCAGTTAACATCATCAGAAAAGGTATGTGCTTTTTTTTTTTTTTTTTTAAGATTTCATCTCAATTGGACCATTCGAGAGAAACTGTAGATACAAACTGCATAGAACCTAGGGTATCCAAACATTCATTGGCATTTATGATACAACAATTTATGTAAGTTCATTTTCCACCTGTTTCTATTTAAAGCATAATACTTTTAGAAATTAATTTAAATTGAATTGTATCAAATATTATACAAAGACAACTATTTTTCATTTTATGTGAACTATAATCAGAAAAAGATAAAAAATTAATGTAAATAAAAATGCACTGCAAGAACATTTTACGTATAGAAAACATTCTATGTACTATTATCTGATACAATTCAATTTAATTTCTAAAAAGAAGTATGCTTCAAATAATAACAGGTTAAAAATGAATGCATCTTAATCCAGCTACTGAGAATCAGACTCTTATTTAAGCACTAAGCTTAAAATTTCAATTTCTTATACCAAAAGCCTCCTGGAGTCTTAAAAAAAACTGCATAAAGTGAAGTTTAAATGTCTAAATTAGTGCTAGATAGCACCATTCGATAATAGTTCTGAAATAACTTATTTCTCCTTCAGAAATAACTGTTATTTCAATTTATTATAATAAAGCATATTATAATAAATTATCTGTCAAAGTATCAATATTACTGGTGCACCTATCCTATTATTAATATTATCAATTCATACTTTTTGTCTAGTATTTTTCTTTAGTTTTGAAAAATAATGTAATGTGAGGAAATTATGATCTTTTAATAAAATATTTTTTGCTGTTCCTGTAAAAGGTTTTCATTAAGAAATAAATGAGCATGTTTCTCTACTCATTTATTAGGTATCAATTACCGGAGGATGAAGTGCCAGTCACTGGAGCCAAACGTTTTCTTGGTGTCTATTACTGGTGTTGCCAGGACAGCGTATAAATTATAGAAAAAAACAGAAATTTCCAATATTCTGTAATAAATTATACCCTACAAAAATTTTCAAAGTTCATTAAGTTTTGAAAGCAAAAAGTTTGTTTCATTATGGTTTTAGTAACTAGCATTTACTAGCTTCAATTACTGGTGGACCTACCCTACAAAATATATTTTATGCAATGCAAATATATGAATTATTAGTCATTTAATAAAATAAATGAATTCGCAAATTTTATGTTTAAATGTAATAGCTTACAATAAACAAACTAGATTTCTTATCAAAATAATTTTTAGTACCTCCGGAATAAACCTGACCAGGAGTAAGAGGACCAACATGAATACCAATCCTCAAAGCCCCAGTTTCCTGAAATAAAAATATAACATTGCAAAGACTTCAAATAAGAATGAAAAATGAAATGCATAAATCAGGGATTAGACAATGGGTTAACTAATGAGACTGCAGCCACCCCAAAATCAGTAGATTATACATAAACATATGCAATTTTACGAGTAATATACAGATAATTACTTTATTTTATTATTTTCTTTTGCAAAATAAGGAGATCTGTCTTATATACTCGTAAAGGTTTTGTACTATTATCCTCCTTCAATTTGTACAAATGCAAACACTGGTTCTTATTCAATTATTTAACAAATGTGACCAAAGTTGTGACAAGGACTAATACTATGAATGTCAATTTTGAAGGGTCTAAGCTTTGACAAAAGAGAAATATTCTGAGGGATGCTCAGAATTTATGTGATTCATTTCATCACATTTTTAATTAATATGTATTTTTCGGAATTAATACGCATTTTATTGTCACTAAATTTAATACTTTAAACCATTTTTAAATACCTAATTTTCCTGTTCAAGTTCTTTACCTTTGTTTTAAAATATCTTACTTTGACTTTCCATTATTCTTAATACTATAAGTAGTATTCTTTCTGTATCTGTTTAAAAATAACTCTTCCTGAAGTTTCTCAAAATTTAATACTAAGGTAACTTAAGATTCAATATTCCTATACCCTTTCCAAGTTGGGGAGTCTGAATTCAATAAGTATTTCTATTATTTTCTTCCACACCTGTCCATGGCAACCCATTCAGTAGTAAAGGTCATTGGCTTTGCATTTGGCATCCATTGAAAGCTACTGATTGTGTTCTTGCCAACTTGGCTTCAGTAACTCCCATATTCTTTTTACACACTTTGTCTTAATTGCTTGCTCTGATAAATATCTAACTTCTGCCAGCAACTAGTCATCGTGATATGTTATCTTGATTTTTTAAAAAGCTATTTAAAGTTTACTTGACTATTTTCTAAATATTACATTTTAAGGTCATTGATGTTAAGGCCATTTATATGAATATACTAAAAACTCTATACAATCAAGTTTTGCTTTGTTTAATTCTAACAAAGGAAGACCATGACCTTCGAAATTTATTTTCGGACAAAACTCTGTATAATAATAGTACTCTTTTAGGATGTTCACCCCTTAATATAATAGCCTTCATTGGGGGATCATTTTGGTGAAAAAAGATTTTGAAAAATCAAACTTATCTTATATAATAAGTTAATATGTTAAATCAAGGTGAAGCAGCCTTGTTGGTAATGTGCTCACATTCCACAAAGACATTGCGGGTTCGTGACTTGTGCTCGACTTTTTTTTTTTTTTTTTTTTCAATTTGTTTAATTATTTTTACAATTAAATACATCAATTATTTACAAACATCAATCATTTTATTTTGTTTAGAAGAAAGGCTTATAAAATATTATTAAATGATATTTTAACTATAGTAACTATTTTACTTTTTAAAGTACAAAATTACTAATAGTTATGATAATACTTAGGAGTTATTCTTAGGAAGTTTAAATTGTGTAATTTAATTTTATTTTACATGGATATTTTTGATTACAAACAAAAACCTAACTGATAATTGTCATAAAAACATTTAAAACAATGCATTTTTTGACAGCCAGCACAATTAATAAAAGAGGAATTATGGCAAGAACAATGTTCTTTAGAAGTTCAGTTGGAAAACAAACATAATTTACATTTAAGATTTTCCTACCCTCAAAGCTCAGCCAAATATCCAGTATATCGAATCATTTTATCAAAAATTGCCAATGAAACTGATGATGAACAACTGATTGAATTTTAATACTGTCTTCAAGGAAATTTATTTCCTGATTCTGTTCAATTAAATATGCTGAATTTTGTAAAAGCTTAAACAGATTTTTTGGGTGGAGGACTTTTTAAAGATTATCTGGTGATCGCTTACATCTGGAGAAAGGACCGCTTACATCTGCCCAAAACTCCAGGCTGTCTCATCAACAGCTGGGCAGTAGGCCAGAACACTGGACCTTCATTCATCTAAGGGTCCAAATTGAATACCAATTGGGCACAATTACATTAAGGGATGAACACCATAAAGGAGTACTATTATCATTATACAGGGGTTCGTCCCAAAATGAATTTCCTACAGTCATGCCTTCCCTTTGTAAGTTCCCGACGTCGAGGCCAAGAGGTCTTGTTACAAAGACTTTGCTGCTAATCTTGGCTTTTGCAAAAGATGGTCTTCGGGCCCACAGATTCCCCTCCACTTTGAATAATGATGGATTCAATAGTGTAAATGCACCTCTTTTTTACAATGGTAAATCCCACTGTGGCAATACTGATAAGGCTGCTGCCTTTGCCAAACAGTATGCAGCTACAAGCCACATCCCTCATAAAAAACAAACTGACCAAACTTAATAAATCTGTACCATTAGGATGCTTGACTAGGGAGGATTTTTCCTGTTTTCATTGTGATTTTTCTCTTTCTCAGCTGAACATTGCTCTACAGTCTGCTAGCAGTAATAAGAGTGCTGGCCCTGATAATCTACCTACAGAGCTCTTCACTCACTTGGGGCTGTCTGCCAGAACAACCCTTCTCGCTTTGTTCAACCTCATCTGGCATCGGACTTCCTTCGGACTGGACCAAGTCAACAATTATTCCGATCCTCAAGCCATTTAAGCCTCCTGCTAACCTGAATAGCTATTGCCCAATTTCTTTGACTAACTCCTGCTGTAAAATCATGGAGAGAATGGTTTTAAATCATCTGAATTACTACTTGAATAGGAACCATATCTTAACTGATTTCCAGGCTGGCTTTTGTGAAAAAAGGAGTACTATTGAACAGGTTTCTTTTCTTTCCCAGTGCATCAAAGATGGCTTCCATCATAAAGAATCTACTTTGGCAGGCTTTGTAGACTTTAAATCTGCTTATGATGGAGCCTGGAGAAAGATGCTTGTCCATAAATTAATTCAAATTTGTATACACGATAATATGCTGAATTGGTTTAAATCCTTTCTGGCCCAAAGAATTGCTAGGGTAAAATAAGGGACACCTTTTCCCAATATATGTTCATCTTAGAAATGGCCTACCTCAGGGTGCTGTTTCACGCTGTACCCTCTTCAAAATCATGATCAATGATCTGGTTGCCAAAATTCAAAAAGTGAACGGAATAAAGGTCCTCCTTTTTGCTGATGACGTGGTCATTTATTGCACAGATAGTAACATTCAGACGGCCAATCAACTAATAAATGAGGCTTTGGCTGCCTTGGAGGATTGGTGTAGTGAAAACCTCATGGTGGTGAATCCTGAAAAGACTGAACTTTTTACCCTCTCTACTGAGGGCCGGATTCAAACGAAACAGAGTTCTATCGTTTTCCGTTGCGATCGCGGAAATTTTCGACTGATTCCTATGTTTCTTATTCAAGTGAAACCTGTCTATCGCTTTTGGATCACGTGACACTGCGATCGGTGTTTTGCTATCGCTTTTTCAAAAGCGATCGTTTTCGAGAACATGGCGGATCGAACGGCGGATGGTTGATAAGAAGATTACAACAACAACGAAGACTCGTTATTTAAAATTACGAAGCAATCCGTTGGAATTATCAGACAGGGAATTCTGCAAAAGATTTAGGCCTGCGGAAAGCTGAATTTCTCTCAGAACAGAATTTCTGTAGGGTTTATTTTCTGTCGGCCTTTGAGTTCCACTCTAGTAGATACTACGATGCAGGCGCCATCTATAGTCCTTATTTTAAATCGTTTATTGCTCGGTTAATTTGATGTTTGAAACAGCGCAAAAAAATACATGAATAACGAATAATTTCTCTCTAAAATAAGCATCCTAGCAACCCTCCTAAACAAATAAATATTCATACCATTATATTAAGGATGTTTTTGATTGTTAATTATATATCAGAACATAAAATATATAGTAATTCTACCACTCCATTATAATTATAAACAGCTTCTCTGCTACAGAAAAATAAAATGTAGTAGGCAAACTAGAGAACAATTATTATTCGATAATTCGAACAATTCGACATGATAATTATGACGAACAATACTATTATTAATAATTTTCTAAAAAAAATCTTCATAAATTAAAAATGTATTTCCATGATTATAAACATACAAAAAATATTAACCTAAACCAGTTAAAATTTTAAAACATTAACCTACAATACTGTTGGGGAAAAAAATTAAGACACATCCTGTTGTCCGTTGCAGCTCAAACATAAATAAATAAACAGTTAGTCGTCACCATTAAGTTAAAAGTTCTTTCCAGAGAAAGATGCGATTTTTTTATTGGTTAACAGCGACTTTCTACGTCACTGGAAGTTGCGTTTTCACTCTGTGGTGATAAAGTTTCGATCTAGCAAACCTGTAAGTTCGATCGCCTATTTTGTTTCACTTTGAATACACTTTTGCGATCGCTTGTAAAAGCGATCGAACTTCCAGAGAGAAAACGATCGTTTTGGAGACGACCGATCGCGTTTCGTTTGAATCAAGCCCTAAATTTCATGATATATCTCTGCACTTTGGAGGTAAATCATTAAGGAGGGTTTATGATGCTAAATATTTAGGAGTCTCTCTTGACTCAAAGTTGGAAGACTCACTCCTCTGAGATAGCAAATTGACGAATTGATCGCTTAAAATTGCTGAAACGTCTTACGGGGATTACCTGGGGTTCTACTCAAGATGTCCTTGCTACAGTATATAAAACTTATATTAGACCAGTTCTGGACTATGGTGGAGAACTAATGGCCACTGCCTCAGCTGGTTGTGGCATGGCACTTGATAGAGTCCAAAATAAAGCCCCCAGGCTTATAACTGGTGCTGCACATTCTACTCGTATTTATGCAATGGAGATACAAACTAACTTAGAACCTCTCTCGTTTAGAAGAGAGCGCCAACTCTTAAAACTTTATGAAAAGTGTATGAGACTTTCACTTTGTCATTGGACTTCCTATATTCCTCGTGTGGGTAGACTGAAGACGCATAATACATTTCTGGGCACTGCAATAGCACTTTTCCAAAAGCATGCAATTAAGCAGTATGAAAGGGAACCCTTTATTGTTGGTTCCTCCTTACCCATGAATGTTTGCCTTCCGCAGTACAACCTCTCTATTGGTATGAGTGAAAGCAAGTCTGACAGTGTTCCGGCTGCTCTGTTGGCTTTTCCTTAGAGACTATCCATGCACTTTATCCTATTGAAGATTGGCTTCATGTTTACACTGATGGCTTGCAATCCGATATTGGTGATTGTGGTTTGGGTTTTTATTGCAAAGACTACTTTGAGGGTTACCTTGCTGTTGGTTCCCCAGCAACTAACTTTGATGCCGAAATCGAAGCCATCAGCCAAGCTGCATTAAGACTCGCAACTATTTCTTCTCACTCCAAAGATGTTTTCCATGTTGATTCCCAAGCCGCAATCCAAATTTTGGGATCCTTTTGTAAAGATGATACTGTTAGGGTGAATAACACTCAAACTATTCTTGACAATCTTTTGAACAGTGGGTGGACCGTCATCCTTCAGTGGATCCCAAGCCACTGTGGTATTCCCGGTAATGAACGCGCGGACAGTCTAGCTAAGGCTGGTTGTTCATTATTTCAGTCATCCTGCCCTTATCCCTATTTTCATATTTGTAATGAAATTAAAAGAGTAATTGAAGGTGCACTTAAGAACTATCACAGGACCCATGCTGCAGGAAAGTCCTGGAACAAACTTTTGATTCACCCCCTGCCGGGTAACCTTCCTAGACGTGTGGGCTCTGCAAATTTTAGACTTTTAACCTCTCACTTTTTACAGGGGCACCTACACCATATAGGTGTTTCACCTTCACCCGACTGCCCTCTGTGTCCTGAGGCAAATTTCATGAACTTTGACCCTTTGCTGACTTGCACTGCACTTCAAGACAAGCATATTCTTTGGAAATTTTTTTAACTGTTCTGAACTGTACTGGGCTGCGAGAGGGAAATTGTGGTCTAAGGACTTTTCCTAGGTGTATGAGGGAAAAAAAAAACTATTTTAATAACTAGAAGCCCGTTGTGGAGGCAATTACAACGGGCACTAGAAAAAATATTTGATGAAAGCATGTGTACGCACAATATATTTGATCTTCGTCCCCCTAAAATAAATAACTTTGTATTCTTGTATTCCATTATTATTATAGACCCAGATCGAATTTTATTTTCTTCTGGAAATGCACCAAAACTTTTTGCATTCAAACGATTTTGTTTTGTGTAGCTCCTCTTATATCAATGCTTCAAGCAGACGATTAATTTAATGAAAAAAATTAAACTATTATCTGAAAGAACTTTTAAATGAACTGACTTCCCTTGGACTACTGGACTACTTTCTGTCAAGCCTTGGGTTGACAGAGAGCCATCTTAAATAAAAAGTGATAAAAGCACACTTTAAAATTATTATTATATCTATGAGTTAGTGAATAACAAGATGGTGCAGTTCTACATCATAATAGGTTTTAGAATATAAATAAACTAACCTTTGGACACTTTTTAGTGCCTAATTTCTGACCTACCCTTTGCTAGTTAACATAGCACATGGTACATTTATGAGATTATTTTACTTTTGACTAAAACTTGACTTGCCCCATTTTGCTTTTCACTGGCTCATTTATCGTAAAAAATTGCTACATGAAACATACACACAGAAAACTTCAAAGGAATAAAAAATGAAAACATACTGTATCTACTTGGCGCAAAGTAGTTCCTCCACTAAAGAATACTGGCTTCCGAGCATCCACTAAAATATAATCAAAATATTCTCTCCAGTCTTTCTGTTTCAAAGAAAATAGTTATATAATCAATCAGTAAATTGACCATCTGAATAAAATCCAATTTACATAAAATATAAATTAACTAGAGTTAAAACTGTAAATTCCTGGCACATTTTTACATACTGCATAATAACCAACCTCCAAATGTAAAATATAGGAGCATGTCTTTAAAATATAGCAGTATCTTTATGCAGTATAAAAATTGATGTGAAGTTATACGCATATGCAATACTGCAGTAACTAAGACAACTATTTTAAGTCAAAAAACTAGAGTATTATAATTTTCATTAACTGTTAATTTTTTTTTTACAAATGCATTTCTCATGCATATCTTTTAGGTAGATTTGACCATAAAAATAAAGTGCAACTTGCAAAAAATCCCAAATGTATTTAAATATTATTAACTTGTAAAAAAAAAAAAGTAAAAGGAGGGTCAATTATTAATCATACATGTATTGGAGACTTCAATAAAGAAATTCTGAAGAAATGATCATTCGCAAGAAGGATTAGAGAAAATTGAAATTGAAACACTTGAGCATAATTTTCATTGCAATTTTCACCGCCAAAAAAAATTATGCTATTCTTTATTGGAGCAATTTTCGCCTGGCAAAATTGGGAGACATTTAACTGACAATCTCATAAATATTGGCTGTAAACTTTTGTTTCCTTTTTTTTAATCTTAAAATTTTAATAAATTTTATAGACTGAAAAATCAGATTTTTTTCTAACTAGATTATTCATAATCTAGTTAGAATCAGAGTCTAGTTAGAAAAATCTAGTTAGAAAAGTTAGAAAGATCTAGTTAGATCTAGTTAGAAAAATCAGATTTTCAGAGCACATTAAAAATAGTGGACAAACTCCAGCAAAAATGCAACCTGTGGAAGCTGTGGTACTAGCAAATAATACATAAATATACTGTTACAGAATAGAGCTGAAGCAAACCGCATGTATTCGGTACTAAGATACGGATAATCACTCAGACTCGAAGTAACGAATTGTTACTTTTCGGTTGATATCGTTACTCGATCCGAAGGTTTCGGATCGAGCAGCTTCGAACTTCGAATACAGACTGCCAGGCGAGGCGAACTAGGGGGGAAACAGGTTCCAGTAATCGAGTACTAATATCTTCTGTTATTTGTTACTGGCAGTTACTGGATATCGGATCGCGGTTTCAAGGGGGAAAATGACTTTCGAGTGTGCATTTCGGATCGACCAGGTTCGAACTTCGAATACAGGACTGCGGGAGGGAGAAAATGATTTTCGGTATTTGAGTAATAGTATGTTCCGTTCCGTTACTAGATACCGGAAGTATTATGGATTCTCGCTGTTTGAAGGGAAAAATCAGTTTCGGTATTTGAGTAGTAGTATGTTCTGGTTGCAATTCGTTTGTGCCGAGCCGGATGGTATCGTTTTGATGAGGTTTGGAAGAATCCGTATGTATCGTTACAGTTATGGAGATGGATATACTATCTGCTGCTCTATTGATATGGGTCGTACAATGGGGGGATAGGATCCGGTGTATAGCATGTTCTTATGCGCAGTTGAACTTTTTTTGCGGGGGGGGGGGGGGGTGTTCTTATAATTGTAGAGGAGCAATACATATAAGAGAAGCATGTTAGTAAGGGGTGCTAATTTCGGGCTTTCTAACATTTTGGTACTAAATAGTGGTGCAATCAGAATTCTTTCTTTCAGGGTGGTTCCGAAGCAGGATTGCGAACTTAACTTTTTTTTTTTTTTTTTTTTTTTTTAGCTAGAATCGAAATATGAGTAATAAATAACAAATTATTTAAATACACCTTTTAAAAAATATATTTTTATAAAGTAAACGAATTCACACATTTTTATTATTTAAAATATTATTTGGAACTAAAAAAAATATTTAGCATGGAAACCTAAACACATTTTTTAAGTAATTGTTTAAAAAATATATAAAAAATTGAGAGAGACCCGGGATTTCTATGCCCACTCCTGCGTAAGCCACTGGTATTAAAATAATTCAATGAAGTTCAGTATGTTTCTAAAATGTCGGCGTTTAGGGGGCTATCTTCCCTATTTTATGGTACATTTTATTCCATAAACTCATGGAATACGCATAGCCCGGTGCAACCATTCTTTCTGTATGAAAGGAGTGATAATTTTTGTTTAAAGAATGCTCTCATATATGCACCCACAGAAGGGGCTAACCCCTTTCATCCCAAAAGTGCAGAAATAGAACTGGAAATATCTTAAAAATAGGTAATTCTCATTGAATAAAACAATTTTAATTTAAAATATGGTAATTTTTAATTTACTTCGAAAAATGGTCCAGCAAAAGAAGTTTTTGATATGAAATAAGAACTCACAAATAATAAAGATATTATGCTTTTAGAGATGCAAAGTAGTTGATATCATACTGAGATCCCCTGCCCTGTGAATTTTATATATATGGCCCAATCCCTGGATCTCAGTATTCGAGAACCCGCTCCCAGAAAAAACACGAGTCACAAGCTTTCCTTTACACTTTTTATGATAAGAATGAACAGGTTAAACCAGCGTTCAAAATTAAAAAAAGGGGGGGTTGAGAAAAAAAAGAATGGCATATGTCTTTGGAAGATTTCTATGTGCACTCAGTAATTCGGATAATTTAGCATTGTATAAAACCATAAATGTGTATAAAAACAATCTGTAAATCGGAGAAAATAAGCTCTAAATACAACTTTGTACAACTTCGCTAAAAAAAATTCTTTTTGGTTATGGGTTTATGTATGGGCGGCATATACCCATAACAACACTGTCCCGGATGTGTTGTTATGGGGCACTATATAACACCCTATTACCGATTCTATTAGTAGTAACGAAAGTAACGAGTAACGAATACTTAGTAACGAATAGCGAACATCTAAGTAACAAATACATACGGATACTCATTTTGTCGTTACTTTTACAGCACTATTACACAATGTATTTTCAAGTTGTGACATAATTTATTTTTCAAATAATGCAGTAACAATTTTTAAGTTTCCTTTCTAATCAGGGCTGTAGTGATTTAAATCAGTTGATTAAAATCACAGATTAATTAAAAACCACTTTCAATCACTTTAAATATCAAGTTAAAATTTTTAATGAAATAAAATTGTTGATTTCATTTCAATTGGTGATTGAAAAGTTTCTACATGTATGTATTGAAAAGGGGAAAACGAGAAACTGTGGTCAAAAGTAACACTGGCCAATTCTAATATTTTCTACTTAATGCATGATATAACTTGATAGCAGCATGATAAAGCACCCTCTAATAATTCAAGTACAGAAACTGCAACAAAATGAGTTAAATGTCTTGATATGATGAATAATGTGTTTTTGTTGCTTTGAAGTAAAAAGTTGTTCTGTTAAGTTTTTGCTCCCTAAATAGTGTCTCGCTAACATGTAACTCATTAGATGATATCATTTTTCTGTTGCATGCTAGTTTAAAGAAATGCTGTTAGAAATGTTATTTAAAATAAATTTGATCTTTCAGTGATACAAAGTAGTTGCCCCATGAAGCTGTTCTAGTTTACCCCAGATTGAGACAATTTTAACACTTCATCAATTGACATATATATATCAAAATTCTGCTCATGTGGAACCGTAATTCCCAAATTGCATTTATACAATTTTGTAATTATTGTTCACACACAATAACGTAACAAAATTTAATGCAAAGGTTCTTTGATGTCTAGCTCAAATCCGCATTCGAGTTTTTGCATTAACCCTCTGACTGCTCAATTTGTGGACCAAAATTGCTTCAAATTTTTTTCCCATATTTTAAATCTATATACATCAGAGAATTGAAATATGCATTTTTTATTTCTAGAAAGGTTTTTTTCATACAGATTTTAATCTTGAGAAACTAAGCTTCAGAAAAACCAATTTCAGATGGTATCACACACACAAAAAAAATGTTTTAAATAAATTTCAATTGAATTATAGTTAATTTCCATTTATTCCATAATATAAGAAAATGCACCACTGCCTAATGCTTTGAAAGTTTATTGAATCATGATCAGATTCATCTCTGAGGAGCAGTCCAAAAAATCTATATTACTATCAAAACTAAAATCACTTTCAGAATCTGGTAAATCATCCAGAATACATATACTCTGTCAATCGCTGAACATTTTCTAGCAGGCATTTCTGATAAGAAAAATAGGGCAAACAAGTGAAGTTAGAGCAGTAAATACGAAGTACCTTCACAAATGTCGCAATTTAGTGGATGACTAAGACATCTGTTGATCAAAACCTAAATTAATCGTCTAACACTGTATGTAATTTATTTCACTGGTTAAGCAGTGAAAAAGCGGGATGGGCTCCTCAATAAAGGAAGGAAAACACCTGCCCTGCGAAAATCGCAGGATGAGCAGCCAGTAAGGGCGTTCTATCTGAAGAGCAATCTGCCACAGGACTTTTGGGGGGGGGGCTTCCCCCCCAAAAAAATTATGTTAGACAATAAAAAAAATAATAATGCATCTTCACCCGATGCACTATGTACTAATACTAAAAGTAAAATTGCATGTCTCTTGACAGAAAAACAGACTTTCAGAAAAATTTCATAAGCACAAAAATTATCTTGAAAAATGGGTCACAGAGTTCATGTTTTGGAAAAAAATATTGCAAAATTCTGTTTTCCTGAGTATTTCATAATTTCTCAAGGTTGATTGTTTGTAACAGTTCATACTATAACTTGGAAAGAAACATTCTAAATTTTTCAAAGTGTCTAGCACAATTACATTTTTCAAAAGGCTGTTAATAAGTAGCATGATTCCTGTTAACGCCCACGCTCAGCTTGGCGAATTTTCCCTAAATTGTTGTAACCCTTTTTAGCCAAGCTCACCAATTTTACTGCACAATTTCTTTCTCCAGAACTTCGCATGGCATCTACCAATCCGCAGTAACACGCATTGAATAAACGCATTACATTATCTTGTATATATGTAAAATAAAAAAATTATTTAGAATTTATACAGTCTGCTTAATTCGAAAATCGCATTATCGTCACCATTTTGGTCCGCACACGACGGAGAACGCATCAGCAAATTTATACATATTTTGGTAAAATTGGATACTCTTGCATTATGTCGGTGAAGGACGCCCTCACCACAATTAACCAAAAACGAGGAACTTTAAAGGGAATGATTACAAGACTGGCAGCATACTTAGACGAAGATAAGGAGAGAGACAAATTAGAACTGGAAACCAAACTAGAACACCTCCGCAATTTAATGCCAAAATTGGAAGCCTTACGATTTGAATATTTTGAAGCCATAAAGAACGATGACGATTTGGTTCCTTAAGAAAATGCAGTATTGGAACTGGAAGAAAATTGCATAAACTTAGAGGTAAGGATTAAAAAAATTCTTTACCAATCAAATAAAGTTTGTGATAATACCCTTACTACTAAAATATCAGAATCAAATGCAAATTGTGTAAACATAAAGCTACCAGAAATTCCTTTACCTAAATTTTCTGGACAATACCAGGACTGGTATACATTCAAGAACCAATTTGATAATCTAATTCATCAGAATGATAAGTTAACAGATGTTCAGAAACTGTATTACATGAAATCGACCTTTGAAGGTCCTGCGGCAGAATTAGTTATGCTAGACGATTCATATTCGTCACTGATTGAAGCTTTAACAGATTGTTTCGAAAACAAGCGATTAATTGTCAACAGTCATATAAATGAACTATTGTCGTTAGATATACCATCGCATGAATCAGCTAAAGGCTTAAGACTAACAGTTTACAGATGTCAAAAACACATTAGAGCACTTAAACTGATAGGTTTAGAACTCAATTCATTTTCGGAAACAATGCTAATTAATATACTAGTTAAAAAGCTAGATTAAGAAACACGAAGACAGTTTGAACTCTCTATAGTCTCATCAGAATTGCCTGAATGGAGCAATTTCATTGAATTTTTAGAAAAAAGCTGTTTGATGTTAGAAAATGTTCAAACCGTTGGTGCTAACATAAAACCGAAACATCCTTTTGAAACGCATAGAAAATTGCATTCCTTCTTTGCAAAAAATGATACTAAAAATGTTTGCATTGCATGCAAGGGTACGCAACCTCACCCTTTATTTAAATGTGCATTGTTTTTGAAATTAGACCCATCATCCAGGCTTAATTTAATAAAAAATACTCATTGCATAAATTGCTTGTCAAATATGCATAAATTAAATTGCTGTTTAAGCGATAGAAAGTGTAAACAATGCTCCTTAAATCATAATAGCCTTTTGCACATTAATTATAATGCAGGGATCAAAAGAGATTCAGTTAAACCCTTATCAGTTGGAGATCCCAGCACCCAAAACCGCAAGACCAGTAATTCAGAAACCCAGTGTGATTTATCGGTTTCATTGCATGCTCAGAGCGTACAGACAAGGTTGAGTCAGTACTTCTGCCGACCGTGATTGTTTATATTAAGAACGGCTGTGGAGCCTTTTTGCCAGCGAGAGCGCTTGTTGATTCAGGAAGTGAAAATAATTTTATTTCATCACAATTAGCTAATGACTTGAGTTTAAAGAAAATTAAAATTAACATGACAGTCTGTGGGTTAAATAAAAGTATCACTCATATAAATTCAAAAACATCCGTGCATATTACGAACAAGGATAAATCCTTCTCCCAGACTGTAGAATTATTAGTCATTCCCAAAATAACAGATTTTGTTCCCTCTCCTAATAGTAACATAGAAAAAAATAATCTTCCATCTGGTTTATGTTCGAAGACCCAAAATTGGATCAGGCACATAAAATAGATATTTTACTCTCAGCTTCCTTCCTCTTTGAAATTTTAGTCAGGTAAATACGTCATTGATAAATTAATCTTTCAAAATTCAAAATTTGGGTATATAGCTAGCGCAAGCGCAGAAGAAAACTTTAACCATAAATTTTGTGGTCTTGGGATGCAAAACAAACCGATTGACAATTTAATCGAGAGATTTTGGAAATTAGTTCTGGGAAATTAGTTAGTCAGTTAATGAAAATAATTGTTCTGTAAGTGAGGAATCTGCTTACTGTGAGGAACATTTTAAGATAACGCATAAGAGGAATGATGAAGGCCGTTACGTTGTAGAAATGGCTATGAAAGAATTTCCCCCTAATTTAGGAGACTCAAAACAAATTGCACAAAAATGCTTGGATAATTTAATTAAAAGATTAGAAAAAGACCCCTCCCCCCCACATGAAAAGACTTTATTATGAATTTATGGAGGAGTATGAAACCCTAAATCACATGGAAAGGGTAGTTGAGGAGGAATTACCCAGCAATTATTATTTTTTACCTCATCATGGGGTTTAAAAGGCTGATTCGTCAAGTACTCTCCTTAGAGTGGTATTTAACGCGAGTTCGTCGAGTTCTAACCGAGTTTCCTTAAATGATGTTTTGTTAAAGGGTGACGTTGTGGAGGATATTTTTGATTTATTAATCAGGTTCAGAACATATAAATTCGCATTTACTTTTGATGTTAAAAAGATGTTTTGTCAAATATTAATAGCTCCTCATCAAAGAGACTATTTACGCATTTTGTGGTATGATAGTAGCTCATGTAAGGCAATTACATATAGGCTGAAAACTGTCACTTATGGAACATCCTGTGCACCATATTACGCGATACGCACAGTGAAGCAACTCGCAATGGATGAGTCATTAAATTATCCTTTAGCTTCAGAAATTGCATTACGCGACATCTATATGGATGACTGCATTTCTGGTGTGAATGATCTTAAAATCGCACCAACTGTCCAGTAGCAACTCATGGATATGTTTGCTAAAGCCGGCATGACCCTTCACAAGTGGTCCTCTAATTCTCACGAACTCTTGAACAGCCATCCAAATTTAAACCAAGAACGCTAAATTTTCACTTGATCCTCATGTAACAAAAACTTTGGGCATGAATTGGTTCCATTTCGAGGATTGTTTTGTTTTTAGGGTTGGTTGCAGTCAGAACCCCAATCCTACCAAAAGGACAGTACTCTCTTCCATCGCAAGATAATATGATCCATTTGGGTTACTTGGACCTGTTATCTGTAAAATGAAAATATTTCTACAAAAACTGTGGTTGGAAAATTTAAGTTTCGATGACACTCTCCCTCTAAATCTGACCGAAGAATGGAACAACTTGATTTCTTCTTTAAAGAGCCTTGAACTGATAAAATTTCCACAATGGATTCTCGTCGATACTCCTCGCAAAATAGTGCTTCACTGCTTCGCCGACTCGTCTCAAGCAGCTTTCGGCACAGTCATTTATCTACAATGCATTATGAATGACGATACCTCAACTTCTAGACTTGTGGCAAGCAAGTCCCGAGTGTCCCCTTTGAAAACATTGTCTATTCCTAGACTTGAACTCAGTGGTTGTCTTCTCGCAGCTGAACTATACACCAAAACCGAACTGTCACTAAATCTTAAAATAGACAGGTAATGATGTACACTGACTCTACCATATCCTTAGCATGGATTCGTACACCCCCTTATTGGCTGTTCTTCGAAAAAAAAGAACTCTGTTTTTAGTCTTGGTATACAAATTGAAATAAACTAATAGCACCATGGTCTCCAAAAAATTCCAGATGGTTCTTCATAAGCTGTTTTACACACTGCGATAAGCGAAAACGCTGTGGCTTTTGTGAAATTTTCAGAAAAAATTCTTAAACATGGATCTGAGCTGCAAGATTTTTCGAAGAGTGACACGCTTTGCGAAAATTTCCGATTTTTAAGAATTTTTTCTAAAAGTTTTGAAACTGATACAGATTGGCCTGTCTTCGCAGTTTGTAATACAGCTTGTAAAGAGACAGTTTCAAAATTTTGAAGTGCCTGGCATAATTAGTTTATTTGTAATTATGTACCAAAATCGCATGATCTTTTCGAATAACACCGTTAAAACATTTGTACCAAACAGGGTGTCTAAAATACAACAATTGACTGAGAACTGCACTTGGAAGCACGTTCCATCGCAAGATAACCCAGCAGATGTTATTTCAAGAGGACTTGTTCCAGACCAACTGGCTGAACATAGCCTGTGGTGGAATGGCCCGTCTTTCCTTCAAGAACTTGTTCTTTGGATGATCAGCCACAAGATGATGTGTCTTCTGACTCATTTTTTGAATGAACTGAAGGACAATATGACTCACAATTTATTGGCTCTAAATTCTTCTGAATTTTTAACTACCTTTTTTAGCATCAGTAATAATTATAGGAAACTAATTAACATTTTTAGTTTTGTTCTTAGATTTATAAGTAATTGTAGAAAATGGATGAGAAGCGGTCCTCTTTCCGCCTCTGAAATTCAAGAAGGTGAGTATAAATTAATTTCGCTGGTGCAGCAAAATGCTCTGGCTGAAGACTACGACATGCTAAAGAAGGGTAAACAGGTAACCTCTTCTAGCAAGTTAAAATTTTTGTCGCCATTTCTAGATAGTAATTTAAATGTTATTAGAGTTGATAGACAACTTAAAAATTCTGATCTACCCTTTGAAGTGAAGCACCCTGTAGTATTGCCAAAAAATAGCATTTTTTCCAAATTACTAATGCAAGATATTCACTTAAGAAACTGCCATGTTGGAGCGCAAATGCTGTTACATCTAACTAGGCAAAACTTCTGGCCAATAAGTGGTAGAAATTTAGCTCACAGTATTGTGCATAATTGTGTAATTTGCAACAAATATAATCCCCAATTTTCAGTACAAAAAATGGGCGATTTACCCAAAGAGAGATGTAATCCTACTTCTCCCTTTTCAGTTACTGGCATAGACTTTTGCGGACCCTTCTACATTAAAAACAAGTATCAAAGGAAGGGACCCCTTCAAAAAATTTACGTATCAATTTTTGTCTGTTTTGTTACCCGCGCAGTACACTTTGAAATCGTCTCAGAATTGACTTCGGACTCTTATAGCCGCTCTAAAAAGATTCATGTCGCGAAGAGGGAAGATCTCAACTATTTTCACAGATAATGGTCGTAATTTTGTAGGAGCAAACAATGAATTAAAGCGCTTATATAAGTTGGTTAACAATCCAGATCATAGTTTAGGTAATTATTTAGGCTGTGAGAAAATTCAGTGGAACTTCATTCCCGCAAGGTCTCCTCATTTCGGAGGCATTTGGGAGGCTGGAGTGAAATCGTTCAAATTTCACTTTTTACGTGCTGTAGGTGGCCTTAAGCTGACTTATGAAGAATTTTTAACCGTTTGCAATCAAATTGAAGGGATTTTGAATTCACGACCATTAATTCCTATTTCATCTGACGCAAATGAATTGCAAGCTTTAACTCAACTCTCAAGCTTTAACTCAACAGCTTTGCTCATTTTTTGATCGGTAGACCAATTTTGGCTATGAGTTAACCAAATTTGACAGATTTTTCAGATCATATTCTGAGGCGATGGCAAAGGGTAACAAAAATAACGCAACATGTCTGGCTTAGATGGCATAATCTTAATCATCTACAACAGAAAAATAAATGGTACTTTAAAAAGGACAATGTGAGCATAGGCACTATGGTAGTAGTAAAGGAGGATAACACTTAACTCCTGGATGCTAGGACGAATTCAGAAGGTATTTTATGGAAATTATAATGCTGTTCATGTCTGTCTCGTAAAAACAGCAACAGGGACTTATAAACGTCCAATTACTAAATTGGCAGTGTTACCAATTGATATTTAGAATTTTAAAAAAAAATCTTCAATTAGCTTACTTAAGGAATTTTTTGTTACGATGTTGTATTTCATATTAATGTGTGTATGTTTATTCATAACTTGTAATTTTATGTGTACTCAGATTCTTAATTTCAATCGTTATTATTTGTGTCATTTGTGTTTTTTTTTTTTGGTCTGCAATGTCTGTAACCTTGCACGGTCGGGCAGTATGTTAATGCCCACGCTCAGCTTGGCAAATTTTCTCTAAATTGTTGTAACCCTTTTTAGCCAAGCTCACCAGTTTTACTGCGCAATTTTTTTCTCCAGAACTTCGCATCGCATCTACCAATCCGCAGTAACATGCATCGAATAAACACATTACATTATCTTGTATATATGTAAAATAAAGAAATTATTTAGAATTTATACAGTCCGCTTAATTCGAAAATCGCATTATCGTCACCAATTCCCAAAAACAAATGCCTTAAGTTGTGCAAATATTGATGAAAATGTGCAAAATAATACATCTGACTCAAGTTTCCCCTACACAGAACATACAACAACAACAACAAAAATTTATTATATTGGTATAGAGTATTTTCCATATCTTAATTTTTGAAAATATATGCAAATTTGATTTTAAATAAATCTTGAATGAGCAACACAATAAAACATAACACATAAGATGAACCAATTTATACGAAATGAAGTAAATATTTTGAAATGATTATGTTCCCAAAAGAAAGAATGTAGTAATAAGAAGATATTGATGAAAATGAAATAAAATTTGTATGTATGTTAACTACAGCTAAATATTAACAACGAAAAATTAAGAGAATTTTTAACATGTCAAAATTATGCAATAGATCATGAATAGAGAAAGCTTCCAAACTTGTGTTTGAAAAAAAAAACAATTTAAGCAGCTCATTTTGAAATTGCCCAGTATCCTAACAAAAATATCAACAGTCAAGAAATGTTTATTGTTCCTTTTTTCCTTTAATGAAATTATTTTATATTTCAAAAGTATGTTAAGTATGTTGTAGTTTAAAAGTATGTTAAAGTATTACATTCTCACTTCCACATTTACTTCAAAAATGTATAATAAATGTATACGTATAATTCTATGAGTGTTGCATTGTCTAACAATATTAAATATGTATGTACGGCTACATATACAGCTTTTAAAAAAATCATAAAGATCAAATCTTGATTTAAGTAAAAAAAAAAAATCCGATTTAAATAAAAAAAATCTACTTTTTGAAAAAAAATCCATAACCCTGTTTCTAATTTACTGTTCTTCAATAAGGAAATTTTCAACTGAAGAGGAATAAAGGATAATTTTCTTTATTGTGCATCATAAGTCTTTGTACATTGTAAAAAGAAAGTAAGTTCAGTTAAAGTATGCTGTGACAGTATAGCTAGAACATTCTTCCACCTTTAGACAACAAACAGATTTCCCAAATAAAAATTTTAGTTCTTTCTAAGCAAGCTATTAATTGAGACTAATTTGATAGATTAATGGAATTTAAATCATTTTTCAGAAAAGGTAATCTGTGTAGCTAGGAACAAGAGGGAATTTTTTACTAAGCACTTAATGTGGCAGGGGAGACAAAATTTCCCATTCCACTTCTTTCAAACATTTCTCTATCAATTTAGTGGCATGTAGCCTAGCATTATCAAGTAGCAGAATGAGTTTATCTCGTGCCTATTGTCCTCTTCATATTAATTATCCTTACATTCTCAGTTCAAACATACAAACTATAGTCAATACTAATCACTAATGATGGTTTTCATAAAGTAACACTAGAAAACTTGTATTTTCCAGTTTGTGTGTGTGTGTGTATGTGTACTACTATGCTTGTCTTTCATGTCCAAATCACCATTTTTATATCCAACAAGCAAGCATTAAGTTTGAGAGATAACTATAAAAAAAAATGCAGGTTCATATCCAATATTTCAAGTACAGTAAAATCCGTTTAAGAAGATGCTGCTTAAGAAGTTTCCCACTTAAAAAGTTTTTATTTGTCGTTCCCAATTTTTTCCTATTTTTACAGTGTTAAAACAAACTATTTAAAAAGTTTCATTCCAAATACTTTCCCATTTAATTTTTTTTTTTTTTCACATTTAAGTTTACTTTCAGAATGTGTTTACATGTGCATTTCATTTTTCTCCCCCCCCCCTTTCTTATTACTGTTTGTAAAAATCAATGTTTAGGACTGAAAACGATTGTATTAGCCACCGAGAAAAATTCATGAGGTTACAGAAAATTAAGAAATAAGTGAAACTGAATAAGAGGTTGTGTAAATTTTTAGTTTTTTGGGCAGGACTAGAAACTTTTCGTCATTTTATTAAAAGCACTGAAGATGAGAATGAAAATTTTTTCTGTACAATCAATTCCAATAATGCTTAAAGTGATATTTTTTAAAAGATTTAATATAGAATAGTTAATTATATTGCGTTACTTTATTAACTAATTTTTTGAGTGTACAAAACAATTTATATAAGTCATTATTAATTTTATATTATTTATATAATATTTTAATAATGTCAAAAAATATTTCTTCGATATTTATACTGAAATTATTTTATTCGTTTTCCAAAAAATTAGTTGCCCGTTTAAGAAGTGTTTGCCCTTCATCCACTTGTAAAACTTCTTGAGCAGGCTTTACTGTATGAAAAATACCTTGTATTATCTTGACTTCAAAAAAGTTTTAAAATGTAGACATACTTAAGCAATAAAAGCAACTTATCTAAATTTTTAAAACTATTTTTAATTTTTATTCAACGTATGGGAAAATCTGTAAAAGTATAAAATTCTAGTTTTTTCTTTTTAACAAGTAAAAATACATATTTTTAAATACTGATCTTTAGATTTAATCTTTTACTTTTGATATAAAACAACAACAATATCAATCTCTTACCTTTTCCTCCGAGGGGAAGTCAAAAAGGTAAGACATTATTTTCTGTAAAAAAAAATAAAAAAATAAATATTTTATATATACTTTTTTACAAAGACTTATTATAAAGGATATTAAAGTAACAAACACTAATTTTTCACGAAAACAAAGTATTAGACTAAAATATTATAGAGATGAGACGGGCTCGGGCCCTGTAATTCACAATTGTGTTCGGGCTCGGGCTTGTGAAAAATGTGTCCTTTATTGAGCATACTCCTTGAAACAGATTTTAAAAAGCAATTCATCAGAAAAATAAAGTTCTGATGTGATGCTAGGACTTGCAAACAAATAATTGATGGGTAAAAAGCTAGCTTTTTCACATAATTTACTAAATGGTGTGTTGTGCTATTTCATTTGCGTATGTGTGTTAAAATGCTGTTAATTCAAACTTTTGGCCTCATTATTTACTGGTCTTTCTTAGTTAACTGCTAGTAATGTATATATTCACATCATATGATAAAATATTTTTTTAAAGCAATTTTGTTCCTATCAACCAAATTCTTATATTCAAATTTCTTAAATTTATTATACAAATCACTTTTCAAGACATGTTTTAAATATAACATTTTTTAATGTCACTATATGAGATTTATAACTTGTATTGTTCTGCATATAATATATCTAAGTACATACGATCGAATGTTTAACACTGGTGTGACTACTCAACAGAATTTTTAATAAAAATTGAAACATTGTCATTATTTGATAAACATTGATATAAAGAATTAGAAAGTGTATTAAGAGTTTGTAACTAATATTTGTCTTTAATTTGCACAAACGGCAAAATTTCTGATATTCTATCAATGAAGTAATTGAACTTTATTTAACTTCGGGCTCGGGCTCTGACTTAAATAATATTGCTCGGGCTCGGATTAAAAGTCCTCGGGCTCAGGCTTCAAAAAATGAGCCCGAACTCATCTCTAAAATATTACACTATCAAATAAGACTACAAAGTATTACACTATAAAATAAGACCACTATTAAGACTATTAAAGTATTTTTTTACACTGTTTTTGATGAGCAGACACACAGGAAAAAAAAAAAAAAAAAAAGAAAGAAAGAAAGAAAAAAGGAAATGCTTACATATGAAATTTCAGTTACTCCTGTTGTTTTGCTTTCTCACAAAATAATTTACTATCTAGACTTTTTTTTTTTTTCCAACGAATTTTCAAAGTATCTTTTTTTATTTTTTGGTGAGAAGTGCTGTTTTAATACGGTGCATTAATGAATAAGAATTATCATTTCTATGTCCCTTGGCAGGACCGTGGCAAAAATACACATAAATGAAAAGCGTACATAAGAGAACATGCATAAGCAAAAGATCGCTGTATATAAATGATGAGCTTTGAGCAGTTTATTATGTTTGAAGTAAACTTTTTTTCAACAAATGTAACTGAATTTTCTTTAATTTTTTAGATGACAATTTTCAGGCCCATAGCCAGGGGTGCATGTGGGGCTGTGACCATCCTGGAAAAAAATCCCCCCTGCCCCTCTGGAAAAAGTTCTCAAATCCTGCTTTACCACTGCTAAAATAATTTCACCAATAAAAAGCTATGAATGAGGAAAAATAATGCGTAGCATTACCGCATTTGAAACTAGAAGATAATTTTATCCAAACAAAATTAAATAATTATAAAAAATAAATGTTAATTAAATGAAAATCAAAATTCAATCAAAAATACAATTGAAAACACATAATGAAATTAACAAAAACAAATAAATAATTAAAATATGCAAAAATATGCCTACATAATACTCAAAGGACATCTGGGCAGATAAAAAAAATTACATGCGTAGCTATCCTGAGGGCACTGCCACTTAGTGGAATCACCTGCCTACAAGATTGATTATTTCTAATAAAATGAAAGAAAAAGTTTGGTCTCATCTTGGCTCTTGCAGCCATAAAGGGAAAATTCATGTTTTGCATTGGATGACATTTCTTCGGTAATTTTTTTATAACTTAAAAATTTATTAATCTTAAATGACGACTTACTTAAAAATAACAAAGACAACTGAATTAGATACTATAAATGCATATTAATTCTAACTTAAAATATGAGGGATACTGCTGTTTGAAATACATTAACAAAACATTATTAGGAGAAATCACTTTGATTTATGACTTAGAAAGAATTCACTTTAAGTAATAAAGAGAAAAAATGGGGAGCAAAATGAAAATAGCTAAGTGCAGTATTGGAATCTTCAGGAAGGATAAATTTATGAAAAAGAGGGGCTGAAGCACTGGCAAAACAGTGACACTGCCTGATGTAGAGAGAAATCAGACAAGTTTGGAGAGTTTGCCTTTAGCTCAAACTTGCCAGTTTGGCAAGATGCACATTTGTATACAGCAATTTCCAATCCTGTCAACTCATATCTGCCCTGGTGCTTTCACAAAGATCCTACTAAATCCTATGATTTATGACTTAATTAGCATACCTACCAACATATAAAAACATTTATCATGAGAAACTTGGGAAAATCTCTGGAGTTTTAAGAGGTCTTCAGGAGCAGATCGCGAAACAATTTTTAAAAGGCCATAACTTGATTATTTATGACAAAGGTATTTAAAAGTTAATCTAATAATGCATCATTAACTAATATCATAATAGTTAACATAAAATATTAATCATTAACTGTAAGATATATTTACACTAGGCCCTTAAAAATGGAATACATCTTATTTATTTTAAACATTAAAAAAAGATCAATGTAATTAATGTAAAGTAAATAATGAGTACTGAAGTCACTTCTTTTAAACCCGTATGGTTATAGATTATTTTTCTTTCTGGAGGATAAAGCATGTTCTTTCGGATTTTGCATGCATTTCTCTCTATTTTTATGTTCAATTCCAATGGTGGCTATTTTTCAAAGAAAATATTGTCTTGTGTGGAGTGTCCGGTATAGTAACAAATTTTTGGAGTTGCTCCAGAAGAAGCAGAGCAGTTGGCAGGTATGAATCGGCTTATTAGAGCTAGAAAAATCCAGACTCACGTCACTCTCTGGTGGAATCATTTAGCACATGTGATGAAAGTATGCAGAATCCCTCATCAGCAGCTAGCATGGCATTTAGAAAAAGGCAAAATCAATCTAGTACAGGAATAAAGATTTGCAAAAACTGAATTCTGAAATTAAATTTTGGTATGTTAAAAGAAAATTGGGCAAATAGGACATATGACATATCATTGTAAAGATCTTGAGATGAGGAATATTATGAAATCTCTCAATAGAAATTATTAATATTATGTATGTGTAGTGAGGGAGAAAAGGGAAATGCTGAATAGATAGCAAAAGCTTGATTTTTAGCTATGGTTGACCACCCCCCCTTTGATTGAATTTTAAAACTTTGGCAATAGGAGAGATTTCTGACCAGTTTGGAGGGATTTTTTTTTGGAAGTTGGCAACACTTTGCTGACCTGCAGTTTGTTGTAGTGGGATAATTCAAATATAAAAAGCTCCTTTAATGATTTAGGGATAATTTTCAGAAAAGCCATTTTGTTACTTTTTAAAATTATTTATGGACTGGAAATTGTGTTACGACTTTTTAATAATTAATTTTTAAACAGTGAACTTGAAGATTCTTATCATTACTTTAATTTTATTATAACTGAAGTCAGTGATTTTTTTAAAGTTATTTTTTAGTTAGAGGATTTAGTATTTTTAATTTTTTTTTTTATTACTAGCAGGTTAAACAATTTTTCAATAGCTGCCTCATAGTGTTTGAAGAATTGCACAAATATGCAGACCAAAGTTTTTAAAATTCATATTCACTTTATGGTTTAGTCATTGTGAGAATAGGGTTAAGATACTAGATTAGCAAACATCAGCACACAAGTTTTTTCCTCACCAAGTTATGCCCTATTATCTAATGCTTACGGGCAATGCTGGGCTATACAGCTAATGGTAACATATTGCTTCATTGTACACTTTGCCTAGGTCAAATGAGCTCTTTTTAGCCCCTCTCAAAAAGTTTTCATTGCTTTATTGTATTTTT
This sequence comes from Cheiracanthium punctorium, assembly GCA_038373885.1. Classification (NCBI taxonomy): domain Eukaryota; kingdom Metazoa; phylum Arthropoda; class Arachnida; order Araneae; family Cheiracanthiidae; genus Cheiracanthium; species Cheiracanthium punctorium. The sequence continues at coordinate 150,070 of JAWZYV010013199.1, read as the reverse complement.
TGTTTAGGACAAACAAGCTTTTTAAAAATTCCTGTTGTTGTTTAGTTAAAGCAAAGCACAATAGCGCGGTCTGCCAAAGTGAAGATACCTTAAGCAGAGCACTTTTTTTTTTAAATTAACCCCTTTCAAAAAATTTTTTGTATTCACCACTGCATCTGGATAGTCTATATGAAGCTGAAATGTTTCCCTAACTTCATTACACATTATTTTAGTAACTCTCATTTCTCAAATTATGGCAAGTACAATAATGAAAAACATTTAAAAAATAAGACAGTAGGCTTGTATAAATCATACTTTATATAGTAAAACCATGGTCTCCTTCATAAGAGGTATTTTGTCTACATCTAAATTAGCATAGTCTGAAGACAAAATATTCCTTTTTGTACAAGTGTTTGATTAAATTATCAGTTGATAATAGACCATTAATACTGAGAATACTATAGAATTTTCAAATAGAACATAAATTATTTTTCAATATTCAAATCAGAAAAAAAATGGCTACATAAATTAAGACATTTAAGCATTATAAGAATTTACTCACAGCTGTATATGCATAATCACTATTTGTTAGAAGGAAAGTCTTCTTGCCAACTTCATGCATGCTGTAAAAATTGATGCATAGTAATTAAATTATACATTTTTTTTTTTCAAAATGTTTGTCCTTTTAAATAAAGTAATACATATTAAAAAGCAAATAATACAAATACAAAAAAAAAAAAATCAACTTTAAAAGTAGTTTTAATGCTTTATAATTGTGATGAAAAAAGTAAAAAAAGTAAAGCATAACTTAACACTAAAAGTTTTATATGAAGTTAAAACATTTTTAATTATCTATAATTAAAAGCCAGAATGATCATGTCTAAGCAATTTTTTAATGTTTAAGGGTACTTTAAATGTAACTAAAGAAAAATCAACATTTTATATTTCAATTATTTTTTCTTCTGTTTATATTTACAAAATGTTTAAGAACACAAGATTTAGAGGAATGATGAAAAGAAAGCAGAGGTTTAAGTTTTTAACACTAGATGACTTGTTAATCTGCAACTAGTACAAGATAACTAGTTAATTTGCCCTTCATAGAGCAAACTTTATAAAATAAATTATAAATCATTTAGAAAACTTAATATATTTCATGGTTTTTTAAGAGAGAAAAAATACAAAACTTACCGATTAAATAACATGGGAAGACGTTCATCTTTATTTACATACTTGGCAAGATTATTCACAGTTTCTTCTTTGAGTGTACCCTAAGAATGTAAAATATATGTCTCTTTAATACAAGGACAGCTGTGAACAGTTATAGTATTGAAAATCAGAAGAGTATACACACATACTTGCAACAAATTAACATTATTATAGATATCTCTGGATTTGGGGGAAGGGGGATTTGGGGTTCTCTTAAACTGAAGTTCTTGCAATTCATAACTTTTAAAAATTTATTTTTACTTACATTTATTCAACAATACACTAACAATCATACAGTAAAATCTCGATACAATGACACTTAAGGGATCCAATAAAATTATCGTACTAGAGATATGTATCGTTATATCAATTGGAGATTACATTGTATGGAAATTCTGCAGGATTGCAAAATTTTATTGTTATAGAGGATTTATTGTTGTATTGACTATGATTATAGCAAGGTTTTCTGTGGCATGTAGTATGAATGCTAAATTCAATCAATTCTTTATACGAAGGATTGGCACACTTTTGAGAGAGAAGAACCAATTGGTCAAGAAAGCAGAATAATAAAATATCACAGAGCAATATACTCTGCATGAACTTGGCAAATGCAATACACGAGGCAAATGTCTGAAGAGTCAAATGTCCATGCAAAAAAGCTACATGCAACTCATAAGCCATGGTCCTGTAACATAACCAGGATTTTATTTTGGGAAGGGAGGGTATCAAATAATAAGCTAAGTAAAGGATCAGATTTTTTTGGGGGGGAGGGGGGAGCTGTAGCCCCCCCCCCCTTCTGGATATGTACCTTCCATGGTCTGTTTATTCCTGACAACACCAACTATCATGTAAGTAACATTTTTCTGTAGAGAACATTATGTATTTGAAGATGCAATACATTTTTTTAAAATTCCCCGCCCCTCCTCCCACATCCACTCAAAGCATTTCAGTTCTTGTGGTTTATGATGGCAGGATTTGCTGATTTTTATTCTATACATGAAAAAGAATTTCATTTTGCAGCTGCTTTTAGGCAAGGCTGTTATTTTTGCTTACGCTTGCAGTCTCTCACAGATGTTAGGTGATTTTCTTCATCCACACATTTTGGTAACCTTTTGAATTTCTGTACCTAATTGTTTGGGTTTATAAAATTAATACACTGATTTATTCTTAACTGCCGTGGATGTGTGTTCCCTTTTTCTTGATTGTTGGCATATTTTTGATAGTGCTGCATCATCACATTTGTCTAACTGTATCACTCCGAGAGGAGATCACTTTAGCTCTAGTTGAACAACCAGTAGGTAGTAAATTTTGCAGCCCTTCCCTGCCCCCTTGCTATCCAAGAAATTTTTAAGTTTTACTGATCTTCAATATAAATCAAGTTAAAACCACTGGACAGAATATTGTCCGAGTTGTTGCTACTGTTACAACACAATGGAAAATTTATCTTTTCTCCTGAACATTTAGTCACTCTTCTAGCCCACCTCACACATTGTCTGAATTGAAATACTACACATAACCTGCATCACATGCAAAATGAAATACTTTTTAACATATAGAATAAAAATGAGAAATCCTATGGTCATAAACCCCAAGAACTGAAATGATTTGAATGCATGTGGCGGGTTGTATATAACATGCACCGCACAAAAACAGGACAGGGGTTATATACAAGTGCTGAAAAACAATGTGATGTTATCCTCATCACATACTATAATAATATGTGATGTCATGTGTAGTATTTTGATTCAGACCATACGTGAGGTGGGCTAGAAGAGTAACTAAATATTCAGATACAGGGAACCATTGATGTTCAGGAGAAAGGGTAAATTTTCCATTGCATTGTGAAAACAGTAACAAATCAGGCAATACTTTGTCCAATGGTTTTAACTTGATTTTTTTATTGAAGATCAGTAAAACTTACAAGTTCCTAGGTGGCAAGGGGGCCGGGAAAGACTGCAATATTTACTGCCTACTGGCTGCACAACTGGAGCTTAAGTGATCTCTCGGAACAATACATTTAGACCTAGTGCTGCATCACTGCGTTTGTAGGCAAACAAAAATATGCCAACAACCAAGAAAATAGGCACACAAATCCACGGAAGTTAAGCATAAATCAGTGTATAAATTTTATAAGCCCAAATAATTAGGCGCAGAAATTTAAAAAGGTTACCAAAAGGTGTCGAAGAAAATTGATAACAACATCTGTGAGAGACTGCTAGGGTAAGCAAAAATAACAGCCTTGCCTAAAAGTCAGCAGCTGCAAAATGAAATTCTTTTTAATGTATAGAATAAAAATGAGCAAATCCTGCAGTCATTAAACACAAGAACTGAAATGCTTTGAGCGGATGTGGAGGGCTGTATATAACATGTACTGCACAAAATACAAGACAGGTTATATACAAGTGCCAAAAAAACAATGTTATGTTGTCATCATAGATGCAATACATTTTTTTAAAATCTTAATTCTTTTTAAATGTGATAAAGACAAGTTTCTAAGCTTTTATTTTTTTATTTATAGCTATTCTGAAAAATATTATAAAAAAGTATATTTACTGAGCTATATCAATAACCAGTTCAATAAATAAATTTTGGGTTTTACTGTATCAAAAGGATTTATAAGTTTGAAAGTTTAATAACCACCACAAAGAAAGTTTGTAGTCATTGATACTGTTTATTTAATGTGTACTAAAAAATGATGTAGCTTCAGCATGTGTAATGTTTACCTGTCATCTATTATTTTTGTGTTGCTGAGTTTATCTCAAATTTCCTTTATACTTATTTTTTAGTTAAAGGAAAACAAATAATGTTTTACTATTCACATCAACTAAAAGTAATTAGATATAGATTTTTTTTTCTTTGCTTTCAATATCTTTAGCTTTTTTTCAAAACTTTGTTTGATAAAATTTCCAAATATCATTTGAAATATTTATTAAAATTCAGCAGTTTCTCTACTCCTGATTCCCCCTTCCCTCCCCCATTCCACTTTCAAGATATGTTAAAAATTTTTGTTTTTCTGTAACTTTTAACTGCTATTGGCTATAAAACTATTTAATTTATCAAAATATAAAACTTATACACTTCACAGTGTGAATGAATAAAAATTATTTTTTTGGCCCTATAAAACGTGACAAATATCTACTCTGTTATCAGACATGAAATTGAAGTTAAAACATACATTTCAGTGTTTATACATATTATTTAACAGGTAAAACGTAACATAATTGTCTTATGTATAACATTTAAATAAAAGCAGCTGTTCAAACAATTAACTAATAAATGCATGTCCATTCTGCTACCTAGACTATTTTTTCTTCATTTGAAAAAAAAAAAAAAAAAAAAAAAAGAGATTATTACTGTACAAGGATTAGTTTATTGTACTTCTTGAGAATAATTTGTTAAGCAGAGGCTTGAATCAGTCGGCAACGTAAGCGATAAATGCTTTTGATCACTCGCCTGGAAACTGAGGCAACACTGAATTGACGTTTGTGTTTTGGGAATGCTAGTGACATGAATTGAGACACATGAGAACTGATTTGCACACGAAGCTGAAGTTTGCTGTTTTTGAATAATCGCCTTTACCTATGTGTGAAATGCTGGAATATTGTTTAAGATGGAAATGTCTGGTAATTTGAATATTAAATATGATTAAGTTGCATAGACCTATAATTCATTTGGCTTTATGAAACACTGAATGAATTTTTGGGAAAATTTAAAATGCCATGTTATGTCTAAGTGCTTATACTTATTTGAAAGGGTTTTGATAAGACTTATTTTGTGAAAATGATATGTGTATTATTTTACAGTCAATAAAAAAAGATATCTGCCATATTATAAAGCTGGGATAGTGAAAGTAAGTGCTTTTGTTTATTTAAATGTTTATTGGTTATTTTAATTTTGAGAACAGGCCATTGGTAAGCATTTATGAGTGACCATACAGTTGAGTTGCTGGACTCGTAAAATATTCTTTTAGGTTGAAGGAAGAACACTGGTTTATTTTCATGTTTAATAATTGCTTTAGGAGTTCATAGTTAGTATAACAGTATTTACTTTAAGTGAAAAAATGAAGGTTGAGGAGGGCAAAGTCCCCCTCATAAAGTAAACATCAATTAAAAATCTACTGTATCAAAATCTATAACAGATTTATATATCCCTGTTAAAAAGAATAGTGTATTAAAATAAATGGAAATATCAATTCATCAGCAAGTCACAACTGCAAAAAGGATAATATAATGATGTTAATTATTCTCTTTTTATTGGTGTTATTTATAAGCAGTTTGAATTTGTTAAAATTGTATGAATCTTGTTTCTAACATCAAGACTTTTTTTCGAGAGCTGTTTTAGTTTTCAGCATAATATTCTAGTTTAAAAGAAAAAATTTTATGTAACACAGAGCCAGTCCTTTTTTATTTGTTTATTGTACTAGGAATGTGCAAACAAATTTTTGAATGCACTATTTTGGTAAATGTATTTTTGTGTTTATTTTTGTTATACATCATGTATGTTTATGTATGTTTGGCAAGAAAAAAGAACTTGCCAAGGTAGACATTGGTGACAAAATTTAACTGACCAAATCCAGGCCTGCCCCCACCAAAATTTTTCTAACTTCTTGTTATGAGGTTTCATCAGAGTTTAATCAATGTATCAATAAGAAAAGGATCATTTTCATTGAATACCAGGGTAATGATTTTTTTTTTTTTTTTTTTTTTTTTTTTGAGAATTACCCAAGTAACTCTGCAGGAACATTTATTTTAATTTGTACATGTAAGACATGAACACAATTGCAAATAACTTAACATAAATTTGGTTTCAAAACCCTATAGATGATGTAGATAAATTACTACATACCCGCATATGTACCCAGTCAATAGCATCTCTCACATCTTGAAATATTGATTTGTAAGACATAAAAATATTTCCATTTTTTATTCCATTTTTCCCTCTAAAACAAATGTACATTTCTTGAAATATGTATAAACAAAAACTATATAAATGAACATTTAAATCAATCAAAGGATTTTGATAATGGAATCCAAAAGGAAGAGAGCAGATAAATTGTTAAATCAAGTAAAGCATGTTCTTATTTTACTGAAACAAGGGAAATGTAAAATCTTTCCAAATCTAAAAGTTATGTTACACAGATTTAGTAAATAATGATCATAAAAATATAAATAATATGGAAGCATCTAGCTTTTTGCTTTCATGAACTGAAAGTTTCAACTCTACTTTTTAGATCTTGCTAAATTATAAAGATGGGATAGTGAAAGTAAGTGCTTTAGTTTATAAAATGTTCATTGGTTGTTTTAATTTTGAGAACAGGCCATCGGTAAGCATTTATGAGTGACCTTTAGATCTTGGCAAATCTAAATTATTTAAAAAAAAAAAAAAAAAAAATACTTTTTTATGTGATAGAAAAGAGAAATGAAAAATGAAAACATTAACACAACTTAAGGGAAAAGCCTTAGCATAACTGAAGAAAGATTAAGGAAGTATTTGAGAGGGTTATATAAGCCTCTTACCATGGCTGCTGTTTTTGGAGGATACTAGTCCCATAGCACTGGGGCCCGGAGTCATGGGGGGGGGGGGGAGCCTCTAAAGCTGTTTTTCAAAATAATAATTTTATTTTTGAAAAATTATATCTTCATATACTTCAATCTCTTAAAATTTATATATAAATGAAATTTTTCTTCGAATTAACTTTATTCCATCTTTTACAGGTTTATAAAAGGGTTAAGTCCCTTTCTCTCACAGAAATGCTACAATGCAAGCAATATTTTAACCTATATCAGGGTTGCTACTCAAATCTATATAAATAAAATCAGACTTTTGTCTGTACATTTCTTGAATTCAAAAATTTTGCGATTTCTATCCATTTCAAGCACCTGGGAATCCGGTGAGACCCTAAAAAAAAAGTTTGTCTGCCAGTCATTCTGTCATTCTGTCCATGACACTTTTTTTGTTCAAGCATCATGTAAAAACGACTGAAGCAATTGAAATGAAATTTGGTGTCATGATAGGTGCTCACTCAACTTAAAACATAGGCGTCAAATTAAAAAAAATCTTTATTAGATTTTGAGATTTTGCGAAAATCACTTCAAACTGCGTAAATTTGTGTTCACACATCATGTAATAACTGCAAAGGTGAAAAAATGATATTTGATGAAATGATAGGTGGTAACTCACCTTAAACTATAAGCATCTAATTTTAAAAAATCGATCAGATTTCAAGATTTTGCAAAAATCATTTAAAACTGAGTGAATCTTTGTTTACGCATTACGTAATCACGACTAAAGCGAATGATATGAAATTGGGTCACATGATAGATATTTGCTCAACATAAACTATAGGTGTCCAATTTTTTAAACATTTTTATCAGATTTTGAGATTTTGTGAAAATTATCTCAAAATATGTTTATATTTCTTCAAACATCACGTAATAACGACTGATATGAATGATACGAAATTTAGTGATATGATAGGTAGTTGCTAATCTTAATTTATAAGCATTGAATTTTTAAAATATTTTGATTAAATTTTGAGATTTTGTGAAAATCGTTTTAAAATGCTGAAATTTTGTTCCAGCATCACGAAATAAAGACTGCAGGGAATGAAACGAAATTGGGTGACATGATAGGTGGTCACTCAACTTAAATTCTAGGCTTCCAATTTTTCAAAAAACATTGATTACATTTTGCGAAAATTATTTCAATATGCCCAAATATTCATTCGCGCATCACATAATTATGACTAAACCGAATGAAATGATACTACTTAGTTACTCTCTAACCTGTAATATTTTAACAATACATAAAAATTATAACTTCGCTTTCTTTAGTTGGGCAACATACTACATCCATTCTGTGTAATCCTACAATGCTGACGAAAGTTTCTGCTTTTTGGAAATTTGCATTCACTAACCCGTCAAGGACGGGTACTTCAGCTAGTACTGAAATAAAATTCTCTTGTCCTTTCCATAATCACAAGGGGAGAAAACATGGCATAGAATAGCGGCGGCCACTGGTGCAAAAGGAATAGCTTTAATTGGCATGACTAAGGCTTGATATAAATGAAAGAAGGCTCAGAATACACATATACTAAAAAGTTGGTAGGTGACTTCACTTTTTACAGAATTTAAGCATAAAAGTGCCCAAACATGAGAAAAGCTGACCTTAAGGTGGCATTGAAACTATGGACTGAGGGAAGCGAGGGAAAAACTTTGTTAACCTGTACATTTTAATTGTCATTAAAAGGTACGTAAATGTATTTATACAGTACTTATTAATTTTAATTAATACAGTATAGAACCTGTTATCCAGAATGGTGGGCCCAGATGTATTCTGGATAACTGGCTGGGCATTAACAGAAAATCCACTGATTTGATTGGTAGCATATATGTTACTCTACTTTTGATTATAATTAAACATTAATTGTTAATGTACAAGAAAAATAATACAAAAATCTCTTAATAAAATCAAGATAAATAATAATCATATTTAGAAGAAATAGAAAATGTATGATAACTTCTTAAAAACTTAGTAATACACACTAAAATAAAACACTTTACCTGATTGCTTACATTTTAAATTCTAATTGAAGTACTCAGAGTGAAAAAACAAAACCCCAAGAAATGGGGGGGAAAAGAAGACAGCTCATTACATGCTTTTCTTTTTGGGGAAAAAAAAAAAGGAATTTAATTGATTAAAAATTGATTCTGGATTAGAGGTTACATACAGAAAATTATTATACTCAACTCTGCTATATTATTTATTGCTAGATAACACATTATCCATGCTTTTAAATAAGATAAAAAATATGTAATAATTTTCATTAACTATTGTCTAAAAATGTTTCCCAAACATATACAGATCTTCTAGATAGATTTGATCATAAAAATCACCTCTAACTACAAAAACTATAAGTGTACTTTATTATCATAAATTCGTAAATAATTAAAAATATAAATATAAAATAGCCATCAAATTTTAATCCTAAAGCATTGGAGATTCAAATTAAGGAATGCTGAAGAAAAAATTGTCATTCACAAGAAGAATGGAAAAAGATTGAAATAAGATTGCTTGAGCATAATTCTCTGTGCAATTTAACCAATACAATTTCAACTGAAGATGCAGATTTCAACTTTTTTCTGAAGTCTGGAAGTAAAATACCAAATGCAGGCACAATTTTTACCTACAAAATTATAAAATATAGGCGATTTTTGTGGGAATTTTATTTTTTCCTGCATTTTCCCTATTTCTCATTAAATAATTTTCCTCGAGTTTCCCGGCGATGTCTAACTTTCCTGAATTTTCCCCGTTGTGTAGCAACCCTATATATATATATATATATATATATATATATATTACAACTGCTAGCATTATTGTTCTATTATAGTTTTTAAATATGGAACTTAAGAGTCAAATACAAATATTTTTCCTTGGTCAATTCAACTTACTAAGAATTCCTTGTGTATGTGTATAAAGCTTTAATTATTTATCTATTAGAGATAAGTGGGCAATATAAATTGAATAAATGTTTAAAATAAAAGTGGAAAAGATTACACTATGAAAAAACTTCTCTCATTATTTTTCGAAAACTTAACTTTTTAAACGTGCATACAATCCCTTATAAAAAAAATTCCCAGTCAGTAAAATGTGCCCCATACACTAATGAAGTGATGTACAAAATTTGACAAGTATATTCTAAAAAGTGACAGATATGAAGATAAATATACGCTGACTTAAACCACTTTTCAATTGCTCTTGAAGGGAAAAAAAAGCACACAGAATGATCAATTTCAGGGGTCATGCAGAAATTACAGAAGAAAAAAAATTTTTTTTTCCAACTCTAGCAATAAACATTTACATTCAAAATCATGTATAGCATCCAATCATTTTCATTTAAATATATGAAAGGCTGAAATTTTGTAAATCGCTTATAGGCACAATTTACTAACTGGGAATTTTTTTTGTATGGGGATCGTATATAACTTTAGTAACAAAAGTGCAACTTTTTGAAAATTAATGAGAGAAATTTTTTCTTATCAGTCCTTTTTCTCTACCTTATTGAATATTTTTTTAAAACTTACATTGCCCACTTATCTCTTAATACCCCTTTACATTCAGCAACTTGTGCTGTCTTTCTCACAGACCAGGAATGCTCTTTATGGGGGTGGGTGGGGGTATTTTACTGCTCCTAAAGGCAGTGAAGATTTCCATTCAGTTTTACTTCTCTTCTCTCACACCTCCACACATGGGCATTCATTTGTCCTGCCCTCGAAAATCCCTCCAAGAGGGATATCAGGGAGTATGGATGGTCAAGATGAGGAGCAATGGGATATGGGTGTTTAGATTCTCGTTTTTCTCCCTTCTCCTGCTCACTGCTGCAGAAATGGGCTGAGTGTAAACGAGTTATAACAGATAAAGAATTAGAACATGTTACCACATTTTTGGACATCCTGTATATATATAACACCTCTGGTGCCATACATGATGAATTATCCAGTTTTTATGGTATAAAGATTATTTGTAAATAAATTTTTGTACAAACTTCAAATTACTTAGCAAGTTCACATTGAAATTTTTTAAATTAAAAATTCTGTTATGCTGAAAAACTATAATATCACATATATGTATGTGATTTGAAAATATTCATTTTGGAGTGTGTAAGTGTGTAAGAGAGACATGAATACAGTCACTAGGAAGAGGGACCAGCATTAAAATTGGTACCAGGTGACGTTAGCCCTGCCTCTTAACTTCTGTTTGCGATATTATGCACATTAAAAAAAAAATCTAGAGAACCATTAGACTTGCTCCAATACTTTCAAAATAAATCAAGTCTAAATGTAATATAGATAAATGGCATATTTATCCACAAGTGCAGTAAAACTTCCTGCAAAAGTTTCAAAAATTTATATCTTCCAATAATACAAGTCATGCTAATAATTGACATAGTGAACATTTATTCAAATAAACAAGTATTGCTTTTAACACAAACCATAGTAAAGTACCCCATCACAATGCACATACAATTTCTTATATTTGCACAATAGTTTTAATACAAATAATTTTTCCTCACCATAATTGTTCACATTCTCAAGGTTCTACTATGAATTTTAATGAGATATAAAATAGATGAGAAAAAGAAAAATTATTTGATAAAAATGATAAATTGTGTAAGAACAGAAGAAAAAAAAGATAACACAGCATGAAAAAGACATTTTAAAAACTATAAGTAGTAATTCTGGTATGTAACACTTTCTATGAAAAGCACAGCAGTTAGAAAAAAATTAGGTAACATCATATGATACTGTAATGAGTATATAGAATGCGTACCAACAATTAATGAAATATCTTTAAAAATCTTCATTCAAAATGAAATTAATTTGAATTATTCAACTTACGGGATATATACTGATGAGTTTGCAAAATAATTCACCAAACATGCTAACAAATAGGCTTCTACAAAAAGAAAGAGAGAAATATTTTTATCATTTAATAAAAAATAAGTTACATGCATTATCAGATAACATAGATGCAGGGTGCGAATTGACGGGGGGGGGGGATGCCGGGGATCGTCCCCGGCTGAAGAATGTAATATCCCTGGCTAGAGAAATATTAATTGATCCCTGCCAGGGATACAATTTATCCCCTGCTGAAGAAATGTTTAACTGGTGAGTGAAGATTTGGGATTGAAGTCAAGAACTCAAAATGTCGGTTGTATGTTATCGTTTGTTACTATACTCTAAGGCAACTGCCTTAAAATTTCGTCTCTTTTCTAAGCTAGAACCCCTCAAGGGTGGCTTCCAATACAGGTAAATTGTATGTAGCTTGTGTATCTGTGATTCCATAGAACAAACAATCTATGACTTTAGTTTGAATATAAGTCAGTTCCCACAAATGTTGGCGACTGCATTTGTCAAGTAATATCATGTGAGTAAAGCATTTGCACCTTCCCTCCTTTTCCTTTTCAAGTGTCCCCCCCCCCCCTGGAGAATGTTTTCTTTCAAATGTCCTCCCCAGGAGAAAATGTTCAGTTCGCACCCTGCATAGATGCACACATGCACGTCATGCATGGATACATTCGATGGTCTTGCAGATCATTTTGGGGTGATTTCGAGGCTTGGTAGACATTTTTTTTAAAAAGATGGATAGTTATCCAAAGAAAATATTTTTTAAGTCATTACACGCCAAACCCATTGCATATGCATGTGTACATATACATATACACATGTTCATATTTCTACTATATATTCTGGTATCATGGGATATTATGAGTTAGTAGATAGTTTTGGGTTATGTGTACAGATAGTTAACTTTTTGATATAACTATGGTTATATGAAATATTTGAAATACTATATTCTAAAAATTTCATATACATACCAGGTAAGTTGAATAAAGTACTAAGTATATAAATTCGAGATTCATCATGTTGAATAAATTTGTTAGGGTACAAATTATAAATTTCAGACCTAGAATAATAAAATTAGTTAGGCATGTACTTCAAAGTAAGTTCGATAAACATAAATCAGTGAGAAATAAAAAAAGAACAGTTCACAGCAAATATCAAACTTACGTTTTTAAGAACTTGAAACCATGGCAACAAACTAATATATTACCATAAGCATCAACTTTTAAAAGATTTCCATAAAGTTTATCAAACCAAAGTCCTCTGAAAAAAAAATGCATTATTGAAATAAAAATAGAAAATAGAGCAAAACAAGAAATATTTTTAAAACCTATAGAAGTTTAAAAATTTTTCCCCAGTTCCTTTAGTCTATGGGTGCACCAATGAACATTATTCAAAAATGCTATGAGCTAAATCTGCAGCAACTTTCAAATATTTAACATTTTCTATTAATTTTCTAATTTTGTATGAACTTTAGAACAGAAGGATTCTATTTTAGACAGTTTTTTTATTATTAGGTATGTGAATACATGTATGTATAAAAAAATTGTGAAATGTGAACTTTGTCATTACTCTTTATTAAGTTTAATGTGTATTAGTTATGCATTGTATATTTCTACGTCAAGTTCATTTATTTAGAGTTCATATTTAATATAATACTAGTAATTAATACAGGGTGATTCATAATGAATGGGCCAAAAAGAATAGCGCAGTGTGACTGCCGTAATGGATTTATTCAGCTGAAACAAATTTATTCTGCAGCTACAATTATACAAGTTTTATTTGGCAACAGGGAAAAATCATCGAATGATGAACTCGCCGCTAGAGGTGCTGTTAAACAAAATGTCGTCCATGCAGAAGAAAGCTTACTGCATTTTATATGCTAAAACCTCCTCGGTAACTCTTGTGCAAAGACATTTTCGCACGAAATTTTGTAAAGAACCACCGCATCGGCATAACATAAGCAGGTGGGTGAAGCAGTTCCAGGATACTGGCTGCTTATGCAAGAACAAAAGTCCAGGACAAAAAGAAACAAAACCCGAAGTGTTTTGAAAGAATTCGTGATTCGTTTTTCGAGTCCCTCAAAATCAACGCGATGTGCAGGTGCAGAACTGGCTGTCCCTCAGACAAAGGTATGGCGTGTTTTACGGAAGAGTCTCCAATTCAGGCCGTGCAGATATCAGATGGTCCAGGCTTTAAAACCTACTGACAAACTGTTGCGTAAGAATTTCTGTGTGAAATTTCAAGAAAAGCTCGAAGTGAATGGTTTCGAGAACACACTGGTGTTTACCGATGAAGCCACGTTCCACTTATGTGGCAAAGTTAATTGCCATAATTTGCAATTTTGGGGCACGGAAAATACCCATGCAACATTTGAACATCAGTGTGATTCTCCCAAGGTGAACGTTTTCTGCACTTTATTAAGCAGTTGTGTTTTTGGTCCATTTTTCTTTGCCGAAAAATCAATTAATGGGGACATGTACTCAAGACATGCTCTCTGAGTGGGTGGTCTCCCAGCTAGAGGAAGCTGTTCCTGATTTCATTTTGCATCAAAGTGCTCCCCCACATTGGAATAACAACGTACATGAGTTCCTGAACGAATGTCTACCCATCGTTGGATTGGCCGTGCTGGGCCACAGGATTTGACATGTCTTCATTGGCCACCGAGATCACCAGATCTAACGCCGTATGATTTTTTTCTCTGGGGTTTCGTTAAAGACAAGGTGTTTGTGCCTCCACTTCCTCAGGACTTAGAGGAACTGAAGCAGCGGATAACTGCAGTGTTGAACTCCATCACAGGGATATGCGATCACGAGTGTGGCAGGAGCTTGATTACCATGTAGACATTTGTCGTGTCACCGGAGGGGCACATATTGAACACCTGTAGAAACTTGAATAAATGTAGTTTTGAGGTAAATTTGAATTTTCTAAATATATTAATTACAACATTCACAATCATGTTTTCTTTTTGTCCCATTCATTATGAATCACCCTGTAGTTACTTACAGCCATATGTCACCACAGGCAGAATAATTGTTTTGTATAACTTCAATCGTTTTAGAGATTAGTTTATTTTTTAACAGATGCCAATACAAAAAACAACATATGTTCCACTTTAAAATTCTACATTTCATTTCTTGCAAAGTTATATCAGACATAAACAATTGATCAAAGTATGTAAAACTATTAATAGTTTCCAATCTAAAATCATCAACAATTAGATAACCATTGTATTTTTCTCGTGAATTTAGTTTTACACTGGAAACATTTGCTTTATTTCTGATTAATAATTTCAACAGTTTTTAAATTTTATTTCTCTTTACTCAGAGAAAAAAAACTTTCCAGCATGGAATTTATAAATCTTTTTGTAATCACAAATTGAAACCTTGCTAATTCAGTTATTTTTTATAATAATATTCTGGAAATATGTACCTAATGACTTTTACAGCTAGGATAAACTTTATTTGTTTTTAAAGAATGTCCGCATCATTTTCATAGCTTTCATCTTGGTTATGTAATGTCAATAAGTCTTGATGGGTATATATGTATGCTACTCAAAAAAAAAAAAAAAAAAAAAAAAAAAAACTTTAAAATCACTTTTTTTTTTTTTTTTTTTTTGTAAGAAATAGAATTGTTGAAGAAAATTATGATTTACCTAATAGGAAAGGCAGGATCATACTCGAAATCCTTAATTTGAGCAGGGTATCCAATGAAAACTAATCTATCAACAATCAAATTAAATTGTAGAGCTTCATATTCAGGGCTGTTATATTCTGAAATTTTGAAATACATAATTAAAAAATATTTAATTCAAGAATAAAAATATCACATAATCAGTAAAAAATTATACTATAATAAATTATGATTTTTTTTATCCCCTCTCATTCCCCCAAACACAATCCTCATCAAGATGAAATCTTAATTTAACTTTTCAAAGTTTATTATAATAGTAACACAATTTTTAAAATATGAAAAGACCGAGAAAGAAATATTTTTTTAAATTATATATAGCATTTTAAAATGTTTTTGAAAGGTAAGAGAAAGGCATTTTTTTAATAAAAACATCTTGAAGTCTTTGTTAAATTATTTAAACTTTCACTTTAAAAAAAATTATAATTTGAATTATTGTAAAAACTTGAAAAAACTTATATGGAATCAACAAACATATTGAAAGAAACAATACATACGAGCTAATGTATAATCCATATCAAAGCCAAAGAACTGAATTTTTTCTAAGTGAAGACTACGATTTACAAAGACTCTAAAATAAAAGATTTCAAAGTATTATTTCAAAAATGTTATTGTTGCACAAATACAAACTTTGATAAAGTTCAAAAGATAATTTTATTTAAGAAAATAAAACACTTTAGTTTGAAAAATAATTCTGTCTAACATGAAAAGCACACAAAATTTATATAAACGTATTGTATTATGTGTCCACTATTAAAACCAACCTCAATCTATTTGATATACATTCTGTATTACATATGATGCATATCCTAGTAATTTGCTTCATAAAATGGCATCTTTACAGATAAACTTAATAACTATTGTTATTTCAAATATTAGCATCTTAAAAATAATAAAATTTTTAAAAATCTGAAAACGCATAGTTTTGATTTGTGGGATTATGGATAATAAATTGGGAAAAGAAGAAATTTTGGAAATAGGAAGCCTATGTGTTCCAATATTTTCTTTTTAACTCTAGTCATCATAACTTGAAATAACACACTTTAATTAAGGGTACAGTAAAATTTCATAATGGTACAATGATATACCTATGATGAGTAGCTCTATAGTATTTTCGAGATTGTGTTGTGCTACAAGTAGATTCAGATCTACTCTCATCGTGTTCTACAGACAGTTGAGTCTCCATATTCCAGTTTTAGCTGTAATTAAAGTACAGTATTATTGATCACACACACAGGAAAAAACAGAACTTATAAGAGCTCAGAGCAAATTTTCACTGAACTATACTAATAAAACAACATATATAACTATTCAATTCATTGAGAATTATACCATGAAATATATATACCCTTCAGATGCAACTAAAAATATGTGAAAGGCAAAAGAAGATTATAGATATTAGGAGTAATCATGCAATTTCAAATACAAAAGAAAATTGCAAAAGGTAGCCAAGAACTGATAAAAATTACAGATAAGTAAAAGAGCAGAGTGCAGAGATAAAAATGATGTGTTAAGATACCAGCAAAGATTTACATGCTTAAGAGATTTGAGCAACAAGTAGCAGGAAGAACATCTTGCAAAAGACCTTCTTCAAATAACAATTCTCAACAGTTAAAATTAAGTTACAGGAACAAAGCCCATCTCAATAATACAAAACAGACAAATACAACAGAATACATTATTATTATGGTGTTATTAGTATAAGCATACTAACTTAATAAAATAAATAAATAATGCACAAATTAAGTACTAGCAGTCAGGGTGTCTGGTTTAAGCCAAGGTTAAAAAAAAAAATGGTTTAAACCATTTTTTGACTAGCACTTTTTTTTCCTGGTTTTTAACTTTGCTATATAATACAACTTACTTCATTTTTTTCTTTAGCAATACAAAATCCTGTAAGATGCATCAAGGGTTTTACTAGCTTTAATACTTTCTTGGCAAAATAAACTGATTCAAACATCTAATTTTGCAACACGTTACATAAATTTCTTCAAATATGAAGCTACAGGGTAATCAGTTTAAAAGAGTACTAGTTAGTTTTTCTTATTACCCTTAGCTCGGCTGGATGTGGCAACTATTCTAACACTGATACATAACTGTTTGAACCTTACTTAAGTATGGGAGACAATTTTGATCACTGTGAGACTGTTACAATTTTATTTGTGAGGTAAAACAAATGAAAATGCACAATGTTACTTAATCCTGAGATAAATTATGATTTTTAAAAATAAAATTAATTCAAATTTATTACATTAGTATTCCTTACAGCAAATGTTGAAAATATTCACACCATTTTGAATGCAAATATGAACACACCAAACCAAATTTTCTGACAAATTTCATAGCATTATTGATATTATTGACAAGATTTATTCAGTTATGGTTTGTTTTATTTCATCGATGTTTGCAAGACTTTTCTGGGAAACACTATCTTTACGATAACCCCCCCCCCCCCCCCACACACACACACACATACAAAAATCTAACACTGTGAGGAATAATTAATAAAGGAATGATGTAAAAAATTGAAATTAAATTATGTTTTATAAAATAAAACTGTCACAGGATTAAGCACATGTCTCCATTTCTTTTTCACCTCACAAATAAAGTTGTAACAGTCCAACAGTGTTGGAAATTGTCTTCCACACTTCACAAGGTTCAAATAATTATATTTCAGCATTAGAATAGTTGCCACATTGTTAGATTTAAGAGTAATAAGAACAACCAGGGCTAGAAATTGGGAGCAAAAGTGTAGGCGTCAATGGCAACCAGCAACTTTTTTTTAATCACCAAACTGTTTCAGGTGCAATTTCAAAAACCTTTGTTTAATTTACATACATTATAAACTTACCAAAAGGCATTTAGAAAAGACAATAAACTGGTAATAAAATCTTGCCAAGTCAAAATATTCGATAAATGCAAATAACAATTTACTGCAAAAATACTACAACTAATAATATATAATACGTTAAAATTTTTTATTTGGGAATACCTTATTCTCCCGTACACGATATATATTTCGGTTACACACATAACCATCTTCAGTCGTTTCTGGATCTCTCACTAATGGCGGCTTCTTTTTATATCTTCTTCGTTCTTCTTCTTGAAAGTTCGATGCATGACGTCATCCCATGATTGGTCGATTGCATGAAGCGTATCGTTGATGCTGCCCTCTGTCGTCAATATTGACGACAATCATACAATCGACCAATCATGGGATGACGTCATGCATCGAACTTTCAAGAAGAAGAACGAAGAAGATATAAAAAGAAGCCGCCATTAGTGAGAGATCCAGAAACGGCTGAAGATGGTTATGTGTGTAACCAAAATATATATCGTGTACGGGGGAATAAGGTATTCCCAAATAAAAAATTTTAACTAATTAATCCGCCGTATTAAATAATGTTTTATGTGTTTTTAATATATAATACTTCACTTTAGTAAACAGATATAGAAATCTGAAATTTTGACAACATATGTATAATAATAATAAAGATTAGGATAGTCATTGAAATATATGAATGACATGTAGCAGTTGTTAAAGTTTAAAAAAAAATCATTTAAATTAAGAAAACTTTAAAAGATCAAGGATACAAAGTATAAAAGATGAAATGTCAAAACTTATCACAATGGTAGTAAATATATAAGATCATATAATCAGTTCTTGAAATCTGGACAACTTATAAGTCCAAATGCCACATCTTGCCACCATAAATTTATGGCTGGCTATGGGTTAAATTCTATTATGGAGGGTCCATACAGTTTAACAAACAACAAATCATCGACTGTTGCAGTTAATATGTACACTACTGGCCAAAAGTATTGCAAGTTTCATAGATCTAACACTTTTCAAGATTAAGCCCCTTCGCCACCGTTAAAATGAAAAATCAATATAATTGATATTTTTTAATGCCAACTTGTTAAATTAATTACTTCAAGGACAAGATAGCATTAAGTTAAAAAAGAAAAATAAGTATTTAATTTATTTAAGAAATAGCATAAAAAATATATAGGTTATTATAGAAATCATAATCCATTTTGGCTCGCCGGAATAAAATTAAATAAAGAATTAATTTCAAGCTCTGCAAAAAGAGGATAAATAAATGCAATTGAGCTGAATGCTAAGATCATTTATTGTGTTGCTGAGCATCCCTGACTTTGATCACAGCAGCCACTCTTTTAGATATGGAATCCACAATGCTTTACAGCGCTTCTTCCGGTGTTTCACTGTGCGAACTTAAATTATTTATTCATGAAGCTCCCATTTTGTTTTTGGGGATTTTCAGATGTATTCTTTCCAATTATACTACATAAATTCACAAAAATATTTAAATCTGGCAAATATCCTGTCCATTTTTTCTAAACTTATTTTTGAAAAGATGGTTAGATTTCTCAAACTTTCAATACTTTTGGCCAGAAGTGTATATATAAAAATGTAGTATACATATATATAAAACAGTTGAGTAGTTAGGGGCAAAGGTGCCCCTAGGAAAATCTGATGAGAGAAAGGGATTAAAGGCCCTCCCTAAACCTAGTTGAGAGGATTAAATTGGTACACTTGACTTCCTTTATTCCGTAGTTTCATGTGCTACCCTCCTTAGTAGGAGGGAGTGTTGGCTGACCACTCTTCTGATACAGAGTTGAATAGGCTTGTAGCTTCTGACGTCACTGGTAGGCAAAACTAATATGTAACCAATAGGCTTGCTCTACATGACATCGTGTTAGTAAACATGCTACAGCCCTATAGATCATTTGACTTGATGGATTCAAAGCGCACCTGACCCGATCGACACTTTCACGGCTTCGAGTCCGTGGATAGTTGCGGAATACCCGGAAAAAAGTTAGTTGTCAAAAATTACGACTAGGTCTAAAATCTTAGTCATGAAAGCAAAATTTAAAGATGCAAATTATGACTAAAGACTGCTAATTTTGAGCCCTGAGAACAATCAACAAGTACCGTATATTTCCGTGTATAAGCCGAGAATTTTTGGAAAATTTTCAAAAGATAAATTATGGGGGTTGGCTTATATACGGATCTGCTAATCGCGTAAAAAATTTTCGTTCGTCTGGCGCAAGCGACAAGTCACTAAACATCATCAAATATAGCACTTTTTATTTATGTTGTTGTTGTTGCTTATCCTCTTTAGAAGTCAGATCAACTCCAATAGATTGTTGACCGACAGAAAATCAATAACTAAAAGGGGAGCAGATGTTAAGTCCTCCTTAGAAAGTCTGACGCAGCTCAGTATGTGCTCTGGAGAGGCTGGATGATCACAGACTTTTTATTTATACATCTTAAAAATGCACAAAAAATAATAGAATGCTGTAAATAATTTGCACAAAAAATAAACAATTGAAAAGGATTTTTAAATTTTTTCAACTTACTTTTTGGATGCTTTCAATAAAATCTGTATATACAAAAAGAAGAAAAAAATCAAATTCTAGTCTGAGTCTGAATCCGAGCTTTCAAACAGTTCATGGAATTCACTTTCAGTTATTGGGATGTCTGGATGAACATCGTCATTTTTTCCGATACTTTCCGTAGAATTTCTGTCTTCTTCATACACCAAATCATCTTCACTTCCATCCATACTATTATTGATGAAGCACTTTTTAAAAGCTCATACAGTAACGTCAGATGGAATCTCCAACCAGGAGTCTTTCACCCACTATGCAACTGTTACTAAATCTTTTTTTTTAATTTCACTTTTAGTTACGGCTTTGTCTTCTATCACCATCCACTCCATCCATCTAGACCTCAGTCTATCTTTAAATGGCTTGTTTAAGCAAACGTCCAGAGGTTGGAGCATTGATGCAAGTCCACCAGGTATTACAGCCATTTCTGTTTTTATTTCATGGCATTTGTGTTTCACTTTATCTGTGAGATGAGCCCTAAAGGAGTCCCAAACAAACACTGACAGTTTATTAAACACAGCGCCTTTTCTTCGGTTCCATGTATTTTCCATCCAGTCCAAGATGCCGACCTCTGATGAGGCTAAAGTCCACGAGGTGAATTATATCCATAAAGAATATATCAATTCTAACAATAAATTTAACCATTTATTTACAATAAAAATATAATTAACATTACACTTTCAAGCCAGTATTACAAGGGCTGGCGACTCCCTTCAGTAGTCTTTGGAATCAGAATTCCGTCTAAAGATACAAAAAAGGTTAACTTATTGGCGCGTAGGCAGTACAGAAAAGTTTTGCCAAGGCGCAAAATATAAGGGGTTTTAATAACCTCATCCATCCAGCCTTTCTCATGTGCATGCACTAAAACTTTGCTTGGGAATTTCACACTTTTAGGCAGGGTCTTTCTTTTAAAGATAACTGTAGGCAGTAATCGGTTTTCATCTGCCATGCAGCACAAAACTACTGTAAAGCGGCATTTTTCATGGCCGTTGTTTTTACGAAAACAGTCTTGGAGCCTTTAGTCTCAACAGTATAGTTTGACAGCAAATCGAATGACAGGGGAGTTTCATCCATATTGCCGATTTGACTCATTTCAAAGTGGCATTCTTTTCTGAGTTCTATGATGTGCCGTTGAAAAGCCTCAACTTTTATTTCTAACTCGGAAGAAAGTTTTTTTGCAAGCTTTGTGCGAGCTCTTATGCACAAGTTGTGCCGGTTCATGAACCGGTTGCACCATTCTACTGAGGCTATGAAATGCACTGGCTTGCTTTGAGCGAATTCAGGCTGCTTCATTAAATTTAGTGCCTTGATTCTGATATCTGTACAGGTTATAATTAACCCGTTCATCCGAGAATCTTCTATCCATTTAGTGAGTTTTTCCTCCAGAGCTGGATACATGGGCTGACGACCACGTGCTGCCTTTTTTGATTTTGGCATCTGTTCTAATTCCCTGTGTTTCTTTCTCCATTCTCGAACTTGTTTCTCATTAATGGAGAAATGTCCAGCAGCCATGCTGTTATTAGAACTTTCGGCAAATGAGAGCACTTGAAGCTTGAAATTTGCAGTGTAGAATTTCTCTTTGCACTCATCTTTCAAACAAAAAATATGGCACATACGGAAGGCTAGTTCTCATCAACTGATAATAATACAAATGAATGAAAAAAATATGCTATCTTCAGATAGGGTAATCAGAATTAAAACTGTCGCCATTGGTGCTAGCTTTCGGGAAATCCCTTTTCCCAAAGGCACATGGGCCCTTAATCTGCTGTATAGGAATGGAATGTTAATTTAATAAACTGCAACAAGCAAAATAGAGAGTAGAGGTGCCAGGGGGGGGGGGGGGCATACAATTGCAATAGATAATCTATTGCAATTGTATATTCTGGAGGACGAAAAGTTCCAACATACAAATACAAAAGGGGTAATCAATCAGGGAGGACCTAAAGGCTAGCAGTTCTAAAGAGAGGATAGAAATTGAAGGTGCCCTGGACTGAATGATGCAAGAGAGAATAAGCATGTGTGTGTGTAGGGGGGGGGGCGGGATATTATCTCTATGGTTAAAAGAGGGGCGTGTGAGTGTTTCTCATCGTCGCCAGCCTTTATTCCTTCCTTTACAGAAACAAAGTATTTTACCTGCTTGGCGACATTTCCACCCTCTTGGCGACGTATTTAAACGTCACAGGATTTATTTATTTTTTTAAATCTCTGCTTACATACGGGTTTTGAATTTTGGGTAAATTTTTGAAGAAAAAATGCACTCTCGGCTTATAATCTGAAATATACGGTACTCTTTGAAATTTATCCCCCCCCATATATGTATAATACAATTTTTAACTATATATCCCCATTCTTGTGTATTTTAGACAAGTTCATATTTCAAGTTAATTCCTTATAGCTTTAAAATCTTTTTTGAAATCAGAAATCAAATTAGCTGGCAAAGAGGTAAAAAATGAAAACACCAAAAATTACTCCACAAAATTATCCATGCTAACATAGTTAAATTTCCCATCTTAGTTTTATTAAAATAGATTACCTTATTCAACATAACATAATTAAAACATTCTGACATATTTTAAATGCTCACGCACATTTTCTATATGCTTCATTTATGTAGTATTTTTTATCAGTAGATACTTTCAACTTTTTAAAATTTAGTTTCTGGATGTAATTAAAGTTGATGATACCTTGATGTCGAAAGTAGGATCACATTGCTAAAAAGCTTGTGTACTACTGTCCTAACTGCTATATATTAAGAGATGAAACAGGCTCGCTGGGTCTGAATGAAGTTCAAGTTCTGTAATTCACTATTTTTTAACAGACTTGGGCTCAAGCAAATTTTTTAAAACTTCTTGTAAAAAGATTTTTTAAAACAATACATTGCTTTTGAATGAATTGGCATAATTATTTTATAGAGAATGATGGAACAAGAGGGCCTAGCAGGTACCGAATTTCTTTAGACATTTCCGATTGATGGTTTATTATTCAGTCCTACTATAAATTGATTAATAAATTTGTTTATATTAATGAATTTATATCGTTTCCCTCTCTGGAAAAACAGAAGAAATGACAGATATTTTGAGCATTTCATTCACAACATAATTCCAGTGAGAAAAACTTATTCTAGTAATAAAATAATTATGGAACATCAGGTAATTAGCCTGAATATAACGGGATACTTTTTGACAGATTATTTCCCATTAAAAACCTGACTCATGCTAAATTCAAGGTCTAAATATAGGATTTTTCTAATTATCATGATGAAAAATTTCGGGGTCTCATTATATTCAGGCTAACACAGAACTTTGTTTTCCAAAAAAGTTTTTCTTTTTAATTCAGAAATTGAAAATGTTTGAAATAGAAAAATATTAAATATAGCAATTTTTTTTAATTAATTTTTTGATGAGCTGATTAATATCATGATTTAAATCTGCTTAGAAATCACTGGCATCATTAAAATGGAAGTTTCATGTAAAAATTTAAATATTTTCAGTGATAAGTACATCTTTATATGCATAAAACAATTAAGTTACAAGAGAGTGCATTAATTGTATGAGAATAATTATACCATAGAGGACATTGCCGCATAGATGAGTTTCAAGTGGAAAGTTTTGTATTTTCAAAAAAAGATTATGCTGTTTAACCGCCCTGAATGATTCTTATGTATTTTTGTTTTAGCACTGACCAGTGGCGGCTCGTGGGATACAGCAAGTACAGCCGGGCTGCACTTGAAATCATCAGCACATACTTTAAAATAATTTATTCTACTAATTTTCCTAAATTCAGATTAGAATTATGGAATTCCTATGGTAAATTAAAAAAATCTCCAAAAAAAACCAAAAAAAAGCGTATTGTGGCCAGATCATTCATTAAAAAAAAAGCACTTTAATCTTCCCGCAATTCAATTGGTAAAATCTTTGGTTCAGCCCAGAGTGCTGATAAGAAAATTGGCAGCGCCGTTGCTATAACAACGGTTACGTAAGCATTTCCTCCAGCATAGGCTATAATGGGGGTATGCAGCTAAGACTCAGCTCATTCAAGATTTTGAAAGGTCGGCAGCACTTGTGAA
This sequence comes from Cheiracanthium punctorium, assembly GCA_038373885.1. Classification (NCBI taxonomy): domain Eukaryota; kingdom Metazoa; phylum Arthropoda; class Arachnida; order Araneae; family Cheiracanthiidae; genus Cheiracanthium; species Cheiracanthium punctorium. The sequence continues at coordinate 125,311 of JAWZYV010013199.1, read as the reverse complement.
TTCGACTCACTGATTGGCTCGAGAAGTGAGGGAGGGAGTAAGGAGAATATTTGTTCGGCAAACTCTCGACTTTATATTACTGAATTTATCAAGAAGGTAAGCCTGAATAGATGCTTATGAATGGACAATTACCCATCAAAGCAGTATTGTTTTTAAGTAATCAAGAACTGGCATTTAGAGGACATGGCGAGCGAAAAAATTCTTTAAACATAGGAAATTTTAAAGAGCTTTTAAAATTATGGATATCTGAATTAAAACAACGCCTTTTTATGAGGGCATCACTGACCGATTCGCAAGTTTAAAAGAAAGGAGGATTGATTTGACTTATAAAAAATAAGTATGTTTTCTTTTTTTTTTTTTTTTCTTTTCTTCTCAAGTTATCGTTACAAAAGAAAATTCTAAGGAAACTTCAAATCAGACACGGATTAATGCAATTTTGAGGATAAGAGCGCCTGGTTGAAATTTATGTCCATTTTATGGAAAAGTAAAATAGGATCTCTTACATTTTTTATGTAATTTCTTTTTTTTTCCTCGGTGAGGGCTTAATCCGCCAGCTTTCGAATTCAATAACAAAGATTTTTCATTCCTGTCCGGAGGAGGGGGGGAGGCTCATATGCTTCCGGCTGCACTAACAGTTTTGACCATGGGCCGCCACTGGCACTGACCCTCATATATACTTCTTTATGTTTTGGTTTTGGGGTGAAGTTTGAACATCTGTTTCGGCAATCATGGAGAATGATAGTTCTACGAATGACACAGCCTATACCAACCAGCCAACCAACTGCGACACTATATATGCACATAGTTCGTGGAATTTTTTGGCATCTAACTTTTTCTACGCAATCTGCTCTGGAAAGTTTTGTATTTTCAATAAAAGAGTAACTATTAAAAAAAATAGCATATGATTTTAATTGGTGATAAAATCTGAGAGCAATGTCACCGATTTATTTAGGAAAACTTTTTTTTTTTTTTTTTTAAATTTCATCCAGTTTAAAGATGGGACTATTTAAGTCATGCATATTAATACTGCAAACAACTTCAATTGAGTGAATTCATTTGTATCATATCTAATCACCATACACCGCTGTTGGCTGTTGCTCGACACAACAGTGCATACGAAACATTGTCCTTGATTTTTTAATCAAAGAAATACTTCAGAAAAGCCTAATCTATTAACACAAAAGGTAAGAATTGCTGTTTGCTAGGTCTGAATGTAGAGTTAGAGAGGTGTCTTGCACAAAGCTACTGACTTTTTTGATCAAATACTCTCATACTGCATGAAAACAGATTTCAATATTTATTTACAGAACTTAGTGTTGAGCAAACTTCTAAAATTCACCCGCGTAACTAATACGAAAGGTACTTTCACCAATAAGATACTAGCACCTCGGTTTAGGTATCGTCTTGCCGAAAACCCGCAAGAACGAGAATGACTGATTACAAGTCCAGTCACTAAAAATCGGGGTTGAAACGGGGGCTGTCTGTAAAATATTAATGTGTCTCTTCAGGTCTATTCCGGGGGTCTGGAAGGAGTCTTGTTTACGTAAAAAGGACTTTCATGTTCGGCCACATAAACGGAGGAAGTGACCGCTACATGACAGAGGTCAATGGGATCGTTTTTGTATAACCTTGGGTGTTTTGAGGGTGAGAAAATGTCATTAAGTTGTCCCTTCTCTTTGTACGATGGTGGGTGGAGGGTTTTTTCCCCCTGTTTTTCTATAGGGTAAAAGACACTCGACAACCGCGATCTATTTGTCTGCAATCAGAAAATACACAAATTAAACTTATATAAATATAAAAGAAAACATGTTACAAAATCTCTGAAACGCTTTGCTTTTTAAGGTAATTTTTATTTTATTCAAATTTATTCTTTGCAACTTTGATGAATTTATACATTGCTTTCTTGCTATTCACTTTGCGACAATGTTCTAATTCAGAGCACTATAAATTCATCAAAGTTGCAAAGAATAAATTTGAATAAAATAAAAATTACCTTAAAAAGCAAAGCGATTCAAAGATTTTGTAACATGTTTCTAACATAAAGTTGAACATGCAGCTTGAATTGCAGCATGACATTCAGTCATGCTGCAATCAGAATTCATGCATGATGAATTTGTTGCTATTCACTTATCATATCCAATAAATTAGCAAATTGATTAAAATTAGACTTATTACAAGATGTTAATAAAAAAGTTCATATACAATTAACAGATTTACTTGTTTCTTAAAGAGAATTTTATATTGGGTTGGCAAAACAGTAATTGCGTTTTTCTGTATATCAATATTTTGTCTGGCCGAAACTACTGATGGTAATAATACAAAATTTGGTATGTACTTGAGTTCTTTAATATCGATGCTAGGTTAGAGAACATTTTCTAAAATTCATAACCTTATGCTCGCAAAAAGCTCTTTTGAAATATAACGCATGATGTCGAAGATAAAAGTGACAAACTTTTTTTGTTGTAAAATACGGTATTTATAAATACATGCAATTCAATTTTAGGACATTTTTTATATAGTGCTCTAGCCATATTTTATAAACAAACAAACAAACAAAAATTATTAGTAAAATTCTTACTTTAAAATGTAACAAATATGAATATATATATTTTTTTTAAATTTGAAATTATAAACTCTTTAAAAATGTATTTCTTTAAATTTCAAGAAAACATTACTTTCTCGCCAATCCAATAGTGGGTTTGTTCTAGTAAAGCGGCTTTTTAAGACTTGTTAAGTGAAAATCTTATTAAAATGTTTAAAAGAAAATTTTTAATTGGCAAGTAGCTGGAAAAATAGTTCAGAAAGACCAAAAAAGTGGAAAAGTTAGAAAGTTTCAAAGAGTAAAAAAAGGAGTGAATGCTTTCATTTTGTCAAACAAAATCAAATTTCGCTGTCGGAGCACAACCTGGCCACGACTTCGATAAAAAAAATTAAGTTCTGCAATATAATTTTTTTATATTTTTCTGAAAAATTAATCATCTAATTTATGCTGTGTCGGGTATTACTGTATGGTCAATCTAGGAAACTGGTAAAGATTACAAACATTTTGAGGTGAATTTGAAACTTTTATACCCCCTTTAACTCGCTAACCAATCAATGTAAAAACTGAAGAGACCCACCCCTCCCTTTTTTTTTGAATTTTTTTTCCCCATCAATTAATTTCAAGTTGCCTGTTAATATGGTCTTGCTAGAGAGTGATAAAATATTCGACAAAACACGAAAATAGGAAGTTGCTGAAATTGTCAGTGTTATAAAGTACTGCCTTACTAGCAATTTTGCTCGGGCCGTCATCGGCTGGCTGCGTGGCCGGTGGTAGCCCGAGCAAAATTGCTAGTAGGGTGGGCACTAATAACATATATTATAATACTATTATTTAAAACATGCTGTTGTGTGTGATTATGGCAACACTACTTTAGGGCGATCTGCTAAGGGGGGTGCCTTCGTAGGAGGACTTTCTAAGGGGTTCTAACGCGTATTCACGTTACATCTGGAGAAAACCTACCAAAACTCCAAACCGTTAGATCGACACCGTTAGTGATGGGACCCGAACCCGGGACCTTCACACTTCTCCATTGTCAGTGGCATAACCACTGTGCCATGGTGAGGCTATTAAAAAACATGATTGAATGAATTCAACTATTCACACACAGTGGCGTACCCAGGAATTGATTTTGGGGGGTGCATATCGTCATTACCATGAAAGAAGTAATGTACCACTTGGTGAATTTTAAATACACTCATGTCCATAAATTAAGGATAATTCAGAATCACACAGAAATTGATCTCTAAAATAAAAATTTCACCTGTGGAATGATCACACACATCTTGAAGAAGAATATGCAAATTACAGGAAACCACCAGATGGCGTGGATGGTACGTCACAATGACGAGAGTGTAAGAGAGGGGTATATAAGGAATGGTGGCAAAGAAGTAAAATTTTTCACAAGCGCTGTGAAAGCCTTTCAGTGCAAAAACTGCATAGTTATGGCACAAAGGAGGCATTTGGATGATGTTTTACGTGGCAGAATTATCGGACGACTGGAATGTGGACGTACCCAACTGGAAGTATCCGAGGAACTTGGAATCGCCCAGAGTGTCATCTCCAGGCTTTGGCAACGATTCCAAGATGATGGTAATGTGAGTAGACGTTACAGTACAGGTCGCCCCCGAGTTACAACGCCGAATGAAGACCGCTATTTGGCAGTTACTGCCAAAAGAAACAGACGGAGTACAGCATCAGACCTGTCTCGTCAGCTCTCTTCAGCTACCGGTACGACAGTTTCAAGGCAGACCGTGTACAGACGCTTAGGGCACATTGGTCTATATGCTCGTAGGCCTGTCAGATGTGTTCCACTTACCGCAACTCACTGTCGCCTGCGATTAACCTGGAGTAGAGAGCATGCATTGTGGACACCGAAACAGTGGTCTTGTGTGATGTTTTCCGACGAGTCCAGGTTTAGTTTGGAGTCTGATTCTCGCCGGACATTCATCTGGAGAGCGCCAGGTACCCGTTACCACCAAGAGAACACCATTGAAAGACACCGTTACGGTGGTGCAGGATGGCTCGTTTGGGGAGGAATTATTCTTGGTTCCAGAACTGACCTGCATGTTCAGAGTGTAACGATGACAGGCCACATCTATCGGGATGTCATTCTGGAACAACATGTACGTTTCTTTCGAGGCGCCATGGGTGCTGAATTTGTGTTTATGGATGACAACGCCCGTCCTCACCGTGCAAACATTGTAGACGAATGCCTTCAATCGGAGGATATCACCCGTATGCATTGTCCAGCATACTCACCGGACTTGAATCCAATAGAGCATGTGTGGGATATGCTTGGCCGACGAATTGCAGCACGTCAACCCCCTCCCACCTGTCTACCGGAACTTCGGAGTGCATTGCTTGATGAGTGGTGTAATATTCCCCAAGATCAGATTGATCATTTGATACTCAGCATGCCTAGGCATTGTCAGGCCTGTATTGCATCGTCCAGGAGACATACTCCGTATTAACCATCCTACTAACCATGTTATACTGTTTTTTTGTAAATAGGTTCTTTTTTGAAATTTGGTCAAGGGAGTAAAACTTGCAATTTTTATTAATTATGTCAAACATATAGCATCTTTTTTGCTCTTTACTTTTTGTTTAATAAATAGACTTTACAAATAAGTCAAATTTGTTTTGCTTCTTTCTCTTTCTTTGCCTGAACTTCATTATCCTTAATTTATGGGCATGAGTGTAATATGCTATTATGGGCCCCATATAGGGGTTTGACTCCCATCCACCCATCGCATCCACCGGTATAATAAACAATTTTATAGCATACTGAAATCTTTCAAATTAATCAAGTTTTCAAGTGTTAGAAAACTTAAGATGAGCACCTCAAAATAAATACATGGGCGGCCCAAAGTATTACCCATGTACACGTTTTTTGTTTCTCCCTTTCAAACCTGTTCATGAATTAATACAATTTTTATCAAGTTATTAAAAGTTACAAAATTGGAGATCATAGGAAAAAGTAGTAAAGATACCATAAGAACGAAAATTCGTATTTACCAGAACCGACGGACTCCAACATCAGTGAAAATTCAATAAAAGATTTAATGATTTAGAAAACAGCCATAATTTAAAGAATAGTAAAAAAAAGGGGTTATAATAAAATGAAAAATTTCATACTTACTATTTTCTGCAAGGTTATATTTATTCTACCTGTTTTGCAAAATATTTAAGGCTTCCTCACTTACAAATATATTCTTTATATATGCATAATAGAGACCCTTTAAACGCATTTCAAATGTATTGTTTCTTAAGTAGTTTTTTAAATATTTCATGGTTGAAAACGACCCTTCAGTGATACATGTTGTCACAGGCAAACTGACTAACCTTTTTAAAAGTTTATGAATATTCGGGAAAATATCAACGTTGCATGCTTATAAAGTTTCTACAGCAGTTAATCTAACCTGTTGTACCAGTCATTTCTTTTTCAATTGCTGATATTCTATAATCATTAAATCTTAGCATTTGTAGTTTGTTTTCATCTGTAGGTATGAGGTTATTTCCAGTCAAACTAAAATATTTATTTATCTCAAAATTTCTTTGTGTTTTCTGAATTTTTATTTAAGATGTAAAACTACAGCATTCAAAAATTTATTACTGTTGCTTGAAATTGTTATTTAATGTACGCTTTTTTGCTTCAAATTGATGTTTGGAATTTTTCTTTCACCAGATTTAAGAAAACTTAAAAGCGACTACTGATTCCTTTAACTTATTCTCGGAAGAAAAAAAAAAATAACAAGAAAAAAAAGATTGAAACGAATTTAAAGTTATGAAATTATGAACTTAGCAATTCGAGCAAAAGAAAATGGATTGAACGAGATTTCCTGACTTCTCTCCGTTTATGAATAGGAAATCAGAGATTATTACTAACTGCTCGGAATTGGGGGGGGGGGGGACATCTTCCATAGAAATAATATAATATTACATAGATAGTCTATAGGGATGAACCCTCCCCTTCTCTCTCCTCCTGCAAATTCTGACCATTGGCCTCGGCCTCATGATCACAAAGGCACATTTTTAGAATCATCAAAGACTTTCTATTAATTTTTCAAGAATTCACTTAGTTGGAATCATGTTTCCTTTTCATGATGAAAAAAAATTTTTGGGAAAAAATCGGGGTTTCCCCCCCCCCCCCCCACCTGAAATATTTCAATTTTGAGAAATCTTGGGGGGGGGGTGCATATGTCCCTTTGCACCCCCCTCCTGGGTACGCCACTTCACACAAGTCCTTATTTTATCTTCAGGTACTCACATATGTATGTCTAATCATACGCAAAATATATACACGTATATTTTTAGAAGACTTTTGAGAGTAACACTAGTTTGTAATAATTTAAATCTAATAATGAGAAATGGTTTAATTAATTAATAATTTTATGAAGTTTTCTTGACGATGTTACTTTAAGAAAAATTGAAGTATTAGTTTTAGTTTCTGTGATACACTATCAAACTTTTTATTGCATAAAATGTTATGTTAAATTAAAATGCATGAATTATTTTATTCTTAAGCTTAAATTAATATTCTTAAGCTGTATTTCTGTATTAATAGAGATAAAAAAATACGGATTTTCTCTAATTTTTATATCATTTCTTGTGTAAAAGACCTGCTTGAGTCAGTACAGACTTAGGAAATTTTTGTTCGTGCTTTTTCTTGATCAAAACCCCTGCCTCGATTTGATTATAAAATGCATTTGAAACACTTTAGCACAGCTGTATAAAGATACGCAAAAAAGTAAAATAAAACCATTTTGAGCAAAATTGAGGGTGAGTTAGGGGACAGAATTAAAGGTAGAAATTGAAAAATGCTGGGTAGAAATTGAAAAATGTGAAATCCGGTGCCCCATTTAAAAGCTTATCGATAGGTTGAAAAAATACATAATTCTAATATCGTGATTGATTTATATAATGGCGTAAACAGTCCGCGTTGATGTTATTAAATTCTAAACATTATGTTACATTAAAATTCGTCAAAAATTACCTAATTTTTATAATTTTTTTGTTTTTATTTTAAAAGCGGGCGAAATCAAATTAGGTGCGCGTATTATAGGTCACTGTCTTACATACTGCATAAATTTTAGCGAGTGTACGCCTTACAGTTTTTTATATGGACACAAAAAAGTATTCTTATACATTCCGGCCTATACACTCAAATCATGTGCAATCAAATTAAGTGCACTAATGCCTGAACACTAGATCCGACTGATTTGAATGAAATTTATTTAAACGCATGGTATCAAGTGTTCGGAAAGTCGAGTGGAGTCACTCCAGATTTTTATTATTATAGATGGACATAAATTTGTTTTGTAATGAATGTGAGGATATTATTTAACTGGATGTTGGGTGCTCTTTTTTTGCGCTGCATTGAAGGGATAAGACAGTTGCTGAATTTTAGTGGGAGTGCTTCCCTAAAAAGATTTTAGTATCCTCTAAATAAGGTAGATTATCTATTGATACAATAATAAATGGCGATCTTTAGGCGGCTCTACCCCCTCTTCCGTATAAATGTCTGTTTAAAACCTACAGCTAAGCTCCCTGATGGGGTAGAAGCGCAAAATTTCGAAGCTTTGTGGAGCACAAAATAAAAATTTTCTTCGGGAAATTGGGAGTTTAATTGAAAGTGGGGGGGGGATCTATAACTTTTTATTTTAGTCAGTTTTTTCTTTTATTGTTATTGAAATCAAAATAAATGTGTTTTGAACTTGAAATTATATTTTTTGGGAGGCAAGCTTAGATTTTTAAAACAATTATTTATGAAAGCTTCAGAAAGTTATTTTTAATAACATTTTCTAAAATTTAAGTCTCCTTAAAAATGCCAATTTATTCCATCTATAATTTATCATTCAGCTTTCTGATATTTATTTAAATCTTAATATTACAATCTAATCCATAATTAGAGTCAGGGGCGCACTTAAAGAGTGTGCCGAGGGCTCCCAGCCCCCTCCCTAAATTGTAAAACATTCACTGAAAAACTGCCAGTTTAAAAAAATAATAATAACGCCATTAACAATGAGATTTTAAATATACCGTAACTTAGAAACGTTATAAGCGCCAACATACGCCACTATTTTTTTGTATTATAATAAGGATTACTGGATTGAAAACTATTACTTCACCGCTCTGACCATGTAGCTGGAGGTCACAGGTCAAGATTTCCTCAACACGTCCAGGGGTCATAAACTTTCGATCACCGACACGAGCTTCCGGGGAGGAGTTTTTCGAGGGTGGCGTAGATTGGAGGGTGGAGGGGGGGGGGGTTCTGCTTCGGACGGGACTCGTTTATTCAGATTTTTCGAAAGACTGATAACAGAGAAGTAATTTTTACAGGATCCCTCACTCCGGAGGAGAGCGGAGTGGGGACTGTCAAAAAGTAGGGTCAAAAGGTCTTTTCGGCAAAATGATAACTACACGTAGCACCTCTATCAGTTTATGCCACGCTTCATTCATCAGGAGCATAGCTCAAATGGTAGAGCGCTCGCTTAGCATGCAAAAGGTACCAGGATCAGTGACGTACACAGGGGAGTGGTCCAAGGCATCCAGACCCCCTTCCCCCCCTCCCAAAGGAGTTGTCAATTTATCTTTGTTAAATCGTCATGTAGTTTTTGACTTTTAAATATGTTAGAAGACATCAAATTCTTATTTTCAGCAGTTAAGATACATAAAAAAGGGGTTATGATTAAAAAAAAAAACACATTTTTTCAGGTGGGTGGTGTCACAGCTTTATGGGTTGGACCTCCTCCAAGAGAAAATCCTGTCTGCACCACAGACAGGGATCAATACCCGGCACCTCCAAAGATGGATGATCTTTCATACATTTTTTAAAATATGGTTAATTACCAAATACATAAAGAGAAATGCTTGAATAACCAACTCATATAAGTGATGTCATGTTTTCCCTTGTTATATACACATGTAGAGCTTGTTGTGAATTTTTAAATCAAATATTCTGATACTGCATGAAAACAGATTTGTATATTTATTTACATAACTTAGTGTCAAGCAAACTTCTGAAATTCATCTGTGAAACTAATTTATTTTCTTCTAATCATACTCCAAAAAAGTAATGATATTCCCATACAAAATCACTTAACAGGTTAAAAGTTTGTGAGGCAGCATTTTTATTTATAGCTATAGGAATTTTAAATATGGGTCTTAAAAATAATGATATCAAATTTTAGAAAGAGATTTTATCAACCTTTCAAGTATATTAAGGCAAATTTGAGTGTTTAGGCTGATTAATTTTATTTTTTACCAAGTACGCAAAAAATTCCAGAGCTGGGGATCGAACCCAGGACTGCCACTTAACGTGCGGGTGCTCTACCACTGAGCTACTCTGGGACAATTCCCAGATTAAATTTCTCACATTAGAACTGTTGGCATTTATCATCTTCCTCTGCAAACCACAGAGGGAACAGATGAAACAATTAATTTGCGACAACTCCATTAAACCGCAGAAATTATACATATTTTAGAAAGAGTTTTTTTTTTTTTTGGTGGTTTGCCTAGTTGGTGAAAAATAAAATTAATCAGCTTAAACACTCTAACTTGCCTTAATAATGATATCAAATTTTGAGTGATGCCCTCGTGTGACTTTTTAAGATTTGTTTTTAAATTCCATTATAATTACTTTGGTTTTATTTTCTAAAGATTTACATATTCAAGCAATGCTTTTAAATATCAAATACACTGCCCTCCAAAAGTTAAGGTACAACATGTTTTTTGTGAATAATATGGAAACAAGAGAACATAGAAGCAAAATATTTGGACTAACGCAGCACTAAATAGTTCTTTATTGAGTACGACATAGAAATTTACATAAATTCAACACAAACATGGTGTAAAAGCACTTTTGGTAGAAAAGTCCACTTTTGGAGAAAACAGTTTATCAAAGCTTTTTGTGGAAACATGTGGTGGAAACATCACAAAAATGAGCTCTAATAAGGAATGTGTCCACTCCTAACTACAATGCACTGGCGGCATCGATTCTCCATGCTGCTAATTAAGTTGTCGGACACCTCAATAGAGAGCGAAGACCACGCACGGATTAGTCCTTGTTCCAGCTCGTGCAACGATCTTGGAGGAGGACTTGAAACAGCCACTTGTCTGCCAAGGTAGTCCCAAGCATGTTCTATCGGATTGAGGTCTGGAGATTGAACTGGACATTCCATTCGCTCCAAACCTTGACTCTCAAGATAATCCTCAACAAGCACAGCTCGGTGAGGTCAGGCATTATCATCCATCAGATTGAAATCATTGCCAATTACACCAGAATATGGGCGAGCACATGGATCTAGGATCTCATCCTGATATCTCACACCAGTCAGAGTTCTTCCCTGGAACACATGCAGGTCAGTGTGACCACCGAGTGAGAGCCCTACCCAAACCAATATTCCGTCACCTCGGTAATTGTCTTTACAGATTTGGATTGATGGTATCTGGTGCTTTGTTCCCTCCAGATCAACAGACGTCCTAAATCGCTCTCCAGTGTGAATCTGGACTCGTCTGTAAAGAGTACAGAAGCCCATCGCTGTCTAGTCCAAAGAATATGTTCTCTTGGCCAAGATAAACGGGCCCCTCTCTGTTGTCCGTTGAGAGGGATACATACAACTGGTCACCTTGCACAGAGACCTGCATTGTGAAGACGCATTCACACCGTACCAGCAGATATTCTTCTCTCTTATGCTACAGAATGGTCTACAACAAGTTGTGGCACAGAAATGCTTCTTCGAGCCGAAAGAGCTATAAAGTGGTCTTCTGCAGGTGTTCTAGCTCGTGGTTGTCCTGGAACATGTCTTCTGGACACAGAAGCTTCGGTTTGATATTGATTCCAGAGACGGTGGACCACACTGCGAGACAGATTAAGACGCCTAGCAGCATCAGCCTGTGACAACCCCATTTCCATCCATCCAACCGCTCATCACCTTAACGAATGGGGCAAACGGCTTCTCTCAGACATTGCGGACATCCCTACTGCGTATTGGCAACGAATCTGCTAACAAAAGTTGTAAATCAACAAAAGTTACACGCGTAATTATGGAAGCCTGATATTTGCATATTTTTTCCTCCCTCATACGTGCCTGTTCTTTTCTATAAAAAAAAAGTGGTAGCTATCATTTTTGCATGAATTTATATAAATGATAAAAATGAACTTTATGCAAACTATAAATTTGATTGTTAAGTGTCATTTTTTTTATGGTGAACTTCGAAAAGCATGTTGTTCCTTAACTTTTGGAGGCCAGTGTATATCACACTTTCACTGAGCCTGTATTATGTGTATTCAAAGGAATTTATTTCAATAATTTAATTTATCTTTTGCATAGCGCTATCCAAAAGGGCAAGTAAAATTTACGTAAATATTTAATTTATATCATAGTACTATCCATACCAGACTTTGTGGTGAATACGCAGATGTGTAATCGATTACGATTAAGTTTCACTTTCAGACCAAGATTACGATTACCGAGAAAATATTTTGTCCTGATTATAATTATATCACGATTACCATAAAAACCCAATTTTCTAATTATGATTATACTACAATTATGTAGTCTATGAAAACTTACGATTACACCCGAGTCCAATTACGATTAAATTATGATTACAAAACTTTTCTTTTTTATACTTCTGGCACTGACAATATAAGGTCTAAATTTTACAGAACAGAAAAGAATTATTGGTCCAGCAGACCGGACACAAGAAATTATTATAATTGACAAGAAATTTTAAAATACATTACGTAATACATTCAAGTGTAAAAATTGTGAATTTTCTACAGATTGAAAAACTAACAGTATTTTCCAAAAAGATTATGCATGTCCCACTACATATGGATTTATTGTTGTATCAAACATCGTTATAGCGAGGTTTACTGTATTTTCAATCATTTGATCTTGGAACAATGTGTTATCTCCCAATATAAATTTTGCTGTGATAAAATTATAAAGCATTTGACTCTAAAATACTTCCAGTTAAAAACATATACCAGAGATTGTGGTGAACTGTGATAAAAGTGGGTCACAAAGGCCCATTATCTTGTAAAATATGGGGTTTTGCATATGCAAAATGCATTATGTGATTTTTTGCATCACGATCAACAAAATTTGGGTAAATTACTCAGAAATCTGAGTAAACGTGAACCCTGATATACAGTGTAATATCGATATCTCAAATAAATGTTTCTCCTATCCCCCTTTTATTTCATCTCATATTCTTGAAACCTCTATATCTCAAATTTTTTTTAATGTCCCTTCAACTTCGAGATACTGAGGCTACACTGTACCTAAACCTAGATTAAAATGTGTTCCAGGAGCAAAGTGCCTTTTCGACCACCTATCATGACTGTAGTCATAGCCAGACTGCTCTCTGCTTTGCTTACCATCACTGCCTATCCCACTCATTCGCCAAGATCATGTGGCACGATCTCATCGTTAGGTGCATGAGCCACGTCATTAACAGCTTTGGGGGTGGAGATTATTTGTATTAATTCGTGGTGAAATTCATAATTTGTATTTTGATAATTAGCTACTTTCTCGATATTTAGATTTATTTTAGATCGCTTTTTTTTTCTCTCAGAAAGAAAAACCTGTTGCCAATTTAAAATTCAGAAAATTAAGCACAGCGCTATCTCGTATTGCTCAAAGAGAAAACTACCATTGATCAAAATTTTGAAAAAATAGCTAAAATCAAAATAAAAATTATAAATTTGACCACAAAGCAGTAGAAACGATACCTGCCCCCGAAGCTGATAATGACGTGGCCTATTGACAAAAGATGGCACCACAGGATCTGGGGCAAGGAATGAGACATCAGTATCAATGTGGAGCAGAGAACAGTCTGGTGATGACTACGGTCATGATAGGTGACCGAAAAGCCACTTTCTGCTCAGAACACTTTCTCATCTAGGGGGAAATTTCGTAAGCGGTTGTCGTCGCCAAGTCAGATACATCGCCAAATTTGAAGTTTGTTAGATAGTTTGTTTACGGTAGCGATCGTTTCACAGGGTGTCTACCATATAAAGTAAGCTTGATTTCTTGACCTTTTCTTGACTATGACAAATACGAAACATTAATATCAAAAATACATTCGTGCCAGAGATGCAGAATATGTACGATCCGGCAATCTAGGATAGGGGGAAATTTTTCAGACAATATACAACTGATTTCGATTTTAACAATGAATTACAAAATTCTTCGAGTTATTCTTTCCCATTCCTATTTTTAAAGCAATTTTTTTTCAACTTTTTCACCGATCAGCAGTTTGCTTTTCTTAACTTGGACCCATTGCTATTTAGTAAATATGTATGTAGCTTGTATATTGCAAATATTTTTACACTTATGGTAATACAGAACTTATGCAAGTCTATAAACATATAAAATTTTGGGGAAATTTGCATATGGATTGAGGGAAATCTTGAGAGTAAAAACAGTTTCTGCACCCCTGCATCATATTGATAGAATGAAGAAAAATTATACTTTTAAATTTAACACTATTAATATACAGGGTGATCACCGAATAAACCCTGATTTCAAAATTAAATATCTCTACAAAAATCGACAGAATTATGCGGTAAACTGTACGTTTATTAGCAAAACTGTAAAATTGGTGCACAAAAGTTTAGAAAAGTTAGTTACGAAAATCGTCAACTAAGAATTTGAATGAAACGGAAAAAGGGAGTTGAGTCACTAATCGTGACCTAGTGCTTCATTTCTTGACCTTTTCTTGACTTTCGTGACCATTTTTCTAATTCTTGACTTTTCCGTGACTTTCGTGACCTTTGCATGATGGTAGACACCCTGTTTCAGATATCTGTTGCAACCTGTGTATGGAGTTGAGTTGTTGGCTGGTGCTGTAGTTTGAAGAAAAAATGATCAGTTTATTGATTCAACAGTAGTAGGATGTTTGGTAAAAGAATTTTGTGATTGGTTTAGGCAATTTAACTGTAATCGATAAACTGAAGTTTTATAAGAGAGGGAGTTTGAGTTTGATGCGTAATTTTTTGTTTGGTTTGGTGAGGGGTAAGTGAGTAGTTGTTAGGGGGATTATTAGGTGAATTTTTTTTAATTTGGTAATGGCGTATGTTGCTTAAAGGTGTAGTGAATGTTATGTTATTGTATGAAAAGAAAGTGTGTTTGTTAGAAATAGGGTGTGAATATAAAGCTAAGTAAAAGACAGTTGGTTTTATGACAGTTGGCATGTTGGTTTTATGTTGTCAGCTGATGTGTGTGTTTGTTAGAAATGTAGTGTCAATATAAAACTAAATAAAAGAAAGCATGCTGGTTTTATGTTACAAGCCAGTGGGTGTTAGGGATATTTCTGAGCGGTTAATTAAGAAAAATAAAGGTAAGTGCTTTTTTTAAATGAATCTTTGCAATGTTTAAGGTTTTTAATGTGAATTTTAAATTGATATTTGATGTTGTTATGTTTCTATAAGTGCTATACTGACTTTATATGAGGTGTATAACTAGGTTGTTTAATCCACCGATGTTTTTTTGAGTTGAAAACGTGCCAGTGTGTGCCCTGTTTACATAGCTTTACAGCTAAGTTGTTTAATCCACTGCAGTTTTTTTAGTTATAAACGGTCCACTGTTTGCTCTTTTTAAATTGCCTGTTACTGAATTTGCAGATGTATTTTAGGTTAAATATGGACGGTGTATTTTGTTTTAATGTCTTTGTTAGTGGAATATATGTGCAATTTTAATGCATTAAAATACTTTGATTTTGCTGAGCGTGCACACCGTCTTGTATGATTTTAACGTCTTGTAAAATGGTGTTTCATGCGTGAAAAATTTAGTGACGAAAAAAAAAGCGCCAATTTGTGTGATGTTGGCGACAAAAAAAAAGTTGACAAACATAGGCGACACCCGCTTGCGAAATTACTCCCTTAATCTAGGTTTCATAGCATTTGTTTTTTACTTTGCTGTGATTTTCTGGTCCTTCCCCTTGCATTCTGGATGGCCAGCAGCATATATAATGATAAATTGATTAAGCATTTAGTAACTTCATTTATGTGAAAAATATTCTTTTTAGATATAGTACATTTCACTTACCATAAAGTACTTGTAAGAAATACATAAGCCTTCTTAAAAAAGCATTTGAGTACTAAGTCAAATTTCTTATGTCAGTTTCGTACATAAAATATTGTTTCTCAATGAGTAGGGCTACCACACATGCGGTGATACATTCATTTCAGTAGAAATGTAATAACACCAACACATCTCTATTAAATTGTATTAAGCATGTAGTATATGGTAACTTTTCATAATTCTCTCGATTTGTGTGTTTTGTTTTTTAATGATTAGTTATCCCCCAAAACTATAATAGGAAATTTGAATATTTGAGTGGATGTAGCAGGGCTGTAACCAGGATGAAATGTTAAGTATGTCTTTGAATTTATCTTTGGGGGTGACCAAATATAAATATTAGTAACCGAGGGGGCAGGGGAAGAGACTGTTTTTCAATTTGTATATTTTTTCTAGAGTATTTGCTTTGCAAAACCCTGTATTTTTTAAATATTTAACACTCATGTTATTTTTTTCATTGAGATTCTATGAAAAATGTTCAAACTTGTTTAAGTATGGGAGACAGTTGAATTTCCAACACTGTTGGACAGTTACAGCTTTATGTGTGAGCTAAAACAGAAATGGTGATACACATGGTTACTTAATCCTGTGAGAATTTTATTTTTGGAAAACACAATTTAATTCAAATTTTTTACATTCTCATTTTTCTTACAGCAAATGTTCGCCCCCATTTTAAATGCAAACATGAACATGTTAAAAGTTTTTAATGATGATGAACCAACAATTTCAAACATGAACATGTTAAAAATTTTCCCAGGGCCCTCAAAGTTGTTGCCCTGGGAAACAGGCTTAAAGGAAGAGATACAGTTTTGTGTTCCAAGAGCAGCAAAATATTTAAGTATATGTAAGTAAGTATTAAGTAAGTTTCTAAACTTTCGTATTTATCAGTAAATTTACAAAAAAAAAAAAAATTGAAAATGTTAGATGGGGGGGGGGGGCTAAAAGCCTGTTAGGCAAGGCTCAACCCCTCCTATGGCCTTACCTAGCAGGTAAAGCCATAGGAGGGCTAGGTAAGACTCAGGGCCTACTATGGTTACGGCCCTGAGATGTAGACATAATTAAGCGGTTTTCAACCAAATAACTCAATGATACTCCATACATTAGTATGAATTTGTATTCTATATTGAATACAAATTCAGGAAAATAAACAGTCCAATATCCAATATTATACCTTTCCTGTTTATTGTCCAATACAGAACTATATTGAATACCTATATATTTCTGCAAGAGATTTTCGAGTATGGATACATTTATTTTCAAAATCAACTAACTGCAAGAATTAAGGTACGTCAGATGAAACAATTTATATTTCAAATTCTTTAAACTATTTAAATAAGTGTGGAAATTATAAGATTATTAAAGTTTTAGAAAACAAAATCTTTCACAGAACTAGTTAGAACTATGACAGATAACGTACAGTAACTCGGAAAAAAAAGAAAAGAACAATAGCTTATACCTGCGTGTAAATCTATGAGTTTGTCGCACAAAAAAAAAAAAATAATAATAATTTTATAAGCTATTTAATAAACTATACAAGCATTTACGTATTCATATCATATTAACAGCGCGTTATCAAATTACTAAATCTAGCGAAGTTCTCACACATCCATCTGTTTTGTTTGGTGGGTTTTGGGTTTGAATTCAATAGATTCTACTAAAAGCCTACTTTAAAAATTTATTTCTGTTTAAGAAGTAGATGGAGTCTTTTGAACTTTAAAGTCCCTTGAAGGAATGCGGATGTAACCTGGAGGATAGTTTCAGGATTTTCGGTTTCGGTCTTCGAATAGAGCATTTCGACGTGACGTATCTCTGACGTCAGCTGAGTGACAGCTTCGCGCATCGTTCTGCGCATGTTATTTCTTTACCTAAATGTATTATTTAGGGTGCGTTCGAGAATTCACCGGTCGTGCACGCATATATGCGTCGTGCATCGGTAACACCGGTGCACGACCAGAGCGTTCGAAAAGGCGGAGCTCTAGAAGTAACCGCGTTCGAAAACGTTTCGGTCAAGTAGCGGTTGTCTGCTCAGCGTGACCAGAGCGCAACCAGAATGACCCTGCTAGCGAGGTGGGTTATTCCGGTTATTAGCGTAGTTGTACCAGCGTTTATTTTTGTTTTCTCGGCTTAGAATCCGATGTGGTGAGGATGACCGAAACCGGTTGACAACCGTGACGTCACTTAACCGAAGAATGACCACAACCGGTAGCACCGGTGCATAACCAACCGGTGAATTCTCGAACGGGCCCTTAGCAATCTCAGTAATCCCTATAAACTATGTGTAATCTGAGGAGGTTCATTGGGTTTTCGGATTACGAACGCAGCCCCACTGTGAAGAATGTAATCAAACTGCAGAATAGCAAGCAACAGGCGTTTCAGTTTAGACAGCGATCCACGACTGTGCACGAAAGAGTGTACATTATTTATTTAGAAATATGGAAGAAATTTTAAAGCTATCAGCAACTAATTAAACTCTAATTGCAAAATTAGATATTGTTTCTAGTTTAGGATTGTGATATTTTTTCATGATTTTTAAATATATGGATAATTTGTCTCCAATGTAATTTGAAGCTATGATTATGACTAGATAGGTTTATCCTTAGATTGACATGAATTTTAGTGCATGCTTTCTGTGGATAACACTTTCTGGTGTGGTTTCTGTTATTAAATGTGCATTAGAATAAATAAAAAAAAAACATGAAAAAATTGGTTTGTTAATTATTTTTTAAAAATATATTTTGATTAAAAAGTAAATTTATACATTGTTTACAGAACTAGTTTTGTACCAGTGGTTGGTTTATTAAAAAAATAATAATAAATAAATAAAACAGGAAGTTTCTTATGTTGAAACTGGCATGTGATGTGTTAATATGATTACTTATTGTTGCTTATGCTAAAAAAAAAAAAAAAACAACCACTGTAGAATCTACTTTTTCAAAATCACTAAACTTGGCTACCAGCCTTTTTATTCTTTTGCAGTATTCTGAATTAGGTATGGAGTGGAACTTAAATATCTTGAATAAATGTGTTTTTTCTATTAAACTGACACCCTCTTTTATTTCACCTTCTTATCTCAATTCTTTCTGTTGTTTCTTTGACTTCGTGAAATCAAGGTTATACTGTTGTTGTTCTCGTGTCCATGGACAGATGATTAAATGGTTAAACTGTACTTCGTTAAAATAAATCCTTATTCTTTTACCTAAAACTATTTCCACTCTGTTCTGCGTGGAGCTGATATTAGGATTAGAAATTATTCTGAAGATTTTTTGGTACTTACGTATTATCCCGGTGGTCATTTCCGACAAAGTATTTTTTCATCAAATGTGCTGGAAACTATTGCCAATCCTATTCGAAACCATTAATAATTTCATGTGATCGGCATTTATCTTGGCAAGAAATTGCTTGTCTTGTTTGAGTGCCGGGATAATACGCCAGTAGCAATTTTTCTATGAATGCTGTTCTTATCTGCTGTTTAGATTCAAGAACCTAAATCATTTTATGCAGCCAAATATTGTCAAATATGATGCTTTTTTTTTCTTTCAATTTTTTTTGTAAATAACTTCTAAAGTAATTTAAATTGACTGACTGACATCTGAATTTTTTAATATCTATCGCTTGCATGTAGTCTGGTTCCTGTGTAAATTATGTGAAAACATATTTTCAAGTAACACTGTAATTTACGATGTTGGAAAAAATTCTCTTACATATAATCATCACGGAAGAATATAACTGTAAAAATCTATATACAAAATCACAGTTAGATGTTACAATAGTTCTAAATACAAAATTTCAACATTCTACAGTTAAAAGATTTAGAGTCATGCAAAATGCATAACTATTTTTGGTGTTAATTAGCGATATTTTGGATGATAAACACGGTGGATGACAAATAGCGAGATTCTGTGCATGGACCAAACAATGAACGACTACAGACATAATATATTGAAGACAGTGGTGTAGCCGGGGGGGGGGGAGAATAAGGGATCACAACACACACACCCTGAAATTTTTGCAATACAAAATGTATATTCTTCACTTCCTCACCACACACATGTATACATATATGTGAGTTACAACCCCTCCCATGAAAAATTTCTGGCTACGTCACTATTTGAAGATGTCTATAGACATTAATGTATTGGAATTCTGGTAGTTGCATATTATCCTGATAGACATTCGTGCCATATTATTTTTTCGGAAAATGTGCGGGCAAACTGTAGCCAATTGTATTCGGAACCATCATGATTTCATGCAGCCTGGATTTATCAAAGCGAAAAATCACTCGTCTTGGCAGACTGCAAGGATACATGCATGTACCAAAATTCTTTTGGGTGGTCCTGTAAATAAACTCTCCAGTAGATTGGAATAAAAAATCTAGGTGTACAACTAGATGTTACAACAATCTTATATATAAAATCTCTTATATATAAAATCTCAATCTTATATATAAAATCTCAGCAATGTACGACTAATAGTTTTTGAGATATGCGAATGGAATATATACATCAAAAGTTGCCAAGTTTGGAGACTTTTGACGCAGTTTTTGAGGGAGGTGTCTGATCGTCACCGGACCATTATCCAACCGTATGGTAAGATGTTATTCTGCTTGAAATGAATGAATGTTTCTAAAACTGCCATTGGCTGTAATTTGTTGGAATTTTTCTGAGTGCTCCTGTAGAACTGTAAATGATAAAGATACCATTTTTGATGGCAAGATTCATTTTGTAATCCTTAACAACATATATCACTTTTGATTCATTTGAAATAACTTAATATCTCTAAATTACACTTTAGTGAATTTCTGCCCATAAAGCATAATGTATGGATGTAGATGTTACAGCAATCCTAAATATAAAATTCAGTGGCGGCCCGTGGTCAAAACTGTTAGTGCAGCCGGAAGCATATGAGCCCCCCCCCTTTCCTCCGGACAGGATTGGAAAATCTTTTGTTACTGAATTCGAAAGCTGGCGGATTAAGCCCTCACCGAGGAAAAAAAAAAAAAAAAAAGAAAGAAAAAAATGTAAGACTTCCTATTTTACTTCCATAAAATGGACATAAATTTCAACCAGCCGGTCTTATCCTCAAAATTGCATTAATCCGTGTCTGATTCGAAGTTTCCTTAGAATTTTCTTTTGTAACGATAACTTGAGAAGAAAAGAAAAAAAAAAGAAAACTTATAAAAAATAAGTAAGTCAAATCAATCCTCCTTTCTTTTAAACATGCAAATCCGTCGTGATGTCCCCATAAAAAGGCGTTGTTTTAATTCAGATATCAATAATTTTAAAAGCTCTTTAAAATTTCCCATGTTTAAAGAATTTTCTCGCTCGCCATGTCCTCTAAATGCCAGTTCTTGCTTACTTAAAAACAATACTACTTTGATGGGTAATTGTCCATTCATAAGCGTCTATTCAGGCTTACCTTCTTGATAAATTCAGCAGTATAAAGTCGAGAGTTTTCCAAACATATATTCTCCTTGCCCCCTCCCTCCTTCTCGTGCGAGCCAATCAGTTAGTCGAGTTCTCAAGTTCAGCCGCCGTTAAAAAATTTTTCATCGGCTGTATCAGCTGCATACTCCCTATGACGGAGAGGCTGCTTACGTAGTCGTTGTCATGGCAACGGTGTTGCCAATTTTCTTTTCAGCGCTCTGGGCTGAACCAAAGATTTTACCAATTGAATTGTGGGAAGATTAAAGTGCTTTTTTTCTGAATGAGCGATCCGGCCACAATACGTTTTTTTGTGTTTGGTTTTTTTCGGAGATTTTTTTAATTTACCATAGGAATTCCACAATTCTAATCTGAATTTAGGAAAATTAGTAGAATAAATTATCTTAAAGTATGTGCTGATAATTTTAAGTGCAGCCCGGCTGTATTTGCTGTATCCCACGAGCCGCCACTGATAAAATTTCAACATTGTACGACTCATACTTTTTAAGATATGAGAGTTACCTACATACACACGTACGTACAGGCGCCAGGAAACACTGATCAAAATGGTCTAGCTGTCAGTCAGAATGCTAGTAGATGAATTTATATGAACATACATGCATGTGTACAATGAGATGTCAAGCAAAAACTCAGTAAATTTAGAGGTAGTCAAAATCTGGATACCGAATTCTTTTTGCGATCACATTATTTCTTTGTACGTCATACAAGGAAGTAAAAATATTAGTGTTTATAAATTGTATAGACACACACACACACGTACAGTGCCCCTAGAAAGTGATAACATGCTTTAATTCTTTATCTATTAAAGATAATTAGGCAGTGTAAATTGAATAAATGTTTAAAATAAGGTTTAAAAAAAAAGACTATGTTAAGAGAAAATTCCTCTTGTTAATTTTCACAAAGTTACACTTTTTAAAATTTCTTAGAACTACCTTACAAAAAAATTCCTAGAAAATAAAATGTACCCCATGCACAAATGAGGTGATGTACAAAATTTCAGCCTTTCATCATATAACGTCTTAAGGGATATCTATAAACAAAGGTGACTGGGGTCTATATTTGAATGTAAAATATTCTTTCATAATATCTGTATGACCCTTAAAATGTGATTGTGATTTTTTTTCCTTTCAAGAGCTACTGAAAATTAGTTTAAGTCAGTACTCATTATCTTCATACCTTTGACACTTTTCAGGATATAATTCTCAAATTTTGTACATCACCTCATCAGAATATGGCGCACATTTTACCGATTGGGGATATTTTTGTATGCGGGTTATATACAAAAAGCGTAACTTGTTGGAAATTAATAAAAGAAATTTTTCAATGAGAAAACATTTAATTGCTCCAGGGCTAGCGGCAATTTCTAGCAAAAAAAGGTGCTGGAGCCTTAATATTCTTATGTTAATTCTCAGTAGCGAACTGCAAACCCCTGCAATATGGGGTTGGTAGCACATTTAATTAAAATAACGATAATTTAAAGATTTTCCCATATAATAATTATTTCACCGAACAGTGATATAAAATTAAATAGTCGGAAATTAGCAGGAAGAAATATAAGCATTATACAGAAAACACCCAAATTCTGGTGGTCTCAGGACTCTCAAATCTGGTCGAGGTGAAGCGAATATGATTTGTTGTGTCTGCTAAAATCAATTTGTGCTTGAAAAGGGGAAAATTTATGAATTAATGTATACTAGTGTTGGGCTTCAGAGCAAAGTATTCATGAGCTTTGCTGGGTTTTGCCTAATATGTAAAAATTCACCCAGAAAAAAGAAATACAGGGTCAGAGTTCCAGCTTTTGATTTCTGTTCTGATTCTAACTTGAAACAAAATTCAAAAATGTAATTGTAGAATTGTTTAGTACAGTTTTATGAGCTAACATTGCGAAACATGTTTTCCATCTTATAATAAAAAGGCAGAAGCTTTATCGAATTATAAACTTACATTTTGCACTCATGTTTACTGTCAATTTAAATAATTATGCAACTAAGTAAAGATTACATTAATTGATCTACGTCTCTAATTTGGTTGATTTATTGGATTATTTTTTAAATTTATATTCATACGTATTAGATTAATTACATGTACAAATATGTTATGCGATGCATATGTTACAATTTTTTATTAATGGGATAACTGGTCTTATTTTACAGGCATTTACATATTTAAAAGAACACTATGATAAATAATAACAAGCAGTACATTTATTTTTTATAAAAGAAAAAAAACAATCTGAATATATCGTAATAGGAATTTAAATAAACACTTCTTTAATATAAATATTAATGGAATTTGATGTTTTCTAGGGCATACAGAATATCCGATGAATTATAATTCAAAAACAAAACTTTATTCTTGCATAAATCTCACAACGTAAGAAATTTCGCATGCACAACAATGATATTTGTAAACAAACAGTAATCCGAATGACCTGCAGAATCTTAAAACAAACGTTGTGTTTATTCCCGTACATAATGTTGTCTTTCCGAACGCAGTACCAGCGGAAAAAGTCGCTTGAAATATCATTAAAATATTATATGTTAAGCTTTTTAAAATGTTAAACGCCACCTGGGACACAAAAGTCGAAGGTCTGATTAACAAATTCCATCCATTACAATCATCCAAAAAATTAAATTTAATACTTTTTTTGAATGTTGAAAATCGGGTTTTTCCCATTGAAATACATTACGAGAACCCCAAGCTGTCACGCAAGACGGCGACCGATCGCAGAGAGGAGGGGTCCGTCGAAATGCTCTATGAACCACGTATCAACTAACCAGAACAGCAAACCGAGAAGGAAAAACAAACAGACACAAACATGACATGTTGATTTTTCGGACGTTGTAATCATAAATCATGTCAAAGAATATCATGTTGTCTATTTAATGTTATTGAAATATAAGTATTTTTCTGTTCTGGAGTGTATAAATTTTTGGATTGACTTTTAAAGCGATGTAGTTAAAAACTGTATCGATACATTATTTACATACATTTTAGAAACTTATCTACTTTTCCTTAATTTATCAATATAAAAAGTAAGAAACTGTATAAAAGTGCTTCATAAATTAGAACCCTCTCTTTATGTACAAAATATTACTGATTAATTAAGAGGACTTCTACTATTATAGAGTACCCTATGTTTAACAACAACCCCCCCCCCCCCCCAAAAAAAAAAAAAAAAAAAAAACCTGGAATTTGATTTGCTCTATTTATAATATTTTTCGAATGCATTTATAGCCATATCTTACTTAAATTTCATTTTATCTGGGCAAAATAACCAACGCCGTGTAGTTGTTATAATTACTTATAATTCGATGCGATTTTTTAAAAGCAGTAAATAAATTAATAAGTTTTAATAATGGGGCTTAAGGTATCAATAAACTTCTTTGAATAATAAATATACTCCTGAATTTAATTGCAGGTGGAATAAGATTTTGTAATTAACTCTCTCTGGGTGTTATCATTGCATTGTTTGAATATAATCATTCACAATTAAGGCAAATACTTGTTTAGTTTGAGACTTTAATTCTTTATTTTAAAAAGAGCAACAACATTTATATTTGTGATAAATTTTATTTATCAAATTATTTCTTTCACAAAACGTATATTTCTTCAATGTAGTATTGGAGCAACTATGCAGTATGCATTTGTTATTTTACATTTAAGCTAAGCTTTTAAATAACTAGGTAACTGTTCTCCATTTATATTTAGAAAGTTAAAACGAGTATGTCTTCTGAATAGGTACAATATATTTCTACTTTTGCTTATGTTGTCAAAACCAATTTTTGTCAACACAGTTTTTACCAGCATTTTTTCCTCTGGCAATGACAAGTTGTTAATTCTAGCTGTGCCTATATTGGAGTCAAACCTAACCTGACAAAAACTGTTTATTTCTAGAACAGAATAGTTCCACTACTCTGAAAAAGTTTTATTTTTGTAATAGAACACAGAACTGTGATGCATTTAGCACTACCCTACCCTAAAGAAAATAACCTCCTTTAGAAAAGGTTGATGTTAAAACCAAAGAAATTTGAGAAAGAGAGGGTAATGTGATTTAGAACTAAAACAGGGTCAGACTGGCCTATCTGCCCGCGGGCAGATGCACCCTCCTTGTAGATTCTTTGCACCCACAATGCAGTTCCAATTTAAAAATTTCACTCTCTGCATTATTCTGACATTGTTTGTTCTGACACATGTCGGCTGCAAATCATTCGTTATCGTTAACTACATTTCTGAGGTGCAATTAACCGCTTTCCGCTAGCAAGGTACCCTAAAGGCATGCAATCTTGAGGAGAGAAAATTTCGGAGTTACCTCTTTGTGCTAGCTGTAAGTTTAGGATCACCCCGCAAGGTACAGAATGAATCATCGTGCCTCCTTCTGCCCCCACACCCCTTGTATTATCCCTTGCTGCTCTGTCCAACATCTGGTGGCACCTATTGGTCTCTCTATTTGCCATCCTATTCTTTTTAAGTTTTGGATATTTTGCCGCCCCCTTTCTTTCCACTGTCAGTTTGTCGTTTCATTCTTTATAAATTTCGGTGTTCTGCTGCCTCTCATTTTTGTCAGCTCCCCGCAAGCAGCGTCCCTCCACCCCTCCCTTGTTACTCCACTGACTCCATGGGCACGCATATGAGTGCTTTCAGACAGAGGGTACTCACCTCAGTCTGAACAGACTGAGGTGAGTAACCTCAAACTGACTTAAAAACTTTACTACTGAAACGGTAGAAAAAGATTCAGTTTCAAGAGCGAATACTAGAGGGGGGGGGGCATAAAGACGTGCAATTAGCATCATAGGCCAAATGGATGGCTGCCAGGGGCGCAACCCTCAGAGGAACGCCTATTGAAAACTTATGTTATTTATCTTAGAAAATGTCTGGGCGGGGGAGCAAAATTTAAATTTTGCCAGGGTCGCTCATGACCCTAGCTATAACTCTGCGTGCTCCCCCTTTCAACGGGAGAAATATATTTACACTAGATAAAAAGGGCTTTTTTATTATGATGACAAATGATTAAAGAAAATGAGTGGCGAAATAAAAAGATAGCGTCATAGAAAATCCCGAAGAAGCGTTTAGAACATCTGTATTCAATATTGTAACTGTCACTATTAATGAAAGTGTGATTAATAGATTTTCTATGCGTAAAGAACTTTATTTAGATTTATCTTATTTCGATCCACGGCAATTTTCAGAACTGTAAAAAAAACAGGACTCCCAGCGCATTTAACAAAATATGTGAATTGATACATAACCTAAATGAAGGAAAATTAACTGATGAATTGGAATCTTTCGCTAAAGTTTGGCCTAAGACCAGTCAAAGATGAGATGACTATATGAGTGAACAGTCAGATGGAAGTAATTCAGAGACAGAAAATGATCAGCTATCTGATGTTATGATTTGTAAAAAAGAAAAATTTTGCAATTCTTGTATAACTTGTGCGTTTAAAATTATTCGTAAATTCAATATTTATTTTATATACCGAATTTTTTAAAGTATACAAATATTTTCTAACAACACCTCTAACACAAGTAAACTGTGAAAGGACATTTTCTAAATTGAAAATTATTAAAACAAAGATGGCATCTAATCTCGAACAAGAAAATTTGGAGGCGCTGCTGTTAATGCAGTGTGAGGAGGACAAGCTTTTAGAAATAGACACTGATGTTATAATCAACAAATTCTGCAAAGGCAGTACAGAAACGAGGCTGTTAATGTTATAAATAATATAATGATTTTTACAACACTGTATCCTTAAATATTAATCATACAGATATAAAACACTTTTCAAAGTTACTAAAAGAAAAGTACAGAATTTTATAGTATCAAATCTAAATAAATACAAAATTAAAAGTTATACTGTACCAGTTCGAAAAAACTTGAAATTAGTAAAATGTGCCCCATAGATTAATATTCAGAAATAATGTTATTGTTACTAATCTCGGAGTTACCTAGCAGGGCTAGACAATCCCCATGAATCCAAAAACGTCTAAAAAATCTAAACACAGTTCAGGGTCCTGCAGGACATTGTCCTTGTTAAAACCAAACCAAAATATGGGTATGGGAGGCCATGCCTGATGAACACCAATGGCACTCAGGGTAAGTTTTTATTCAGAAATAATAAAACTGGTAAAAGGCTATGCAATACCAATAATATCAAAAGCATTATGTATTTATGCAATCATTGCTTTCTTTCATAATTATCATATCTGAATTTGTTTTTTTTATGATGAAAGGCTGAAATTTCATACAACACCTAAATAGCATATGTTCCGCATTTTACTATATGTTAAATTTTTGCACGGAAGCTGTATGGAAATTAAAGTTTATTTTTATTGGTATGTGAACTTCTGTAAATTTTAAACGAGACTATAAAATTCTGTATCTTTTTTAAGTTACTTTGTAATTTATTTTATGTCTCTGTGATCAATATTTAAGGAAAATCAAAACCTAGGTCATTGTTTTTGGGACACACTGTACCTGTTACCGATAATTTTATAGAAAGAATGTCTTAGGTAATAATATTTGCCTGATTCAAAAAATTTTAAGTTCATACTTAGTTTATTATTAAGTTTTCTTCATTATAAAAATTACTATGAAATATATTGGTTCTTCCAAATCGAATCTTGTAATTAATATGAATTCTTTAGTTATATTTGTAGTGTATTGCTGATTTTCTACAATAAAGTATGGCTATCTTTATAATTAAGTTGCTTAAGTTTTGTTCTAAGTTCCTTGAGTGCATGCAGTTGTCAGACTTCAATTAGCTTTTCCTTTTTAATTAAAATAATTAAATGCATTAGACATTATTTTCTCCCCTTCCTTAAGTTATACATATCCAAGGTTATGAAAAACTTGGGTATTTCTACGAAGTCAGTTCTTATGTAAAGTACACGTCACGTTGTACATGTAATAAATTGTAAATAGTTTATTTAACTGAGTAATGAAAATTTTAATCATACCTGCATTTTCAATAAGCATGTGCATATGTGTCAATTACATCAATTGGGATTAATCAATAATAATGGGACTCGTACGACTATTCGACGATGTAAACATCTTTAGGTTATCAGACTGATAAAGAAATTTATTAAAGATGTTCTTTTTTTAAAATTACAGGATTTTTGAAATGCTTTAAAATAAACCAATAATGCTATACGTTCTGAAAATTAATACTGCTTTTTCACAAACAGCACTACGCACTTTTGTTATTCAAAACTTATATTTTCATAAAACTTTTTAAAATAAAGTGCAAAAATTGCAGTATTAAATGGATTGAGGTGCCATTCACGTAGAGTTTTTCTTGAATCGTTCATAAATGTTACCGGTTGATCGTTTGTAATGGTTGGTAACTACAATTGGTACCTGAATATTTTCGAGTCTGTAATTGGATGCTTTAAAAAGTTGTTCAAATTTTACATTCTTTTTTCAAAAAACAACCTTAACAAAAAGATTGAAAGAAAAGTAAAGTACTTTTTAAAATAATAAACAATGTAATGTTCAATAAACAGACAGTTCAATAAAGCTGCATTAAAATTCGACGATTGATTAGAAATGTTAGATTAACAAAGAAAGTGATTTGTTCACCTTCCTCCTCCTTAATCGGACAAGTTTTTTGTCCTAAGATTGAAATTTTTCATTAATTATGGTATGTATTAATTAAAACAATATGAAAAGAGTTTTTTCAAAGCTGCTTGTGCTTCTGCAAATAAGAATACAATCAAATGCAATAAACAGTTTATAAACAAGAAAAACGGTGTATAGATTTGCATAATCAAAAAATATTATAATATAGACTGTTCTTTCCAGCCTAAACAGGAGATTCATAAGGAGAACTTCTTTGTTTATTGTTTGTAAAAGCTACACGAGAGCTATCTGCCTAAGGCGGGGGATGCCTTAGGTAGAGGACTTTTTAAAGGGTTATACGCGTATTCACGTTACATCTGGAAAAAACACCCAAAACTTCAGATTATTAGATTGACGAAAGCACGAGAGACCAGAACCTTTTACCTCCACTTCAGTAATCTACCAGTGTTTTAGTGACTTTACTGGCGACTGGTTGGCAAGATAAAGTAGAATTTCGCATATAAATGATACTGCTGTATAGCAAATCTTAATGAAAATTAATTTTGTGATGGCTGGCAAAAGTTGACTTTCCGAGTCAAAATCAACATATTTTCAGATTTCTTCAACATAGTTATTGACAGAGTTACATATTCGAATTAGAGGTATTTTGACTTTTAAAAGGTTTGAGTGGCTCTTCTACAGTGGAGACAAATTAAAGCAATTTTGTGGGTGGGGGTGGCTAGTTGAAATTTGTCCTTATTATGAAAGTAAAATAGGATCTCTTGCATTTTTTGTAATTTCTTTTTTCTAAATACATTTGGGGGAGATCGTCCCCACATTGCCCTTTAATCCATCAGTGGCTATAATTTGTACATTTCAGAAGTGCGCCCTTTAAAAAATCCAAGGTCTGCGCCCCATTGAAGTGGCCAGTCTGACTCTGCACTAATACAATAACTATAATCACTGAGTAGTAAAATAATTACATATTTTTGTTGTTTAAATGTAACAATTAAAATTTTAAGAACCCAAGTCATAAATTTGATGCAACACTTTTCTAGCCAACTGAACAATCGCAGGCTTAATTTGCAGTGGTGAGATTTTAAAGTAATAGATGAAAATAAGCAGTGGAAAGGCATCTGATAGCATTTCCAGTAATAGATTTGCCCTGAGTGAAAGTTTTCTTCAACCCCCACCCTCTCTTTCTCAAATTTCTTTGGTTTTAACATCAATCTTTTCTAAAGGAGGTTATTTTCTTTAGGGTAGGGCAGAAGCTGGGTCATAGCTCTTCTAGACACTGTGGTTAAATCATGGTAATATTATTACATTTTTATAAGTTCTGAACAAAATTTTTAATATAAAAATGGTTAGTCTGTCAGACATTATCCAAAGGTTCGGATTTCAGTATTCAGCCTCTAATATCCATCATTATGCATACCAAGAATGTGTTCATTAAATCTATCGGGGCAAAAAATAAGGTTGTTCATTAAAGAATGTAATAATCGTGATCCCAATTTTTCCTATTGAGCTTCTAAATTATGCTATATTTCTTCCAGGTTGTGGATTCAAATCTTTAAATAGAGCATGTGTGAGGCCTGTCTATGTATGAAAGTGACCCTACAGTGTATTCAACATCAAAGGCAAAATTAAAAGCATAGTTAGCAAGATTTAAAAAATTGCTTTCAATAAATTTTTGAAGTGACATTTATATTTTTGTTCGATTAAATGTTTATTTTTATGACAAAAAGAATTTCGAAAGAAAGTAATTCTTGCCAATTTTAAGAATGTTCAAAGTAATTGCTTGTTAAACAATTTCATTATCGCAATAAAAGAATAGCAGAAAGAATTGTTTTTAATTATAACTATCTCTTATTTCTCTTGATAACTCAAATTCCTGAACAAAGTCTTATAATTTATCAAGTACATATTGCACACATTTTTTATCAAAACCCTTTCTTATCATGATATGCATGCTCCACGAGATTCTCAGAACCTAGTCTTTCTGCAATTAAAAAAAAAAAATCAGTAGAGAACTCCTAAAGTTAATCTTTTCGATAAAATTTGCAGTTATCAGAAGCTCATCAGATGCATCAATAGAGTTTTAAACAATTAAACTGTTTTTTAATAATGTCACGAACAAAAAATTTTTTGAGAGCATGGAACCTATTTTTCTGTACTTAATGCAGGTACATCTAGGAAAAGGAAGGAGAAAATAAAGTACACGCAGTAACCTGTTTGTTGAAAACTTAATACCTGTGGTATTGTGCTATGGTTGTCTCACAACTTTAGATGGAGACTTTACCACCAGAAGTAAAATAAGGGTGCTAAACCCTTGTTCAGTTTTCTCCCTCTATTAGTTTCTCCTAACCATCTCTATATTACAGCTGGCTAAGCAAGTTATTTTTACCACCTGAGGAAAATGTCTGGCCTGAGCATGTGTGCTATTATCAATTATATGGAGGAGCCTAAGTAATAAAAATGCAGAATGTTTCTGTTCTATGATAACTGGCATGTCTCTTATCCTTAACCCTCTTGCTTTCTTTAATCAAAATAGGCTAAAAAATTGCGTACTTTTTGAAGCTAGCTTTGAAAAGCACATGCAAAATGTTGCAATTCGCACATATTTCGCAGAAATGTGGACAACTAAAGCCACCTGTTAATCTACATCTAAATAAACAATTACACATCACAGAAAGCCGAAATGAAACCATGTACGGGAAAAGAGCGGGTTGCACAGTTAAATAGATGGGGGAAAAGCATCCCCGCGGAAATAGTGGCTTGCGAAAATTTTGCTACTTCTGCATTGCCCATGGAAATTGCAGGATGCAGAGCAAGAGGGTTAAGGGTTAGGATCACAATCTTTCATTATTCAAATGAATCTGCAATGTGCACTCATACAAAAAGTGGTTTCCTCCCAGTCCTGCCCTTCCAAAGCCCATTTTAGCTCTTTAATAAACAATCAAATACTAGCATTTAAAAATGTCAGCTTTTGGTCCATTTCTGTGTGGTCGAATCCCTCTTCGTTGATGGTTATTGGGTGTTGTTCTTTAATAAGAAGTCTCTTCAGACACTCATGAGGGTACTGAAGAATCTGATCTGGGAACCAGAAACATATTGCCAATATTGTTTTTGCTAGAAACTGAACCTTTAATTGCTCCGTTCAAACAATTTACAATTGATCAGTTCTTCAAAAAGTTTTACTTCATCATGTAATATATAAGTAAATTAGTTTTATATGTAGTGTATGTGATCGTATATTTGTATTTCTAATTTTAAATGAATAATCAACTTCTTATCACAAGATATTAATTAATATTGTTCATTAATTCAATAATTATTTTCTATTTTAGTTAATGAAATAAGAAACACCTATTTCCTCTGAAACATATTTCGACTGCAGTCCGCGACCATCAACAGTAGTTGTTGTTCATGAATGGCATTGATTGGGATCTCTCCTTTCTTCCACATCAAACTTGGCTCTTGTTTCTTTCTTTTAGAATCCTAAAAGAAAGAAACAAATTAAATAAAATTAACTCTGGGCAAAAAGAAAAATTAAATTTTACTACAACTATTCCCTTCCGCAGAGGCATTGCCAATAAAATTTCCAATGCTGCAATAAAGAAAAATATCCGGATACCTATAAAGCCTAACCAAACCATTTTTCAATGTGTAAGATCCCAAAAAGATGTTATTAATCTAGAAGACACTGCTGGTGTCGTAAATTTAACCTAACATTTGAATAAACTAGAACTAAAAGCTGCTACATCAGAGTAACTAAGTGAAAAATATAGAAACGTAAACAAGAACATATTAATGATACTAGATTTAATAAACAGAGTAGAGCTTTATTCCGTTTAGTATTAAATAACCCCATTACAATAGACTTCAAAGTTATAACTAAAATTGCCAATTACAGTGTGCACCAGTTATAACGGACCTGGGATATAACGTACCTAGAAGCTAGGTCCCGATTGAAGTCCTATATTTATAATGTTGTTTAACTTCGGTTAAAACGTTCTTAACAAAAGTATGTTGGCTATAACGTACCTTTTATACCAAAGCCAAAAATAAAATTTTGCTTTTAAGAATTTTATTTCCTTATTCTCGGAAATTTCAGTACCTTCAATTCAAAAACACTCGTCAGTTTTCAGATTCTATTTTTTTCACCTGCTAGGTAGGGCTAAGAACAAAACCATGTTTTTTATTTGTCATTCATCAATGTAAATGCCTCCTTAAAAGCCCTATCTGTAATGATTCTGATGATAGTGAAGAAGAAACAGAGGAGCCTATACCAAGCATACCCAACGCATTAAATGCTGCAAAAACATTATCACGATTTTTTGAATGCCGCAATGATGATGCTGAGACTCTACAAAAGTCTACTAGGGCTATCCAAAACGGTATTTTTAAAGTAGCATCTGCCTATTTAAAACAAAAGAAAATTATAGATTATTTATCTCATAAAAATTGTAAGTAATAAAGAATTTTCTCTGTT
This sequence comes from Cheiracanthium punctorium, assembly GCA_038373885.1. Taxonomy (NCBI): domain Eukaryota; kingdom Metazoa; phylum Arthropoda; class Arachnida; order Araneae; family Cheiracanthiidae; genus Cheiracanthium; species Cheiracanthium punctorium. The sequence goes on along the minus strand of JAWZYV010013199.1, from coordinate 92,184 downwards.
TTATTTAAATTTAAAAAATCAGACCTGTTTAAAACACATATTACAATGAAATTATGAGCCCACTTTCTTTTTTTGTGTAATATGGAATCTTTCCGGCGGTTCTGCTCATCACGTACTTTGGCTATAACATACTAGTTTTTTAGGTCCCATGAGAGTACGTTATAACCGGTGTCTACTGTACAATAATGAATCCTGTGTATATCTTCGAGAATCATTAGAAATTTCTTCATCAGAGAGCAGCATCAATGATATGATGCATGCAGGAATAAGTGAAATCTGGGATGACATAACCAGGCTCCAAGTTCGATGTGGAAGAGAGGAGAGATTCCGATCAACGACTGATGATAGCCATGGACTGCAGCTGAAATATATTTCAGAGGAAATAGGTATTTCTTATTTCAGTAACTATGGATAAATCCTCTGTATTTCATTTTAATTTTTTTAATATGTTGTATTTTATTTTTGAATTTAAGGGCGAGGTGACATCCCCTTTCTTGGGTTTGAAATATTTGCCACTTAGTGAAAACAATTTAGATCTAAATGAATATGATTTTATTAAATGCTGGGTACTGTACTCATTGCCTCACTGAAGTGCATATTTAACCCCCCCCCCTTTAAGAAAAACAAACAAACTCCATTGTCTTTCAAATGAGTCAGTATCCAGGAACCACTTACTTAAGGAACTTAAGCATTTCAGAACTCTCCTTTTATATTTGTATCAAACTTTTAAGTATTTTCATAATTTTTCCAATTTCATTGAAAAAGCAAACATAAATTCAGCAAAGGGCTTCAGTTAATTTTGAGTGTGTTTAACTGATAAATTTAAGAAGCTAGTGAGACCCCCTGATCATGGGCGCCGGCAGAATATTTCCCAGTGGTGGGCAAAGACTACTTTAACGTATGGTTACCATGTTGGAAAGAGCAAAAAAGCAAGGGAAAACACCGCATACAAAAATCCAGGGGGGGCATTGCCCCCCCTTGCCCTATGCTGCCGGCGCCCATGCCCCTGATGTGTATATATTTAAATACAGGAATGTCTGCATGTACTTTAAATATTGTGATAAATCCCTTTAAATAAATATATATATATATATATATTAACTCCATTGTTATATGAAATATTTTCAGCATTTAGTAATGCAGTTTCGCTAAATTCATATTATTTCACAGGATACCTTCTATAAAGAATGTCATTTTTAGTATTGTTAATAATAGGCTATCCCCAAGTAATAGAAAATAAGCTGTGACTCCATTCTGATGTTCCCTTTTAGCTAGATATTGTTACACTTCATTTTAGGCAAAAAATTAATCTATTTTCTGTTTAGATTTTAGAGAAAATGTGTGATTTATTGTCATCAGAGACAGAAGGACAGATTATTCAAACAAATGATTCATATTCTAAATCTAACATTCTTCATGAAGGATGTAATGAAGATGAGAATGCAAAAGATGCTGCTCCTGAAGTTGTTGGAAAATCTGATGCAGGTATAATAAGGAATTTGATTGTCTTATCTGTCAATTAAAGTTTATTGAAATATCATTATCAGTATTTTTGAAGGTAACATTGAAATAATTCAGGTACATTATGTAAAAGCATTTTTTCTCCTGTGCAGTTTAGGTATTTCTAATGTTTTGATTTGTCATTTTAGGGGTTGCTTAGATTTGCCCCCCACCCTCACAGTGGGCTTTCGAAAATGAGAGAAAAATCAGACTCCCCTGCCCATCCCCCCAAAAATTCCACTTGCATTATACAGTTAACTCCAGTTATAGTGAACCTCTGGGGACTGGTTAATTTCGTTCACTACATCCTAAGTTCAATAAACCGATGTCCAATAACAATAACAATAAAAAACTAGAAAATAAAATTTTATAAGAGTACTGAATGTTTATTAAGTAAATCAAACATAATTGATCACATTTATGGTTCTAGAACTAGTTGTTAAGTAAAATAAGCACAATTAATCACATTTATGGAAATAATGTACATTCCATTCAGTTTGCGAAAGGTGTTGTCGCATTAAACTGTGATATTGCATTGAGAATGGAAAATGAAATCGTCCAAAGTTAAGAGTGAAATTCTAGCTTTTGGTTCACTTTCAAACGTAGTCTGCTTTTGTTAATAAATGCTTTGAAAGGGTAGAGTGCATTACAGCATTAAAAAAATTACGACCTCCTTCTGAACCTTCCCGCTTGCTTAATATAAGTAAGTTAGCCTAGACACTGGCCATTCACCTGTATTTCGGAACAGGTGCTTGATAATCTTTCTCTCTACTCGCACACAAAAGAGACACACTTTGTAAGAATTAAACAACATTACCTCCACCGTCTGGAAATTTTTAAATTCACTAAAACCAAAAAATGCTATGTACATTTTTAATGTATTTGAATCGGGACTAAGGAAATGTATTCATTATAGCCGAAAGTTCACTATATCCAGAGTTGACTGTAATATTTATGAATAAAAAAGCAAATTGGTGTCTCTTCTCTTAAAAACCCTTTTTCTTTTTGCTACAACTTGATGGTCACTGGGCTTGGCACTCACCGAGCCCACCAAGTTTCTGTGGGGTTGTCAAGGGCTCCTAAGAAATTCCAAATTTACCACAACAACCTTTGTAAGCATGCTGTGAGGTTCATATATGTAGACCTCTCTTATTTGTCTCATAAAATTTAAACTTTTAATTTTTTAATTTTTTTTAGAGATTTTAACTTCTACCTTTAGAAAGATGACTAATTTTGCTTAAAAAATGCCAATATATAGCAGTACTGAACTGGTTTTATTGATGAGAGCACTTGTTTTCTGCAATTTTCAAAATTACGTATTAGCTCTCATTTCTAAACCTCTAAAATATCAATTTCAAGAAAATGTATTTTTCTTTGATCTATGAAGTCACTGTAAGTATATAAAGCTCAAAAAAGTGTATTTAAGCTGTTATTTAACTTCATGTCTAAAGAGGTTAAGAAAGTTCTGATGTATTTGTGGCTAAGTTTACAATTTGTAAACTGCACAGAAATTCATGGGTTGTATCAAAATTATGTGGAACAGAATTATTTGAGTAACTTTTTAAAAATCAGACTACAGAAACTTCTAAGAAATATTTGCACTTTGAAAAAAAAATAATAATTCATCACAGGCTGTATAATTTTTCTTTTAACATATTTATTTTATATATTTATTTGTGTGTATGTGAATTCTTGTCTGTTGCTATTTTTTTTAAAGCCTAAAACATGTCAATGTGTATATTTAATACTACACATTGTGCTATCTTATAAATACAGCTTACACAAATTTATTACTTTTCTGTTTGTTTGATTGGTACTTTTTGATGAAGTGCTTGAAAAACAATTGTTTTAGCATTATTGCATTAATTTATTACTAAAATTTTCTAGTTCCGAAAGCTGTGTTGGAGAAACTATCATCAGGATTGCTATCATTTTATATTGAAGATATAATGAAGACATCATCAAGCTTGCAAGAATTGGTGTAAGCCAAAATTTGTATTGCATATAACTCTCTGTTACATTCTACCTAAAGCATAGTTTACCTTTTTTATATATTGGTTTGAAGCAGGGTGAGAAATTGGGAGCAAAAATCTAGGCGTCAATGGCACCTAACTTTTTTTTCCTGGTTGCCAAACTGTCTCGTTCAGGTGCAGTTTTGAAAACCTTTGTTTTGTTTATATGCATAAACTATAAACAGGTAGGCTTAATGATTATGTACAGTAATAATTAAGAAGATCAGGACTATTAAAATTAAGATAGTAATAAATAGTAAATAGATATAAAATCAATTTTTATAGCTTTCCACCTATGAATCCAGTATTAAGTATTATGATACATTTTACAAGAACATGGTCTTTAGTTTTAGTTTAGAAGTATTTTATAAATTGTTGCTATATAATTAAATTGCCTATGGTAGATAAACTTATGCAGTATACGTGTACTAGCTTCAAAATGTCGCCTGATCAACCACCACTGTAAGCAAACAGGTAGTACATGTTAAAATTGTGGAAATATGTATTTGTATTCTCAGTGGGTTGAACTGAAGTTGGGAGAGGGTCTATGAAAGCTTTTAATGTCACCAAGAAGGATTTATTTTACATAGCTCTTTTATCTTACTAAAAATTATTTTTAATTAAATTACTTAAAACATATAAAAAGGTTTAAATAAACAAATAAAAAGTTTTTTTTTATTTTTTCAAATAACTAATCCAATAAGTTTTTTTTATTTACTTTATCTCATAAAGGAGTTTATTTTAAAAAGATAAATCTTATTAAGTTTAAATCATAAAATAAAATTTTTATTCAAATAATATTTTTATTTGAATTATCATAATTTAGGCCGGAACTCTGAAATTTAGATTTTCCCAAAATCCAGACGTTTTGCTAATAAGTCATCCCCCCCACGCACACACACAAATAAATAAATAAATCTTTCGCAGTAATAGCAGTTTCGTTTTTTCACGAAATTGCATTAATTATTTGCAGTCAATCCATGTATTGTTTTCAGCCACGAACTGCTGCACTTAACCAGCCGTTATTGTGGCGCTGCATTGTGCCGCGGCAAATAAAATCCAAGATGGCATCCGGGCCGTAAACTGTACTCTCCTGTGGTAAATAATTATATTTAATTAACAAATATTAACTAATCCAAATAACTTTTACACTGCCTTATTTTAAAGGATCTCGTGCATTCACCAATATTGATATCGAGTATTATCATAGCATTTTCCCACACCGCCGTGTCATACGAGCCGAGCTACCACTAAAATACATTTGCAGAAAGAATCCAATATGGCGAACGTGAACTCGTAGTTTCTTCCGATTAACTTCATATTAATATACATGGAGTTAAAAAATTATGGCTAAATTTCTTTAAGTTCCTCTATTTGTTTACATTTTAAAAAGTGCGATTTAAATGATTACACATCCACGGAAGACAAGAAAGTGGTCTTCTACGCGTTTTTCAACCATAGAAAACTGCAGAGGATCGTTCTCTTTCTGCCACGAAGCAGTGCTTACGAAAGCAAAAGTTTTTTTTTCACGGAAATTTAGATTTATATTTTTCAGCACATTTTGAAAAATAGTTGTTTAGACAGTAAAAAAAGTCCCCAGAATTCGCAAAATATTCGTTTTTTGTGGTATTTGTGTTTAAAAAGTTGCCGGAGTCGTCCGATGCCAAAATAATCGCTTTTTAGTCACCTGTCTCGGGCAAAATGTTAGGCATAAAAAATGACGACTGGTTCTTAAATCTCGGTCGTCAAAACAAAAATTACAGTTGCAAAATACAACTAACGACCGCTAATTTTGAGCCGTGGTTTGAAGTAGACTTGATTTATTTTTAAAATTTTTTCAAAGAATGGATTTGTCCTCTTGGCTGTTTATTTGCTTTTATGCAGATATTTTAGTTTTTTCATCACACTCGTGTTTTTCCTTTCCTTTGAAGATGTTTGTAATCTGTTTTCATTTTTAGATCGGTGTTATTCTGAGTATTGATCCTACTTGTAGAAAAAGAACAGATAGGCCATCTGCAGTAGAAATTAATGTTGATTGTTATCAATTTTTCTTTCTTTTACAATTCTTATCAATGTTAAAATTAAGAACTTTTTAAAACTACACACGTAAATAAAAATACCTCAGAAAAATTGTTTTGGGTGGTACAAAAAGTCCAGCCTTTCTCAGCTGCAAAAAAATTCCCCCTATCTACACAGGCAGGAAAGTTTCTAGAGTTCTAACTTTTGTGAATGTGGGGAATTTTTTGAAGTTATGGAAGGGTGGCCCTGTATATGGGCAATCATACTTCCTGTTTATAACAATTTAAAGTATTTGATTTCATCTTTTAATTTCAATGCTTGTTCTACCTAGTTCTTTATATATACATATATTTATTTACAGGGTGGTCAGAGTTCGGGAAAATATGGAAATGTCAGGGAATTTCGTCGATCGGGAAATATCAGGGAAAGCCACCGTAAGTGATTTACATTTCTGATTACCGCCAATAGATGGCGCAATTCTCCATCGGGAGAATTTTGAAGTTAATCCCTGCAATGTTGCAAGAATTGGGGAAATTTCAGCTGTAGTTTAGGGAGGAGGGAAAAAGCGAATCCTTCTAATAGGCACACTACGCATGTGTTAGACTATTTACTATTCGTTCTTCAGAGATTTGAACACTCTGGAACAATAGAGACGAGAGAACCTGGGGATCTCAATTTCAACCAATTCAGTGCAAGGTTTGAACAGGTATGTACATTTTCTTCTATTGTTTGAGGTATGAATTTTGATTTTAAAGGAATGAGAAGAGAATTTTCCATAGATCTGTTTTGGTTATTTTCCATACTATGTTTATTGGTGTGTGTATTTTCCCTCCTTTAGTATTTCATTTTATTCTCATGTGCTACGTGTGTTCCTTTTTTTTCTGCAAAAAATTAAATTTTTAAAATTACATTTTTGAAAATTTAATAAATGTTTGATTGTTTCACAATCTTTCGCGACTTTCCATACCATTAATTCAGGAAGCTTACAATGTAATAATTAATCACATATCGGGCATGAGGATTTTTTGTGAACCTGCTCTGTTTGTTATTAAATTTCATTTGAAGAGGAAAAATAGTTATTCAAGGCTGCCGCTACAAGTAACAGGGCCCAGCACTGATTTTACTGCTGGGCCCTAGTGCCAATTTTCATGTCAACTATATGACCTTACCAGCGGCGAATTAATGCAAGTTTATCGGGGGAGGGGGAGGCAGTTCTATAGAAGATTGACCTATTCATCGATTTTATGGAAGTAAAATAGGATCTTTTACATTAATTTCTCTCCCCCCCTTTAATCTGCCCTTGGACCTTACATGCTCTCGAAATCTGGCCAGTATCCTATGGGTCTGGTATCCCCCTGAAACGGTGGCCTTGTTAGTATTTTTTAATATAATTCCAATTTAATAATTTTCCATCCTTCTTGAGAGTAAATATTTTTCTTCTATCATTCCTTCATATTTTAAACCTCCAATGCCATGAGAGCAAAACAAAATTATTTATTTATTTTATTATTTTTCATGGGCCGAGTGCAATTTAATTTCCCTGCCGCCATTTTGTTTCTTTAAACATAAAATTATTAATTAACTGGATTAGAACTTTTTTTTCTTTTTTTAATTAATTATTAAGATTCAGTACTCCAATTAATTTTATGCAATATATTTATCTATAATTGTCATTCTTGGTTTTTAGGAAAATGAAATTATTAATAAACAGATTGGATTATTGTAGGTTATTTTTAAAGTAATTAAGATTCATTAACCAATTATTCTTTGCAACATACTTATTTATTAATAGCTCTCAATACCACCCTTTTCATAAATGTACTAGAATTGAAAATAAAGCTATAATCTAGTTTGTTTATTAATAATTGTATGTTTCAAGAAACAAAATTACTGTAGTAAAATATATTTACTTCTTTTAAAGTACAGTTAGCTTTTCCCTTTATGTGTCAAATTTTTTGTTCGTGCGTAATTTCCTCAATTTTTCTAATTTTGCCACTTAAAAATTAGCATTGTTATTTATTTATTTATGGTTGTAGTTTAATGGTAAAAATTATGTGGCATGCCTCAAAATTTGTTAGTTAAGCTCACACAGTTTTCCTGATTTTCATCGTACATCTCACTGAATTCTGATCAAGATTTCTCAAATAAAAATGATTCAGTATTTGTTTTTATATTTGAAGGCATTGATTTGATAAGTTAAAAAAAAAGTTGAAGTGTTAAATATATATATATATATATACTAGGTCTGTGAAAACATGGCAGCTCGTTTTCAAATCCAGTGGCTGGATTTTCCTGATTTCAAAGACTGGCTCCAAGAAGTACGTTCTAATATAAACAAGGCTAAGTGCAAAGTTTGCCATGTTACATTTTCTCTCAGTAACATGGGTCGAAGAACTGTTAGAAGCCATGCAAATGGGAAAGAACATAAAAATTGTATGAAAGCATTCTGTCAATCATCCTCAATTAAATGCTTTACTTTACCTGGTCCCAGTTCATCATCTAATGTAACTGAATATACTATCAGTGCTATTAATAGAGAAAATGCGTCTCCTTCAGAAAGTACATCTTATGCAGCTACAATGCCTCGTAGCTTAACATCTTTCCTCCAAAATGAAAGTGTCTTAAAAGCTGAAATATTATGGTGTCTTCATTCAATTGAAGTACACAAGTCTATGAGAATGGCAGAAAAAGGCATTTCCATGTTTAAAGTACTATTCCCTGACAGTGAAGTAGCTCAAAAGATAAAATTAAAAAGGAGCAAAATGGCATATTCAATTCTAAATGGAATAGCACCATACTTTAAAACAGAACTTTTAAGTAATTTGTCTAAATCCAAACACTTAACAGTAGGGTTTGATGAATCGCTGAATAAAATAACACAAAGGACACAAATGGATGTTGGTGTTAGATTTTGGTGTAATGAAAAGGATCAGGTAACTGCATGCTACTTAACCTCTACATTTTTAGGTAGTTCAACAGCCGATAAAATTAAGGAGAGTTTTAAAACTGCCTTGTCTGCAATAAACTTAGCAGACATGTTATTCAAATCTCTATGGATGGGCCAAATGTCAACTTAAAATTTTATAAAGATTTGACATCAGAATTAGAGTGCCATGAAGATTATCCTGTTTTATTAAACATAGGAACCTGTGGTTTGCATACTCTGCATGGTGCTTTTAAGAGTGGTATCTAAGCCACAAAGTGGTCTTTGATTGATTTTTTTTTGCGGTCTATACAATTTGTTTAAGGATGTTCCTGCTCGTCAAGCATTATATACTGAATATACAAATTCAGCTATGTTCCCCTGAAAATTTTGTTCAGTTCGGTGGCTTCAGAATGCTGATGTAGCTCAGCGTGCAATTGATATGTTGCCACACATTAGAAATTTTGTAACATGTGTGCAAAGAGATAAAAAAGAACCAACTTGCTCAAGTTTTAAGATGAAGTTTTCAAGTGAAATTGAACCTTTCTTGGAAGAATATCAAACTGATGTTCCAATGATACCATTTTTACATAGCTCTTTGACATCAATAACTAAAAGCATAATGTCAAGGTACGTTAATGATTCTGTGCTTGATGGCATAGACTGTGTTCATGAAATAGATTTGTCGGACAGTAAAAATTTAAAATCAGCATATGATATAGACTTGGGATATGGTACACGAAATGCTCTAAGAAAAAGAAATAAGGATGCAGTTTCTGATCAAGACATTTTGCAGTTACACAAGCAGGGTTTATTTTGTTTAAAAGCTCTGTGCTTGAAATTAATGGAGCGGTTTCCACTGAAATATCTGCTTACAATCGCTGTAACATCTTTTGATCCGGCAGTAGCCAAAAACCTAACTCTAGCCAAAACAGGTATGAAAAGTCTCTTAACCATTTTATTAGCCAATAAAATAATAGATGCAGATACAGCTGAAAAAGAATACCTCAAAATATGTACAGACAGTGATGCTCTGGAAGAAATGAAATTTTTCAACAGAAAAAATATTAGAGTTGACATATTCTGGTGAAATGTATTTAGTAGATTTGGAAATTGTGATTCCATAATGTCTATCATGAAAATTGTGATGATTATATCACACGGAAATGCTACTATAGAAAGAGGTTTTTCTGCTAATGCAGAATGTCTGATTGAAAACTTAAAAGAAGACACATTAATTGCGCAGAGACTTGTGTATGACAAAATCAAGTCATCAGAGTTTGATTTGTCTAATTTTAAAATTTCCAAAGAACTTTTACAAAGCTACAAAAGGGCATATTCTTCATTGACTGAAGCAACAAAAAGAAAGGAACAAAATATATTAGAAAAAGAAGCAGAGGAAATTAAAAATAGAAAGTAAAATTAGCAACAAAAGAATTGAACAACAAAATAGAGAAAATAAAGGAAAATGCTCGTAATGAAGTAGCTGCCCTGATGGCAGAAATCAATGCTCTAAATCAATAAATTTATGAAAACCAAAATGTTCAACTGTGTTTTATTTATTTTTGTGGTTGCATTTTTTTCCCTCTTCCTAAATCTAATCTGCCTTCATAAGAGTGACTTAATTTAAGAATATACTAATATTTATCCCTCAAGTTTATTTATGTGTATAAAGGAGTAGTACTTGTGCATAATATTATGACAGTTTATAGGAATCAGCATTATTATAATGCTATAAATTATACTGGATAAAATGATGTAATAATATAAATTATACTGGATAAAATGATGTAATAATGTATCATCAGGTATGGTATCAAATCTGGAAAATGTATTTAAATATATTTATTAATGTATAATTAAAATCTGATATTAATTTTATTAAATTACTAGCCTTTTGCGATAGGTTTTTTTATTGATATCTCCTAAACTATTATTATGTGCATTAAAAAAAAATTACGATTAAAGAACCGGCTAGGAGGGGACTAACAGGGAAATTTTAAGCATAATGGGGAAATATCAAGGAACATAAATATTAAAAAATTCCTGACCACCCTGATTTATTTTGCATATAAAATTGTACTATTTATACCATGCTTAAAACTGATACACAATTATGATCTTTAAAATGTTTTCTTAATAGACAAAACCAGAATATTGTCATAGAAACCCTTCAACAAGAAAATGAGCGTTTTTCTGCTGTTCTCAGAGTGCATCAATTATCTGATATGGTAATTATAAATTTTTTATCTCTTTTACTTAGCTATGTATTTAAAACAAAATTCTTTTGGCTGTATTTAATCTACCTTTACTTATCAAGTAAGTGCCGTGTTTTCCTGCCTATTATCCGCTGCAGCATATAATCCGCATGCACAGTTTTCAGTGAAGAAAAGAAAATTGTTTACAGATAGTTCGCTTTGCTGTATATTCCGTAGTCAAAACAGGAATATCTGATATCGTTTCACTTAGTGCTCATCCAAACAAACTTACAGAGCCACTGCTAGGTTCTGCACGGCCCACGCTGCATACAGATTAAATATTTCTGGAAATGACTTCAATTATTTCTATCCATATTTCTCAAAAACATTTATTTTTTAGTTACATTTCCACATACACTAAACAGTGAAAGAGAAGACTGCCGAATTGTCCCTTTTTACGGTGGAATAAAAATATTAATTTTACGTTAAATAACTTATTTTCTAAACCTCAACCCCCTCCTCTTACCCGGGGGAAAAAAAACAAAACACCTCAGGCGCAGCATGGGGCCAAGTGCCACGATTAGCCTGTGCCTTGTGCTGGCCTTGTTAACGTAAATCGTAGATATTATACAGACATTTGTCATAAAAGAAAAAATATAATAAACAACACTAACAAGTATTACTCTCTTGAGAAGGAAAATTATTTTTATTTGTTTTAACTGGACGCACCAGCTTTGTTTCTCTTATCCGCTCTGACATATTTCAAACAAAAACAACTGTCTCACTTGTGATGTCTGGCTAATTCCCCCTCCCCAAATGATTTTGCTGATAAGCCATCTTTGAATATTAACACAAACATTTTATTTCCGAATTATACACACAATGAGATGCTTGCTATTTATTAATTATTTTCAGCTGTCTTTTCGCAAGCTGCTTATTTATTTATGGATCAATTGTGAATAAAGTGCAGAGGGAAAATGTTAAAGTTTCAAGCTATACAGAAATTAGAAATAATAGAGTTTTAGCATGGCAATTGAAACAACGTATTTTTAAACTGGGACAATATTAATGCCAAAATGCATTGTACTATTACGTATGTTACTCGATATTTTTTCACTCTAACAAAAAATAATATAGATACTTCTTTTAAACAAAATGTTTGAACGTATTTACAGTCTTGCAACTTAATATTTTAATGCTAACTAGGCAATGCATTTTGCTGGAGCCATCTGTTATTGAATTTTGTTGTAAATTCTGTACTAAATATTTTTCAGGGAAAAAAGAAAACAGATAATCTGCAGTGGCGTATAATTCGCATCTTAATATTTAAAACTTATTTTACAGATAATCTGCAGATTATAGGCTGGAAAATACGGTATGTTAGATTGGTGTTATTATCAGTATTGATCCTAGTTGTAGAAAAACTAAAGCCAGGCTAGATGCAGTGGAAATTCATGTTAATTAGGGTTCCCATTAGAAAAAAAAATTGGGTGAGATTTCTCACCCATCCAAAAATTTTGAGTGAGATTTCTGAAAGTTAAGTGAGGACATAAATATTGTTTAACATCATTTTATTTATTTCTAGTATAATTTCAATAACGCCGATTTTTCTGGTCATTAAAAATTTTAGCAGCTTGATCATGTGGAAAACTTTCTAAATTGATATTTCCATCAGCTATTCTAATAAGATTGCTTAAATTTGCACTTGAAAGTGCACTGAAATTTGCACTTGAATTGTTAATGAATATTCAAAGTTTCAAAGAATCACATCCAGTTTAACTAAGCAACAGAATTATTAACTATAATATTTTATCTAGTATGTCTGTATTTAGCAGAGTTTTATACTTCAAAACTTTGAGCAGTGAAAGCTAGTAAGAAAAATGAATTGAGGGCTTGCCAGGTAAAAGATGACAAAAACGTTTACCTTGATAGTTCTTTTATTTAAGTAATGAAGCATGAAGGCTGGTATACAGATGGGGATGAACAAATGGAAACAAAAAACAGGCATTTGATGTGGTACAGCATCTATGTGGCATCGGACATTCTGGACAACAAATCGAACAGCATCACCTTGAGATAAGCTTGTAGCGGCATAATCAAAAAAAAGGCTTTGTTGGAAGCTGCGATGGGATGGCTCGCCAGGTTAATCGTTTGACTCAGCTCAGAGCATCTCACATGGCTGGCTTCGAGCGTCCTTCCATACGCATCTGTCACATCACCCTTTTCGCCTCCTCTCTGCCTCTCTCGCGGCGAACGGCGAACTTTTATACTATTGGCCAGGCAACGACGTCACCAAGGACTGCGGACCTGTGACGTGAAAAGAAAAAGGAGAAAATAGCTCCGCGGCAAGTCGCCGGGAGTACAGCGCCTCTAGCGGCCAAAAACAGAAACACATTATGCAAAACGTTTTGCAGCAATTAGGTGCTTGTTTGAAGCGTTGATATTAGAATAGTTTTAAGTAAGAACTTTAATTAATAAAAATAAGAGCTATCAGTGCCTTTAGATTTTAAGGCAAATAATTAAAGTTAAGTTATACAGCATTCAGATATAATAAAGAGAACACAGCCACATGTCATGGAACCTTTAAGGTAAGGTTTACAGTTACTTTTCCTAACAATGGCCCGCCTTCCATGACATGGCAAAAGGAACTGCTTCAAACAAGTAAAAAAAAAAATTCTTTCAAAAGAGAGTAAGTACTTTTCCCTCTGAAAAGAACAAAGGACATATTATGCAAATAGCGATGAACACAGATGAGAAAGCACAAGGGTTAGTACAAAATATGCATAGTTACACTATAAAGTACGACTGGCCAGTCAAAAAAAACGTTAGTAAAAAAAAACACTTTTCAAAAGATTCACATAATGCAATTAAACACATTTGCATTCACTTTACAAAGAAAACCAACAAGCTTGTACTTTCTTTAGGGGTGAGGTGCACCTCAAAAAAAAAAAAAAAAAAAACTCTTAAGAAAAGAGATAAAAATAGAAAAGTTTGTTTGAGTCATTTACATTCACAGAGCAAGGTGGGCATATAGGAGCTTCCATTCAACATACTGGGACTCACAAAATTAAAAGATAACATCTCCTGTGACGAATGACGAAAATATACCGTCTAAGAACAATCCACCTTCTCCACCACATTCTCTGGCAAATTACAATGTCACCTCACGAGACGTAGCTGAGGCTGCTCGAATGGGCGAAAAAGGGTCCTGACCCCCAGAACAGTATACTCCGTGGGGAACTTTACTCCTTACATCTGTAAAAGTAAAGAAACAAACAATGGAAAAAAAAAAGGGATGGTGACGAGTCACCGTTAAAGGAACAAATCCTCTTGACCAAGGCTATTTTTTTTTCTTCATTTTTTTTTTTCAGAAAGATCAAGAAATTTTTTCCTTTCCCCCTTTTTTTCATAGAGAGTCTTCGACTTGACAAAAGAAAAGGTTATGTTCAAAAGAGAAAGTCAAAAGTGACTTTTCAGAAAAATTTGCCTAGGTTCCCTTTAGTGGGAGTAGGACTTTGAAATTTTCTTTTCAAAAGAAAGTCTAAAGAGATTTTTCAAAAAATTTTGCCTAGGTTCCCTTTAGTGGGAGTAGGGCTTTGATACTGAACAAAAAAAATCTTTCGTTGAATGTTGAAAGTCCAGTCTTTGGAAGAGGTTTTGTGAAAATATCTGCTGGGTTATTCTTTGTATTTATATATTTTAAGGTAAATAATTTATCTATAACTAGGCTTCTTAAAAAGTGATACTTTACATGTATGTGCTTCGTCCGGCTGTTCTCAATGGGCGAGTTGCTGAAATCTATGGCGGCAGTATTGTCGCAAAAAAGTGTAACTTTATCCAGGTCTTTGGGAAGTAGTTTTAGATTTATTAGCTCATTATAAATTCTTTGTATCCACAGCAATTCTTTGGAGGCTTCTGTCAGGGCGATAAATTCCGATTCCATCGAAGATAGGGCGACACACTTCTGTTTCGACGTACGCCATGATATGGGGGTTTGATCCAGCATTAAAATATATCCTCCCATTGACACTCGGTCATCTCTGTTTGAAGCAAAATCAGCGTCTGAGTAGCAATTTATGGAAATCTGATTTATATTAGATAATTTTAATTTGAGGTGTGAAGTAGATTTAACGTAGCCAAGTAATTTTAATAATTGATTGAAATGATTATATCCGGGATTAGATTGAAATTGTGATAAAACATTTACTGCGTATGAAATATCTGGACGGGTTCTGCTTGCAAGGAATGACAAACATCCTAAGATGTTGCGATAGGGAAATTTTTCCATTTCTTTAACTTCTGCGGCGTTAGTTGGACAGTCCATTTTTGACATTACGATACCCGGAGCGATTGGAAGGGATGAGATGGGTATATTAAAACTTTTAAAGCGGTTGTAAATCTTGTTTATGTATTCCTCTTGATGTATAAATAAGCCATTTTCATTTTCTTCAAATTGAACGCCTAATAGTTTTCTTGTTTTCCCCAACTTCTTAAGATTGATTTTTCCTTCTAATAAATCGAATACGTGGTTTATTTCCTTTTCTGTTTTAGCTAGGAGTACAATGTCATCAACGTATAGAAGTAACACTACTAGATTGTTGTAAACATAAACGCAGTTGGTCCACTCAAGCTTGAAAAAGTGTAATTCAGTTAAAATTCTGTGAAACTCATTAAACCATTCTCTGCCACTCTGCTTCAAACCATATAAGGCTTTATTTAGTTTACATACAAAATCTTTCTTACCTTCTTCCTTGAAACCTTGAGGTTGGAACATATAAATTTCGTCTTCAATCGGAGCGTACAGGTACGCGGAGGTTACGTCAGCTTGAGAGTGGTTCCATTTATAGTGACCTACTAGTAATGAGAAAAAGAAATGAATTACAGTAAAATTAACAACAGGACTAAAGACTTGATCGTAAGTTTCCCCTCTTCTTTGCCCAAAACCCTGGGCGACGAGTCTTGATTTAAAACGTACGATTTTTCCACTAGCGTCTCTTTTTACTGTATACACCCATCAGTTTCCGATGATTTGCGCATTTTCAGGTTTCGGAACTAAGTCCCATACTTTTCTTTCATTCATTATATCTAGCTCGTCATTCATAGCTTGCATCCACTTCTCTGCCTCGGGAGATTTAATTGCCTGGAAAAAATTATTTGGTATTTGAATTTCTTCTAGTCAGGAATCTGAAAAATTAGCTTCATCTTGTACAATGCCCGAGTATGTATTTTTACCTTTAAAACAAAACATTTCTGGATCATATTTAATCCTGTGTTTATTGCAGTAGCTTTTTACATCATTATGGGATCTTAACCTGACATTACTGCCCTCAATTCCGTAATAAATATCGGTTCGAGACTTGTCTTTTCTTGGAACTGCTCTTCTAACCCAGTTTACTGTTTTAAGCTGCGTTTTTACGTTTCTATAGAATTCCCTCTCCCCTTCAGATTCGTCACTTTCCCCTTCCTCAGATGTACTTGGCTTACCTAAATACATTTCTTTCTTTTTGTCAAAAATAAAATCCTTTTCCTGTGTTTTGTCTTCACGTTCACTATCCCCCGAATCCTCGTTGGGTGAACTTATAGGGTCCAGTACGACTCCATTGCTTTCATGTTTTTGTATTTCCTCTTCGAATCTAACGTTAGAAGTCTCGATTACTTTCCTATCGCCAGGGATCCAAATCCTGTATCCACGACTTTGCATCGCGTAACCCACCATAGTGCCCTGTTTTGCCCTCATGTCAAGTTTATTTCTTAATTGACGAGGTACTCCCACGTAAACTTTCGAGCCAAAAATTCTTAAGTGTTTAATGGAAGGTTTACGGCCACTAAAAAGTTCAAAAGGCGTTCTTACTTGATTAGCGTGGCAAGTTCGGTTCCAAACGTAGGTAAAACAAAGTAGTGCTTCTGACCAAAAGCTGTTACTTAATCCGCTTGAGCTTAGCATAGCTTTTACAGCATCTAGGGCAGTGTAGTTGTATCTCTCGCTGACTCCGTTCTGCTCGGGAGTATAGTCGTTTGTTCTTTCAGCGTGAATCCCTTCTTCATCTAAAAACTTTTTAAATTCGTTATGACAAAATTCCATCCCATTATCGGTTCTGATGTTAATAATTTTAGTGTTTAAAAATCTTTCTGCCCTTCTTTGAAATTTCTTAAAACACTCAAATACTTCGGTTTTCTTTCTCATAGGATATACGGTAGTCTTCCTGGAGTAGTCGTCTGTTAAAAAGAAACGATGACCAACTATTGACTGGTTGGGAAGTGGACCACAGACATCCATATGTAAAAGTTGTAGGGGTTTAGTTGAGCGGATTGAAGGGATGCTTTTAAAACTTTTACGTCTCGTTTTAGCTATTTTACAATTATGGCATGATATTTCGGGGTTTGCTCTTAAAGTAGGAAGGCCAAAGACACAGTTTGATTTACTAGTTTCAATTATGGACTTATAATTAATATGACAGAACCTTTGGTGCCAGAGTTCTAAATCTTCCGATTTAGGGGGAGAGGAGACATTTGCTTCTGGTTTCTTCTCGTGAGTATTTTTAGAATTTCGCTTCAATTTATCATACTTGGGATACAAAAAGTACAGTCCTTGCTTCTTATAGGCGGTGAATAATTTTCGATTATTTTTCAGAAATGCATGAACTTTACCCTGACCACCTCTAAAGGTAAGACCTTCTGAATCGAGGATAGAACCGGATAGTAAATTGCGTCTTAGTTCAGGGGAGTATAAAACATTTCTCAAAACACGTTTCATCTTTCTATTCTGGAAATTCAGAACTACGGTTCCCTTCCCCTCGACAGGACATTCAATACCATTTATGGCGACGGACATTGACTTACCCTTAATGGGTGTAAAATATTTAAATAGATCTTTTTCATTACAAAAGTGATTACTTGCGGCAGTGTCAAAAACCCATGAACGATCATTTTCAATTACTTGGTTAGAATAAGCTTCAATAATAAAATTTTTAGGGTGATAAGATCCTTTTTGCTTTTGGGGAGGAGGGTGTCTGCAGTTGATTTTTAAATGTCCGGTTTTTCCGCATCCATAGCAGCGCCTCGTCTCACGTTTAAAGTTTCCTTTACGAGGGGTACGTTTTTCATGTTTGGCTTGACTGGACATAGCAATAGCGGCACGGTCGCCTAAGCTTTGTTTCAACCTGGCTTCCTCGGCTAATAATTCAGCTAGGACTTTATCGAACTTAAATTCATCGTCATCCCATCTATAGATGGCCTGCACAATCCCTGCGTACTCAGGAGGTAAATATCTAATTAATTGAAAAGATTGGTACCAATCCGCTAATGGTGTACCAGCTTCACGCAACTGCGTTGCAATAGATTTTAAACGAGCACCAAATAATCCTACTTCCTCATTGTCGTTAATTCTGCATGAAAAGAACTCATCGGTCAAAGCGATAGAACGAGCTCTTGATTCGGGCTTAAAGTGTTTCTTTAGCTTTTCCCAAACTTCCTTGGGATCATATGTCCCGGCGAGGAGGGGTTTATATTCACTGGATATATTTAAATATATGGTACTATACGCTTTACCGTATCTAATTTTATAGTCCCTCAACTCTTTAACTTCCGTTTCTTTTGGTCTAATTTCTTCGCCGGTTACAATATCCCAGCAATTTCTATCTATTAACAAGACTTTTATATCTTCTTTCCATGTCTCATAGTTATCAGAGCCCAATTTATCAACTTGCATCGATATAGTTTCCTTTTTTTTTTTTTTTTTGCAGATAGATTTATATAATTAAAAGCTTCTAATCAGGGCCCGCCCTCTTAATGCTCGTTAAAATCTTTTTGTAAATAGTTAAAATCAAGGAATACATGCATATACTTAATAACATAATCTTCACATAACTTTAAATGGCAGAGGCCCATAACCGAAATGTCTGTATTTAGCAGAGTTTTATACTTCAAAACTTTGAGCAGTGAAAGCTAGTAAGAAAAATGAATTGAGGGCTTGCCAGGTAAAAGATGACAAAAACGTTTACCTTGATAGTTCTTTTATTTAAGTAATGAAGCATGAAGGCTGGTATACAGATGGGGATGAACAAATGGAAACAAAAAACAGGCATTTGATGTGGTACAGCATCTATGTGGCATCGGACATTCTGGACAACAAATCGAACAGCATCACCTTGAGATAAGCTTGTAGCGGCATAATAAAAAAAAAGGCTTTGTTGGAAGCTGCGACGGGATGGCTCGCCAGGTTAATCGTTTGACTCAGCTCAGAGCATCTCACATGGCTGGCTTCGAGCGTCCTTCCATACGCATCTGTCGCATCACCCTTTTCGCCTCCTCTCTGCCTCTCTCGCGGCGAACGGCGAACTTTTATACTATTGGCCAGGCAACGACGTCACCAAGGACTGCGGACCTGTGACGTGAAAAGAAAAAGGAGAAAATAGCTCCGCGGCAAGTCGCCGGGAGTACAGCGCCTCTAGCGGCCAAAAACAGAAACACATTATGCAAAACGTTTTGCAGCAATTAGGTGCTTGTTTGAAGCGTTGATATTAGAATAGTTTTAAGTAAGAACTTTAATTAATAAAAATAAGAGCTATCAGTGCCTTTAGATTTTAAGGCAAATAATTAAAGTTAAGTTATACAGCATTCAGATATAATAAAGAGAACACAGCCACATGTCATGGAACCTTTAAGGTAAGGTTTACAGTTACTTTTCCTAACATAGTATAATAAAATTATATAACATAACTTAATATTTATATAATATATTTATATAAATATTAAATTATATTATGCTACAAGGTTGGTAAGATACAAATATGTGTGACAAAGTTCAAACAGATATAGTTAAGTTCAAATTCTTACTACAGTATAAGCTAGATTATCCGGCATTGAACCGTAAAATGTCAGCTTCCCTTTTTTTTGGGAGGGGGGGGGGGTCTTCTTAAAAGATTAACTCATACTGTGAACCACAACTAAACGTAGACCGGAAGGGGGGGGGTGCTAATTTCAGACTGCCAGAGATTATCAATAATTCCATGAATCGTGGTGGAATATAAAAAAACAAGCACATGAAATGCTCTCAAAACTCATATACGATGGACACACATACAAAAACAAAACATTTTACAGCTGGCGAGCAGAAGGAGAAAAATCAACACGTCAGCTCAGCGCCAATAGCATTAATTAATATTCCTCCTCTGCATCCCAATGATTTAACGATGTTATCTCTGAACAGAAACTCAAGAGAGGAAGGGGGATGCTTCTTTTATGGCCGTGGCAGCTCATTATCCGACAGTAGTAGAGTAAAAACAAATTTTTGTATTTGTAAACTTGCGTTTTTAAACTTTCAAACAGCGTGCAAGAATCTCGCACAGGTGGAGAATATTTTGCAGTGCAAGAATACCTTGCGCTGTAATATTATTTGCACAAGGTTTGAGAAATTTATGTGAGATTCTCGTGCTTTAGCGAGAACCCTGTTAATTGTTGTCAATTTTTAAAGATCTAAAGATTTTTCTAAGATCTTAAGAAAATGTAAATGTTTTTGTTAAGTTGTTACTATTCTTTAATGTTATTTTTATTTTTGTATCTAAAAAAATGCATGCATAGTATTTTCATTTATTATTCACCTAGTTACACATAGATACTCTATCAGAAAAGTAAGAGGGCACAAGTACCGTAATTTATGGAAGAAACGCCGCTGCGTTTATGAGTTTAAAAGTTAAAAAATAGCAAGTGCGGCATTTACAATATTTTTAATTTTTTTTAGCCGATCTTCAACGAAAAATCGAAAAATTCGTTTAGTGTTAATTTTCTCAAAAGATGGCGCCACCACCGACACGTACTCTTTAGCGTGCACAGATCACAGCGTAGCGAATCAGAATGCGAACCTATACCCAAGGAAAAGAGGTTTGATCTTTGATCCAGTTTTGGAGAAAGTCAGAGCGCCCTGAGATGGGTCCATGTCCCATGCTCTGAAGTGGATGGCTTCATACATCCAACCGATGTCTCCTCCATTAAGTAAAAAGAAAAAAAAAATAGAAGTAAATCTTTTACATCTACATTTTAGAACTATAATTAAATTTTAATGAAGTTTTGAATATATATTTTGAAGGGTTAAAGTTCTGTAAAATACCGCAAAAGTGCACAACCCTCTATTAAATGCACCCGTTTTTCACATGAACCTCTATTGTTCTTAAAATACTGAATTTCAGCCAAAATTAGTCTATGTTGCGCACGGTGCGAGTTTAACCCGCTCCCCCCCCCCCCCCCCAAAAAAAAAATAAATAAATAAATAAGTTAATCTCATCTGAAAGCTATTTTTTTTTTTCGACGTGCGGCTTTGCACTCTATGGAATAAACACTGCCAACTAATTGGTATGCTCAAGAAATGCTGAGTACTTTTAAAATAAATCCCAATGTTATAAATATCAAAAATAATAAATAAATACCATCGAGTTGTTACACAACATTCAGTTTAAAACAACAATTTGCTGAAGCAAGCTCATTACGTAATCAACAGCTGGCCATCCGCGGGCGAGAAAAATGTTTACTTTTAACTGGAGCCTCTTCTCACACATCGAGCTGTTTTCATTTTAATGGCGCCTGGTAGTCTGTCCGAACTTTGTGCGGATGCAAGAAGGTTTTTAGAAGTTATTTTTTTATTTCTATAAATTCGCCTTTGTGAATATAAACATTGATATCTGATTATTTGAAAATAGAAATCGTAAGCTTCGTAAAATAGTGGCAAATACTTTAAAACATTTTATGGAAGGGGGAGAAAAAAGGAGATTTTTTTACCGTTTATCCAATTTCTCCCGAAACATATCCGATCAACTTAATAGCTTTTTTAATAAATTAGGTCTAATAAGTAATGCAACATATTTTTTATTTATTTATTTTTTGTTAATTAAGAAATTATTTTAGAAAACATAGAATTTTATCTGGCATTGACTTCTTCTGACCACGATCACCCCCCCCACACACACACCACCAACAACGATCGCGGCTGCGGCATTTCTGACGATTTTCTAGCTAACTAAGCTCATTTTCGTGGGTGCGGCATTTCTTCCATAAATTACGGTATTATACATAAAGTAAATTTGATTTGCAGAAATAATTATTTCTACTGCATCACAACTTGGTATTATGAAATAATATGTCAAAGAAATTTGAAGAACACTAACAAAATAATATGACAAAATGAAATTAAGTGTGAAATTTTCTTTTTGTTTGCAAGTATTACCTTAAAGAATCTTTTGTATAGAATGAAGAGAAAGAGTTTCAGCTGGGTGAAAATTATTACAAGCTTCATTCAGGACTTCTCTTAATCAGACTTCGTGTTGTTTACTTACTAAAATTGGATTTTTTAAATTTTATAGAAATGCTGTGATAAAATTCCATTATTATTTGTGAATTATTTTAATACTTGATTTCATTAAAATTACTCCTGTTTTACTAAATAAACATTTACTAATCAAAATCGTTTTAGAAATTGGCAGTAATAGTAACTCATATCAATGCTTGTAATCATTTACAGATAGCTGTGTAATCTTTCAAAGTCTGTTCTCAAATATCTGTAAATTCATATCACACATTAGAGTTTGTTATTTTAGATATAAATACAGTTTTCAAAAATTGACTATCTAAAATTTATTGTAAAATTAAAACCAGTGTACAAAACCCTTCTGGAACATGACTCATGGCTTTTCTAATCATTGCCATTTAATGAATGTTTGTGTACAAGACACTAGAATATATACCTAAAGCAGGGTTCGCACTAGACCGCTGGATTGTGCAATTTCCGCAATACCACACTAAATCCCACCTAAAAAAATGGCACTTGTAGGGGGTTTTCCTGCATGCTGAGTTCGATTTTGATGGGGTAAAGAATCAAAAGATATCATTAAATTGTATTGTTATCAAATTAATTTGTATATTATATTTTTAATTTTGATATTAATTTTGCTTGTAAATTGTGAAAAATAAATAAATTTTTGAAAATAAACAAAATTCCCTCTCAGATTTTTAAAAATCGCACTTAATTTTGAAGCTAAAGGGGGAGAATCTTACCCAATTTTTTAGTGTTAACCCTGCCTTGTTTGCATGTTAACCCTAAGTATTTAAAAAAAAGTAGATTATCACAAAATATGGCAGTTGGTAAAATGACTATAACCATAATAACTTGGCAATAATATAACCATGCCAGTGCCAAAATAGGCTGTAACATATTGACATTCTAGTTACCGTATTCATGTACACTATTATTCTAGCTTTAGAAGGGTCCCATTTACTCTATCATATTCTGAACCATACTTATGGTCATATTCACTGTCTACTTTAACTGCAGGGTTACAGCAAATTCTCGGTTGAACACTCATATGGTCACTTGGAGAGGCATGAAATAAACAACTTCCATGTGACGCAAACTTGCAGTGCTTTTCACCCTTGACCAATGAGCCTTTTGATTTAAACTGAGCTCCATTTGAACCTCGCCGATTAGCCCTGTTTCAACCTAGGTTAAGCTACTTAGGCTCTCCTAGGTTAAGCCCACAGGTTCATTTACCTTTTCTCCCTGGTGACCTTACCCTTTCTCCCCTAGTGAATTAACCTGATTGAATTTACTGATAAATAGGAGGCGGGTTAGAGAATTCTATAATGGACTACAGACAGGCTTTTGAGGAAGGGGGGGGGGAAGAGATTGACCAATGTTGACATAGACTTTGCTAGCCACAGTGTGGAGGAGGGGCTGGAAGTTGCATGTATTAGTGACTACTTACCATAATGCATCTGGCTTGATACTTAAACTCCATAAGAATTTTACAAAATACTAAGTATTTTTTGTCAAGATGATGAGTGAGGGGGAAAAATAATTAACGTTTTACCAGGAATAGGTGAGGTTTCCGTAGGAAAGTTAAAACTGATTTTGGACTCTTAAGCCTGCTCAAGCCCCCTTGGGTATGTCTCTACTGATGTAAAAATTTTCATATTTTTTATTAGCACTATTTAATCTAATGTCTCTCTAGTTATAGTACAAAAATATATTATTTAAAAAAAATAAAATTTCATTATTCAATTGTGAAGAATTGCATTTTAAATAATATGCTTAATATTACTGGAAATGATATAAAACACTTTAGAAACAGTGTTTAAAAAAATTAAATGAAAACTTAAAAATACAGGTGTCCTTTTACTTACTTGACCAAGTGTAAAAAATATATTTTTCTTAATTTCTTTTTTTTTTTAAACAATGTTTGAATATGTATGTTCAGGAAATAAGTTTCTTTTTATTGAAAAAGTAGTCATGCATGAAATTTGCCATTGGCTGTCGGAGGTAAATTTAGTTTCTTTATTTATAAAAGATTGATAAGTTTATTTTCTAGTAACTTAAATGTATTCTTGTTTAGAGAGATTTCAGACAAGTATTTTTTAATCTAAATGTCTCATTGTTTATTTAATTTCTTAAAGGATATTTGAAATCTTCCAGTTTTCAAATTTTCCTCTTTGATGTACTTGAATCTCTTAATAAGTCCAGTTAAAGGATCCTTAAAATATATCAAACTTGCAGATTATGATAAAAGAAACCCCCACTAATGTAGTTTTATACCACATAATTTGAGAGATGTAATCAAAATTCTGTTTTCATTAATCAAAACTGCACTGATCATAGGTTTTCTATATTTGTTGGTTATCATATTGATTCCATGTTATTTCTTTTATTGGTTTTTTTCAGTTTACAAAATTGAAACAATACTATGGTAAAGTGCAAGTATTGAAAAAAGATATGGTAGCAATTATTGAAAGAACTTCTAAATTAAAAGTAAGTAATATATAATTATGTATTTTAAATTATTAAAATTTATTTAAAACAGGGTATGTTCACATAATTAACCCTCCAGGACGCACGCCAATAGTAACCCGACGGATAGTAATTAAAAAAATTACTATAAAAAATAAACCGTCCAGTGAAGTTTTTCTAGATTTTGTGTAGCTGCATTTGAGGTCACCTATTGGAATACTAGAGGTATTTCCAGAATTTTGTTTCCCCTTTCTTGTATGAAACGAGATTTCATGCCTTAGAGGACTGGCTTGCGAACCCAAGTTAGCATTTATCCCAATAGTAATATCATATGCTAAAAATATGAATGGAATGTAAATTTTATTTTAATGTATTATAATAATCATTAACGTCAGTGTTGGTAATAATGTCTAATTTTATTGATAACAACATGTATTTTCCTTTTGATAAACAAGTGTGAAAGTCATGTTTAATTTTTTTTCTATTCGGATCAATAATGATTAAAACAATACTAATTACTTTTGAAATACAAGTTTTAACTCTAGTAATTATTTGTTTAATGCTGTAGTGTAAATTTACTAACTACAATAGGACCCGTATTTAATGAGGAGCTTGAGGCACAGAGAAATACTCATTAAATCTGGTCACTTGCTAAATCCAAATTCATGTTAAAAGAACCTAAATTTAATACATAAAAAACAGCTTACCTGAATGGTTTCTTCATAACAAAAAAATATTTATCAAAAGTTGTCTGTTTGACTTTACAAAATTTAGTTTCATTTAACTTTCATCGTAAAACACTCAATGCATTAATGTCACTTCATCTGTGTTTTCCATACTTTCAAGAAACTGATCAAGATTTTTCAATGACTGTGGCAAAGTGTGTGTTAATGTTTTAAACTCAGTTTCTTTCTTCCAACTTACTATCATTTTTTTTTTGTGTGTGTGTGTGTGTTCCTTGGCTTTTATCACTCCCGCAGTGATATCCTCAGTGGAGTGTATACCCGATGTTAAGACATCGTCATCAATATTATACTACTCATCGATGCTTAAAGCATCGTTAAATTGCTTAATGTTCTTGTGTTGTAACCATAATATTGGCCTTTAAAATTTCCAGTGAGTAACATTAGGGCTGTTTCTCACCAATTATTAATGATATCACCAATCAAAGTTCAGTTCTGGGAACGTATTTTTTGTGCCAAATTTGCCAATATCTTGCCAAAGGTCTTAATTTTGCACATGGCCCCTGTATGGTTTGCTTATTTGCATAGCAAGCAGATTACAGTAACGGTGTAAAAATTTCTACTAAATGAAAAGCAGAACTTTAAGAAACACCACCAGAAAGTATGGAAGGAGAGCAAGTTGACCCAAATTCAAAGTCATTCAGTTGTTGGTCGAATGAGAGCCAGAGAGCTCTCACTCAAACATTGTTAATATGGGGCATTTCATTTTTGGCTGTATTTTGAAGCCGTAATTGAGGCTGCTTGTGTCCACTGTTAGGAAAGTGAATTGGGGTATAATGGAGTAGTGATGAATCTGCTCAGAACTGCATGCATTACTTGTGAAGTGTTATTATTTTATGAGAATTATTGTTATTATGGAAGCTGTTACGTTTGTCTGACTGTTATTCATTGAATTACTGTGTATGGTGCTGTGAATATTGTTTTAGTTTCTAGAAGCAATAAAGTTTTGTTCTGACAACTCAGTGATTTCCTGGAACTTTCTACACTCTGAGCTCTCAACGCATTCACTCTCACTCCAACATATCAACTTTTCAATAACCAAAAAGTGTCTTTTGATGTTTTTTGAAACAGTACTTTTGATGGGTTTTGTGTAGCTTTTAAACTTTCCACTCTACTGTTTTGGTTCTGTACAAATTCTTATAAAATTATGTTCTAAAAAAATGTGATCTACTCAGTATTTTATGATATCGTACCTTAATTCTTAAAACAAGGCAGAAATGAATTCGGATGACAGTCACTGCTTTGCATTGTCACACATACTAAAATTATTAAAACTATCCATTTATTAATCTTTTCTTTATTTGTTTAACAAAAATGTCAGAAAAATTGAAACATTTTGCTTACCTAAAATTGGATCTTGTGCTTTTTATAATACTAGCAATTTAAATTAATTCTTTTAGCAGCCATTGGCATATTAAAGCTCAAAAGCCTTTGTTCTAGCTATATTCGAATGGTTGATAGGCATTTGAAAGTGCTCAAACTAATCATTATATTAAAAAATTCATTAATATCATGATAAGGATTTAAATTCCTATCAGTCACATATTAAAAT
Source organism: Cheiracanthium punctorium (assembly GCA_038373885.1). Classification (NCBI taxonomy): domain Eukaryota; kingdom Metazoa; phylum Arthropoda; class Arachnida; order Araneae; family Cheiracanthiidae; genus Cheiracanthium; species Cheiracanthium punctorium. The sequence continues at coordinate 65,469 of JAWZYV010013199.1, read as the reverse complement.
TTTAAGCATACAACATTTTATATTGATTATATTTTGTTAGAAAACTTCTGGCATCAAAAACAACCACAATTATCAAGCTCTGCTACCACACATTGAAGGTAAATCTTGATTCAATTGTCTTCCTGGTCATTATTCAAATTCTTTCATCAAGTATTTGTTAGTTGTAAATCTCCAAAATTGTCTTGTGGGATATCTGTAAGTTTTAAGAGGAATAATGCCATCTCAGTAAAATTTTAGAAGCTTTTACATAAATTTCACTATTTATCTTAAAATGCAATAACTATTAATATGTAGGATTTAAATGATATTAGCATCTCAATATTAAAATGTCCTAGTGATAATGACAAAATCAAAGTTTTTTACAATTTAAGTGTTACTAATATAAATCAAATTTCAGAATTTTATTTGCTAAACTGTATCCCTTCTTTTTCACTGTTTTGCTTTTGTTCCTATTTTATGTTAAAAAAATTATCTATAAAATAAATTTTAAACATTTTCTTATAGAAAAGAGCTATGAAGTTGCAGCAACAGAAGCAGAAGGCAGCTTTACAGAAAGAATTACAACGTGATCGAGAAATAGAACGTGATAAGCAATTAGCTCCTAAAATTGCAACAAAATCTCCTACTGAGAAGTAACCTCATGTGCTTTGTTTATGAACTGTTTATATTTTCTGTTATGTAAAATTATCTGTAAATATGTTATGCAGAATTTTTTTCCTTGAAGCATTCCACAGTGTATAGATCTGTATAATTTTTTTAAGTTAATTATTTACAAGTGTTTTGATAAAAGTCTTTAATAACTGTGTTATACAGTCTTTTATAGTATATCAATAACACACAGTAAGTAAATAATGAAAACTATTTTTAAAAAGTTTTATTCAAGTATGCTAATTAATATTTTGCAGATGATAAATTATTCACAAATTATGTGGGTAAATGTTATTCTTTGTATTTAAAATTCATATTAATCAAGTATATTCAAACTCTTCTTTAAAAAATTCAAAAGTTTCAGATCTACTGTATTGCTTATGGCAGACTTATTAACTATGTTTAAATGCTTCATTGTAACATGTAATTACTGGATTGTACTTCTAATAATGTTTCTGATATATTTGATAATTTAATTTTTAGTTAATATCTGCTTCTATCAGAATATGGCTTTTCTCTTATATTAGTCTCTTAACACTGCTTACATAGATGAAATTGCCTTTTTCATGTGCATAAATACGTTAATGAAAACATTTCTTTTGAAATGTTTTCCGCCCCATGGAATTTTTTCCGCCCCTCTCTTCCTTATATTTTATTTTAAGGTTAGTCTTGCATAGGTTGGAAAAAAAATTGAACTATGGCCTATTTCAGTGATCTGCATATTCTATTAAAAATTTTCCAGGGACCAAAACTGAAAGATCAAATTATCTCTTGGAGCACACATTGATATTCTTTAATGATGGTTATGAAAATGTGCTATTTTTATGACTGTTTTCTTTGTAAAGTAACATTTTGTTAAGAAAACATTTGTTTAATAGAATATTTAATAGAATGTTATTCTATTAGAAACTATTCTGACTTTATTGCTGTATCTGTTTAAAATTTCATTCAACATTGCAATATACATTTAGTGAAGTGTATTCGAAAGGTGTATGCATCTGTTAAGAATGGATAAAACATTTTTATGGTGGTAATATTAAAAATGCCATTTAAAGCAACTGTTTTAAAGAGTAAAGTTCACACGATGAAGATGGAATAAAGAATTTCTGAATCTCCTAAACTTAAATAAATGAAGTGAAAAAAGAAATTTTGAAATTCTCATGAACCTTTAAAAAGGATTTTTGGGCAATATTTTTATGCATGTTAATTATCTGCATCAATATATAAATTTTAATAAGGGCTTAACTTTTAATCTTTTAATTTATTGTAATTCATTAGTTTAACTGCAGATTGTTTGTTAAGAATTCCTTTAATATCTGCAAAATTAACATTAAACATTTGAAATATTAGAAAAATGTACACAGTTTTCAATTATTTTAGGACTAATGCCTTCTACATCATAATGATGTTGTGGGATTACGGCCAGTTAGCTACATGTATTCTCTAGGGTGAGGGGGGGGGTCTTTCTAAGGGATCCTAAACCATATTAATGCTAAATTTCAAAGAAAACTATAGAAAACTCCAACACTATGTTTATATTATTTATTGAAATTAGTAAACAGAAACTTCTTTTACACTTTAATTTATTTTAATTAGATAATGATGGAAAGAGCCTTTAGGTTACAAACAGTTTTGGGAAGTGCTATAGAATTGTTTAATTTCCAGTTGAGTATAATTCAGGAATATCCACTTTTTAATTGTTCATTGTGCTAATTTAAGTATTTAACCTTTTTGTGGTCAGGGTTTTCTTAAAAGGATACCCATGGTCTGCAGATAAAGGAGTTTCTTCAAATTCAACATTAACTTTGGATTTTTAAAGAAGTTCAATTTTATTCAATGTTGAAAAATGGTACCTTAGCATTAGGGTACCTGAATTGTGTTTTGAAATTTGATTCCATACCATACTAAAGACTACAATGTATTATATAGCACATCCTCCTATTTTCTCTTATAAAAGCATAAACCAGTAGAGGTTTTGGGTTCGTATTAACAGGTGGACAAAACAATTGTTTTACTTTAGTTAATGTTCTGTATAATTGTATATAGTAATTTTTGTGTTTAAAAGTCATCTACATATTCAGACAGAACCATAGAGAAAATTCAAGCTATAATTCCCAATATTTGAGCTTATTTCATTACACTTTATTTCAAAAATAATTTATGAAAGCTCAAACATAACTATAGCATCTTTTTATGGATTATATCTCTTTTCGTGTTAATTATGAATAATGAAATTATATTGGAAAAAAGTAATAAATTAGAACATGCATAAATTGTGTTTTCATCGGATTTGGATATTTCAAAACCACAAGGAATAAATTTTGGTTCTATTCAGACCAGTGGTTTTAAAAATACCAACTAAGTTAAAATCAAACCTTAAAAGGGCATGCATTAAAATATGTTATTTTGTACATTATCATGCTGAGCTTCCTAACAGAAGAATTAAATATTGATGCAGTCCCCCTGTCTCTAACTTGCTTAATTTTCACTAGAATAGGGAAACTTGATATAGGTAATGGAAGATCAAGAAATCGATTCGAATAATTAAAATAGTCATGGTTTATGTTGGAAATTTCGAAGTTAAGCAAGAAATAAATATGTGAATAGCCTCACAAAAGTTAAAATTTATTTTGGTGGTTGTTAGCAGTTTCAATTTCAGCATTTTGATATGAATATCGAGGGGATGCCCCCTCTACTAAGATTCACATCACATGTTCACTGACATGAACTGCGCTTCTGGTTAAAATAAATTGGAAAGCTTTAATATTAGATTTCTGATCCTATTATAAGTATTAAATTAATAATTAACATTCGAAATATACAGAAAGGTATATTTTTCAGATAAATAAATCTTTTTATATTGTCATAAAGTTTTCATTTCTGACTAGTAAAATTTCATAATCCAGAATACTATGTATATTATTTTCCAAATCCTTAAGAAAAATTTATCCTTAATAATTTCCTTCTCTAATATAAATATTTTTTTCTTTCTTGTTCCCCCCCCCTAAATATAGCCTTGAAAATTGAAGATTTGAAAATCTTACCATAAACTTGAGATTTATAAGTAAAAGTGTATGTGATATGCAATATTCAAAAGGAAACTGTGATGGACATCCTTCTTAGTAGCCTGAAGTCATAAAATATCTATTTTTTTCTTTTTTTAGTTACATGATATAAAATTAAAAATTTTTAACTTTAATTCCTAAATAATAATTTATAAAAACCTTAATAGTAATCTCTAAGAGAAGCAACTTGGTAATTCATTTAAAAACCATTTGGTTGATAAAGGATATTCATAACTGCAGCATTTGCAGGACTGCTGTCACAAAAGGGTTGAATTGTGTATATTTTTCAATTTGCAAATATATATAATTTTAATGTGGCATCTTGAATTGTGAATTCAAACAAAATGATGTTGAATTGTTCTTTAAAGCTATTATTCTTCAGGGTGGCGACAGATCAACAAAATCCAGGGAATTTCGTAAAAATATTTAAAAATCAGAGACCTTTCATTTCACCTTGTGTACAAAACTATTTTAGTCATTGATCAACGTCTGACTTGTGGGTCATAAGTTCGTTCCAGATTATAGATACTCATCTCGTGTAGACATTTTACGAATTCAAAACCAGGATATGGATCATAGGTACTCATAGAAACTTTTTTTAGGAAAGGGGGGGGTGTACTTCAAAAATATTTTCCAGAGAGGGGCAGATTTCACTTGCAACAATTTTAGTTCAGATTTTGCTTTGTGATGCAATTTTGCTTACATCATAAGACAATATACTAAAACTCTAGGGGGGGACAAAAATGTCCTACCTTGCCCCCTTTATGGGCACATGACACAGATCATACAAGAATCAAGAAATGCAAATGCGAATCTGAGACCCAAGTGATGTTGGCACTGTTCGAATGTGAAATGAATTAATTCCCCATTCCTGACCACAGGTTAAAGGTTACTCTTCTTCCTAATCCCTAGTGACAGATTGATTACCCTTTTCGCCAAAAGGGTAGAATTTCATGGTCATTGTCCCCCTATCCCTTTATTCCTCTGTGGAGTTTTCTGCTGTCATAGTAATTTTGATCGTTGTTGGGCACATGAAGATTAGGGAAAAATCGGGGAACTTTTTTCCCCAAATTCTGTAGCCACCCTGTTCGAGCTAGATTAGCATGCATGTTCTGGAAAATGTATGTATCAAGTGTGATGTTTGTAAATTGTTGCAGATAGATATTAGAAGTTGCATTATACACTGTAGGGATGTTTGAATGGTTTTACATTGCACTCTTAAAATTTGTGTGCAAACACAAGTGCTGTACAAATTTTTGGGACTTTCTATGTGTGTTATTTTTCTAATATATATATGTATATATATATATATACATATATACAGGGTGGGCCAAAAAGGTGGTAATGGGATTTAATTCTTTATCTATTAGAGATAAGTCCACAGTGTAACTTGAAAAAAATGTTCAAAATAAGGTTGGAAATAATATTCCATTAAGAAAAAGTTCCTCTTGTTAATTTTCAAAAAGTTAAATTTTTTTACAACTCCGTACAAAACAATTCCCAATTAGTAAAATGTGCCCCTACACTAAAAAGGTGACATATAAAATTTGAGAGCTATACCTTAAAAAGTGTCAGAGATATAAAGATAAATATAATGCTGATCTAAACTACTTTTTAATGGCTCTTGAAGGAAAAGAAATCACTTCGAATGATGGCATTTCAGGGGTCGTAGAGAAATTATAAAAGAAAATCCTTTTTTTTCACTCTAAGAATAAATGTTTACATACAAAATCATGTATAGTTCCCAATCATCTTTCTTTAACCCCCTGGCTGCTTCCATCCTGCCTGGCGGCATCCTGCGATTTCCATGGGCAACTCAAATGTAGCAAAATTTTATCATCCTGCAATTTTCCTGGGCGGGTGTTTTTCTTTCTTTATTGAGGAGCGCATCCCGCTTTTTCACCGTTTAACCAGTAACTAAATTAGATACAGTATTAGATGTTTAATTTAGATTTTGACCAACAGATGTTGTTAGTCATCCACTAAATTGCAGCACTTGAATGTACTTGGTATTTACCGCTCTAACTTTGCTTGCTTCTTGCCTTTTGCCTTTTTCTAATCAGAAATGGCTTCTAGAAAATGTTCAATGATTGACAGAGTATGTATTCCGGATGGTTTATCAGATTCTGAAAGTGATTTTAGTTTTGATAGTGATAGTGATACAGATTTTTCAGACTACTCCTCAGATGGTGATGAATCTGATCATGATTCAATAAACTTGCAAAGCATTAGGCAGTGGTGAATTTTCTTATATTATGTAATAAATAGAAATTAACTGTAATTCAATCAATTTTTTTTATAACATCTAAAATTGTTTTTTCTGAAGCTTAGTTTCTCATGATAAAAATCTATATAAAAAAAAATCTTTTCTAGCAAGAAAAAATGCATATTTCAATTCTCCAATGTATTTAAAATATGCAAAAAAAAAAAAAAATTACACAATTTTTGAAGTGATTTTTGGTCCACAATTTGAGTAGTTAGAGGGTTAAAGATATCTCTGCAACTTCATATGATGAAAGGCTCGAATTTGGTATATCAACTCATTAGTGTATGGGGTTCATTTTACTAACTGGGAATGTTTTTGTACATGGGTTGTTAAAAATTTAGAAATTGTAACTTTTAAAAAATTAAGGAGAGGAATTTTTTTTAATGGAGTATTATTTCTAACCTTATTTTGAACATTTTTCAATTTACATTGCCCACATATCTCTAATAGATAAAGAATTAAAGCCCATTACTACCTTTTTGGGGACACCTTGTATATATACATATATATATATTTGTTCTTATCCCTTGAAAAAACTAAATATATTAGAGATACATTACATTATGCATAAGACTTAAAGGAGTTTATTTCTTAGTAATATAAGTTTAGAGTGAAATTAGAATTCTAGAGAAATTACTACACATACAGTTATATATCAACTTATAATTAGATTCTTTTTAAAAGAAAAAGTATTTTCAAACATTTTATATTGTCATAATATTTAAATAGCTATTATTCTTTTGCAAATTTATGTAAAATTTGTAAATTAGAGTGTAAAGTTGTAAATGATAAATAATGTATTTTGATGTGTGTATTATTAATTGTAATAAAAAAAAATTATTAATTATGTTTTGTTTATGATTAGATTGGCTTGTTTAATTTTTAGTACCTTCATTTGTCCCTATGATAATGATATATACTTTTTCTTGTTAACAGTTGATCATTTAAGTGGATACCATTTTTCTAGTATTTAAAAGCATGTGTTTTATTTCTCATGTAATTAAAAATGTTGCATTAATTTTCATCTCTGTAAATATTTACAAACAGTAGCTTAAATAATATAAACTAAACCGAAAACCTGAATAAAATTTAACCATAGTAACTGGCATATAAAAAGCACAAGTAGACTGTACAATAAGCAGCAATTTAACACTACATATCCATCCTTTGTAGGAAATGAGTTAATTTTCACTTTGTGTATCTTAACCCATTAAGTACTAGGGTTACCGTATGGTAACAGCAAACAATGGTTTATAGTATGGTCACATAAAGGACTACCGTGACCATATGGTCACCTGACCATATTTACTAAATCTCACATCTGACATCTGAAAACATAGAAAAGGACATTCTCACTCAAGTAACCCCAATGAAGTTAATTCAGTTCAAGGGAAAGATTGTGGGGGAGGGAGGGTAAAATTTCCGTCCTTAATGGGTTAAGCTTAATCTAGCAGTTGCATTTGAAACTAATGTTGTTTCCTTCCCTTTCAAATGTCAATTGTACTTTTAGTAATGAAAGAAGCCTTAATTATATAATTAAGGTAAATAAAGTAGTACCACAAGTTTCTCTTCAATTAGCTTACATTCAAGAGTAGCAAACAGAATTATTTTTATTCGGGTAATCAGTTGCAAAAGGTATAGGGAATAAAGTTATAAAAAAGAAAGCATTTTAATCCAGGCTTCACACTTTTTATTTGTCACAATTGAAGGCTTTGCAAAAATTACTTTACTATTTTCTTTTACTTCAGATCTTTTGATGTGAATTATAATCTCTTAACAAATAACTGTTTAAATAAATAAATATTTAAAGAGTTTTAGTGCTAAAGAAGTTCCTGATCTTAAGATGACCTTTTATAACGACATTTGAAGTCTTAACCCATAGTATGACTCTGTCCTATTTTTAGGATGACTTTTTATTTATTTTTAAGATTTTGGAATTTTTAATTTTCATTGTTAATTACAGCTTACACAGAGAATTATGTTCGAGCATTCAAATTTCAATCTTTTTCCAGTCTTCTGATTGACAATTTTTTCATTTATTTAAATCTTCAATGCCCCAAGTTTAAAAAGAGACATGTTTATATTTTTAATTTCTTGCAAATTCATGGTATTAAAATCGAGGGTGCATGTACCTCTAGAATCCTTTAAAAATGAAAAACAGTTTCCAAAGCGCTTAAACTTCTTGGAAAGAAAAATTCTCCTTGGAAACTTACAGTATTGTGCATAATTATTGAATCAAATACATATTTGGGAAAAAAAGTTTATTAGGAAAAGTAATACATTTCAATCATAATGTTTTTCTTTTTTTCCCAAAGGGCGGGCACTTGCTCATCAAGCATTTTGTTACTACTAAGGCTCAGATTACTGGCCATTCATTGTGAGGGCACCCAGTAGGCAGGCATTTTTACTCTCTATGAAGGGACGTACAGGTAAAAATCCAAGCCCAGGCCGGGAATCATACCTGGATCCAAGGTGTGGTAGAATGGTTTTTTAGCCCCTACACCACTGGGCTGCTTATAATCATAATGTTGTAGGGCTAAATTAATTGATCACTAGTTTACATTTATAATTTTAATGTTTTAGAAATTTGTAATATTAAAATATACTATTTTTTCAAATTAGAGCTGATTTTCAAGGTTATATAAACCTAAAGTGTCTGCAAGTGTTCATGAAAGATTTAGCAATAGTTAATGAAAATTGTAACATGCTTATTCCTTTTATGTAAAATACATGTGTTATGTAGCAGGCTTTGATGCAATAATCTTATTGATTAAAATTAATAGTTATTCTAATGGATTTTTGTTCTAAAAATGGCCATTTTCAGAATTTGCATTTGGACAATTTCATATGAACATGTACATGCCCATTTGGAATTGCTCACAATTTTGGAAACATATTTTTGTTTCTTAATAAATTGTGTGAGAAATTATTCCAAATTGTTGTAGCTGTGTTGGCAACAGTTTATTTTCTATAAAAGTTTCTTTCTATCGGATGACAACACTACAAAGTCAGACATCAGAAGATTTTGTTATATGCAGCATTAAATTTCAGCAGAAAGATTGGTTGCTTTTGTAATTCTATAAATTTTATAAAAAATAATAAAATGAATGGTTAGAATCAAGTAATAATGTCTATATTATTCCTAGATGATTTTAGTGTCCAGCAAATGTAATGAACTATCATTTGCTTTAAAATTTAATATTCTCTTCAGTTTTTAGCCATTTTAATTATAAGGAATGTTTTAAAAAGGTAGCACAAAGATTTGTGTTATTTGCATATAAGCTATCAAGCAAGCTATTAAGCATATAAGCTATTTGCACTCAAGCTATTGTAGCATGAGTTACCACATAACTCATGCTACACTTAGAAAGTGTGTGTGTGTAAAATTCAGTTGTTATTTGCACAAATGTAATATATTTAAGTTAAGTTACAGTAACTTATTGAATTGACATAAACACAGGACAAATATTTCTATGGGAACCCCACTTTTGATACTTTTATGGGATAGGTTTTATCCTCACAATTCCTGGTTTATAGTTTTAAAAAGCTCTCACAGAAAAAATTAGAAAATGACGTTCAGAAAGTAAAATTCACGGATTAAAAAAAAAAATGTGACTCATAACTGTGTACAGTTATAGTTAAATTTATACAGTTTTGCACGTTGTACTATATATCTGAAGAAAAAAAGGCCCCACCAGTGGCCGAGTGCGCAGTGCTCTGAACTAGAGTAGGAAGGTGCCTGATTCAAGTCCGGGTCGCATCCGCCAACCTGACCATTCGGAGTTTTGCATGGGTTTTTCCGAAACTTAGCATAAATACAGTTTAGGACCACTTAAAAAGAACTCCACGAATGGCACTCCCCAGATAATTGGCCTTATTCCATAAACTGAAGGGAAAAAGCCACATTAAAAAAAATTTGCCTCACATGTTTTTAAGTTTGCCATTATGTTCTTAAGAAAGAAGAGCAAAGCTAGAACTATTTTTATACCAGAGTAAAATGATGTATTCTACGTCATGTTTGACCACATTATTCAGATTTTACCGAATGGAACCATGAAACAGACCAGAAGCCGCTTGTACTCTGACTTCAATGAGGAAATTGCTGTGTTTGAATGATGGTAATTGTTTTTATTATTATTATGAGCAATATAAACCAATCTAAATACAGTATGGAATCTCTTATCCGGAAAACCAGTTATCCAGAATTATTTTTCAATTGATTAAGTTCTTATTTTTTCTGAAAGAAAAGCAAAAAAAGAGTTTTATTTTAATATTTCTTATGTTTTTGTTTTTTTATTTTGAGTACTACAGCTAGAATTTATAAAGCCAGCAATCTGGTAAGGCATTTTATTTATTTATTTATTTTTTTTTTTGTGTGTGACTAAGTTTTCAAGAAGTTATCATATATTTACTACTTCCTCTCTAAATCATTATTATTTATCTTGATCATATTAGAGTTTTTTATATATTATTTTTCTAGTATATTAACAATTAATGTTTAATTCTAATCAAAAATAGAGAGTAACATTTATGCTACCAATCAAATTAGTAGATGTCATGTTAATCCCCAACCAGTTATCCAGAATACACCCGGTCCCAACCATTCCGGATAACAGGTTCCATACTGTACCTGTAAATGATAAATAAATCTCAAAATTTAATTTTCTTTTCCTTTTGTAGTCATTCTTAAAACTCATTCATCTGTGTTGTAGCATTAGTTACCATACACTTTATGGTGCTTAAAAAAGAATTTTTTTTAAGTTTTGTTCTCACCCTGCAGTTTTTTTTACACTATTCATAAATATGATGTGTGCAAAATCTCACTTAAATCGAATAATATTTAGAGGTCGTGCAACACAATCGAATTTTGTTGAAACTTGACAAAATGGACAGATGAAGAATGGCGTTCATTACCCGAAATAATTCTACATTCAAAAGGGCTTAATTTCAAACATTTAACGACACTACAAGGTAAACAATGCCCAATCAATTAAAGAAATAAGAATTTTCCACTTGTCCTGGCTTTCGTTGCAATTGTGTGTCGTGAGCACAATCTTACTCACAGCTGGGTGACACTCGTTTTCCCCACCTACTAAGATTTTACATTTAGTCACTCATCCATAAGATGGAAAAGGCAAACTATCCTCTCCGAACTAGATATTAAAGTACAAAAAAACCTTTTAATCTACGTCTTTAGCCCCTTGATAGTGCACTGAGACAAAAAACTAATGCAAAATGTATCTAGAAAAGCAAAGGAGGGCCGCACCAGTAATAGTATCAGAAACAAACATTGATCACCAATTGCTGGGTGTTCCTAAATTACAGTCAGGGATGGGAATTTTTATGGTAAATGCCGTTGCAGTACTGTTAGATAAACGGGCACTTACTGAGCTCGTACAGTGTATGGCTTCGATATGACTCCAGTAATACGCTGGTATTAAAAATTGGAGCATGTTTCACATTGGAACAAAAGCCAACAAGACAACTTTTGTTTTTTTCTTGTTGGCACCACATTCTAGAAATTGTGCTTTCTGCCATATTCATGCAGTGCACCATCCAAGTCCAGTGACCAACTGTACTGCTCTTTAAATGACAATTTTGAGCCTGGAGTGAAAAATGCTGAGGTGCTGGCAGCCATTGAGAGCGATATGCAGTCTGTAATGGAATTCGCACAAAGCGAACTTTTGATCCCCTTTTCAATAAAAAATTATAGGGAGAAACTGGAGCTTGTAATTTTTCTGAGAGGAGCACCTCATGGTATACGCTTTCGTGCTGCAGGAGATGTCCATCATGCTAGATGGATGTCGACGATTCTTTATAGCTTCAAGATGTGGATGTTTCATAACTAATTCAAACTTGCAGAAAGAGAAAGCAAATATTCGTGACATCTGTATTGTAAAAGTATGTCTGAGACCTTGGTTTACAACACCTTTTTCTGTGCACGCACAGATAAATGATTTGAAGCTTTAGCGGCTTTTAGCATACAAATAGGATAACCCTGAAATATAAGCTGTGATGTCAAGAAATTGCCACATCTTTGATATCTTGTAACACTAGCTTTCTTTAACTTGGAGGTTTTAGTGGAGGAAACGCGAAAGATGGTAAGCCATTCATGAGTGATATGGTGAGGATGAATTACTGAAAAGAGCAAGACTGTAAAAGCAAGGTTTTCATGAACTGATGACTAAGAAAGACATTATCCAGTTTTGGGATGAGAAACTGAGACATGTTTTTAATTATGCATCGAGAAGGTGTTCTTGTAAATTGATCTTGAGCATTGGGAACTTCTAGATAGCTACCAGCAAGACTTCAAAATAGCAAAGAAATTAGGGTTGTGAATGACAATGCAGAGCATGGAGTGTCCCTAATTGAAGTTATTTGCTAAGAATGAAGAGCAAAAACATTGTCTTAATCATGTGGTTCAGGAACATCGAAAAAGGTACAGAGATTGCAAGAAAAGTACCTTTAAAAATTAATTTGTTTATTTTCCAGATCTTTGTATGTGTTTTGTAATGACAAACCCACGCAAGGAGTATCTGCCTAAGGGAGGGGGGAGTTAATTTCAGACCTAATAAGTGAGTTATTATATATTTTGTGTATTTGATTTGTGTTTCGTATTTTCTCTATATTTACTTTGTTTTTCTTATTTTTCTGTGTATGATTTTTTTCATGTTTTTCCAGTATTTGATTTGCTTTGCATATTTTTTTTTTTTTTTTTTTGTGTGCATTTTCTTTTACATTATAAAAAAGCATTAATTGCATTATAAAAAAGACACAAAGTTACTTTATTATTAATTGCACATCCTTGTGCATTTTTTCAGTATTACGAAAAATGTGAATACGGCTGCGCGACCTCTAAATATATAAATATTTTACCAAAATTTTACACACATTATCACTATATAGTGGCACGAAATAAGAGGGTGAGATAAACAAAAATACAAAGTTAATATTTTTTCCATAGGCTTCTAAAGCACCCTAATACACTTGGTATATTTTAATTCAATAACCAATTTTATAAAATATCCCATACAAAACTAAACGGTATTTTGTGATAAGAAAGGTACATAAAAACTACTCATAAAGATTATAACTTTGAAGGTCTTTTTTCGGTAGCATGAGTTACCAAGCAATTTTAATTAATATATCAAAAAATTAATTTGTTATAAGATTTTTAATGATTTGTTGTAAAAAAGGAAATAATTTGTAATCAGCATGAATTTTGTTGAAAGAAAATAAATGCATTTTTTATTATTACACCGTGCTTGAAAATGCAAGTTAAAAAAAAAAAAAAAAAAAAAATGTAACATGAGCTACCATGAAATCATCCATGTGCGTTTCAAAATTCATTCTTTTTATTTTTAAAAATTTATTAATGCATCATAGAACAAATATAAGAATGGTAGATTTTTTCTTGATTTGATTTCCTGTTTTTTTTTTTTTTTTTTTTTTTTCCCAACCTTGATCTCTATCCAAGCCTGATGTACAGTACAATCAGCATGACCAATCAGTGCTTGCTGTTGTAACTGTAATTGACATCTTTGTAAATGCTCAGTGTAATTGAAGAATATATGTGTTTGATTAGAGAGAGAAGGTGCTTTTTCCCGTTACTGTCACCTGATATAAGATTCTCATTTAAGTATACTTTTGACTGGGTCTCAACCTCCCCTCCATGGTAACAAAAATAATAAATAAAAGCCGTCCAAAATCGAAGCTATCTGTGCCGTGGAAGGAAAAAAACAGTTATGTTAATTTGTAACAGACATTAATTAAAACAAAAGATATTTGACAATAAAATATACACTGTTATAAAAAAATCTGAATTTCACAGACAATATCAACCTGGTTTTCACAGGAGAATCTCCCTTATTGGTGAATAAAGGATTTCTTCTGTCTTTTACCGGAAGTTCTGTTAAAAAACGAAAATTATCTGTGATTCTTCTGAAAGTCTAGTTCTAAAAGGGCATTTTCCGTTTTCTTTCTGGCACCTGCGACCTTGAACTAATGAAATCTCTCCCAGTCACTTCCGCTCGTAATCAAAATAATACCCACAAATCTGAGCAATTTTGAATGCAAGATGTTCGTTGCTCATTCTGCCTGCAGTTTGAGTTGGAGTTAAGATCTCTTAAACGTACAAAAATATCGTCGCGTTACGCATGTAACAGACGACTGCAGATAATTGGAGTATATTATTTTACTTAAATGTTTGGCTGTGGGTGCTTGCCTCTCGGTGTATTCGCTTGTGATAATTTTATTTTATATCCGAATACCAAATGCATCTTTTTCATATTCAGAGTTGTGAAATAAATTCAACCTAAATATGGAGGGGATGCTTTCGGTAAAGATTTTGCTTTAATGAACATAGTTTCTTACGATTGGATTATAAAAATCTCGTAGCTGTTGTAAAACAAATGAAGTTATGATATCTCCAGTCAAAGTGGGTAAATAATTTTACCTTTTCCATGTAAATAAATTTTGTTGCTGCTTTAATTATATCTCGCAGCTGGTTTAACCATGATTTCATTTCTGTATTCTGACTGTACTGTGAATTCGTATTATAACTAGAGACTATTGTGAAATTATATTCTATTTATTAAAAAAATATATATATTTTTTGTATAGTGTATTAAGATATATGTAATCTTTTTGCCTTGATTTAAAATTTATTTTCTCGAGCTAATAATAATAGATTACAGCTCTGATAATAAAAAATGAAGAATACGGATAATTCAAACATATTTTTATCTGTGCACCATTTATAACATTATATGTACAGCTGCGGAAAAAAAGGCCCACTTTTACTTTATTCAGTCATCGTTCGTCGTTCAGCAAAGTTGCATATACCTAATCGTTTACGATTGACGTACACTTTAAGTTGCTGTACATGAAAATTGTAAAAGGGGCCGTCTTCATATTAAAATTCGCATCAACTTTTTTTTTTCCCAATAGCAACCCCTAAATTTCACTTCATATTTCAAAAATTTAGCTCATTTCAACCTCGGATACCAATTTTCAATAAATTTGGACTGAAAATGAGTGAGTTATGAGCACCCAAAATTCCCCTCCTCCTATGCTAAAGGATTTTTTTATACTTTAATTCATATCTCATATTGATAATAAGAAGCAGACTTTTATTCGTACTATTAGAACTAAACGACCCAAACATAATTTACCATTATTATAATTTTTAATAAAATATTAATATGAATTATTAAATTAATATTTAAAAAATTATGAATAGAAACCTAGCCAAATTTTGATGGAAATAGATGCAAAAGTGATTTTACATGGCTGTGCAAAATTTCAAATTTTTACGTTCAGTAGTTTAATTTATATTAAATAAAATGTGTTATTTTCCTGAGTTAAGGGATCGTATATAAATTTATTAAGTGGCAATTTTTTGAAAATTGGATTAAAAAAAACGTAAATTAGATTTCTTTTGTGCAGAAACAGTAAAAGATAATGGCATTTAAAAAATATCAAATTTTGAAGCAAATAAATTTGAGGTTTTTACGTTTTGATGGTGATTCTATAGCGTCTATTGTTGCGTGTCCTTTGCCATATCCCACCAAATAAAATGTTTTCCATGTATAGAATTAGATACAGTAGATGTATGTCTTCCAATACAACGTCCTATTTCTGAAAAACTATCCTCAACATTCCAGGCATGAATATGACCTTTTTTAATATTGGAAACATCAGGTCTTTGGACTTCCCCATACTTTATCAAACATTCAAAATCACTTTTTTCTGTCTAAATTTTCATCTGACTATAAATTAAAATACAGTCGACTCTCTGAAATCCGCACATCTATAATCCGCAACTCTCTATAATCCGCGATAATTTTTAGATGTAAACAGTGAAATTTGCAGTTAACAGTTAAGTAACACTAGGAAGTTACGGGCGAGTTGAGTTGTAGAATTAAAAGAAAAGTTATGCTATTTTTTGCATATATCTAATTAAAATTGTTCTTTTAACCCATCTAACCAAGTCTGAGCAGTAAAATGAAAGCATGATTAGCTGACAGAAAAGATTCTGAGAGAATCTCGCCCACTCAATTAACGAAACGTGCATTATTTTGATATTCATTTTTTATTGAAAGAAAGAGAAATTTTCAAAAAATTTCTCTTGAAGAAGGCTTATCTTTAGGCTATAAATATTTAGAATTCATCCAAAATTATTCATTGGCATCACCACAAGAAATAATGACAATAAACAGACTCCAGGAAAAAAAATATTTAAACACAAATCAAAAGCCCTAAAAGAAACAATTGATTCCATGTTTTCAAAATTAAAAAAATAGTAATATAAAATTAAAGTATGAAAGTTTAAGCCTTCTTCAAGAAAAATTTCAGTCTGCAAAAGTTTTGTAAAATAAAACTTTTTCATATCTTTTAATAAATTCTTTAATAATTAAACTAAGTGTGGCAGTATAATTAATTTCAGCCATTAAAAATGTTCTGTTGCTTCATAACTATAGTAAGAAAAAATGTAAACAAAACAATGATCTGTAATCCGCAAACCCCTTGGTCCCAAGGTGTGCGGATTTCAGAGAGTCTACTGTACCGCCAAAAGTAATAAGAATATTGCACGTTGCAGACGATACTATTAAATGAAGAATGTGAAATAACAAACGGGTCGGCAAAAAAGTAATTGCGTATTTTACGTGAAATTAAAACAAATAAATTTTCAATCATGAAACCATTCTTCGAGTTCGACCGTAGCTGAGTAACATTCATGATTATAGTCAGAAGAGCAGAGAACAGCCTCTCACTCCTGGCCACATTTCACCTGTCTAAGAGAAACTTCAAGAGAAATACTCAATAACAATTTCAAAATTAGAAAGATTTTCAAAATCGTGAGCAGTCGTTTTGCATTTTTCCTTTAAATCATGTGTACGAACCGAGGAAGTTATGGACTCAAGGGTCATTTGAACCACTGACTAAATATTCTAAATTCTACACCTGCTATTCTTAGTACAAAAAATTTAAGACTAGAAACAGTATTTGTCATGAAAATAATATTTATTTCTTTTAACTCTCGCGAGCGAAATTAATGAAAGGCGATAAGTTCGGAACCTACAAATAGCGTTTCTCAATTTGCAGAAAGTCCTTAAAATCGCGCGAAAACATGAATTGCAATACCTACGGAAATTATCGTAGAAAATTGGTGAAAATTTATATTTGGGGTAAGTTGAAGGTTCTCTTTCGTTTAATAAAGTAGTATGTTGCCATTGAAAAAAACGTTGATGCAGAATTAAATATGAAGACGGCCCCTTATGCAAATTAAATTACTAGAAAATTAAAGTATACGTTATTTGAAAACGAATGGTATATATAACTTTGCAGTCCGACGAATAATGGCCAAATAAAGAGCAAGTGGGCCTTTTTTCCCGCAGCTGTACATGTATGTACACTTTTTTAAAACAACTCTGGTGTTTTACCCCCCCCCCCCCAAAAAAAAAAAAAAAAAAAAAAATTACTGAAGCTGGTGGTGCAGTTACAAAAAACTAATTCTATATTTTAACAACTAAGAATGCGTAAAAACTTTGTTAATGTTGTGTATCTATCTACCTACACACATATATGTATGAAAAAGTTGGACTAGGACACGTTTTTCTCACGTGTAAAATAACTTCATGAATAAAGTGCTTCAATTTCGATTTGAATGAATATGAACGCTGGTTTCAAAAATAACTATTTTTTAATGTATAAAAACTAGGCTCTAGGGTAAATTATTTTTTGGAAGTATTTAGGTACTCGGTTTTATCCAATAATGTCGCTTATTAGAAACTAAGGCATAATATCTTTCAATTGTGATACAAAACCTGATTCCATAATTTTAAAAAATGCTTAAAATCCTTCTTTGTGATATAGGGAAAAAGAAAAAAAACCTGTCTGTAATAGGGAAGAAAAAATAATTTCCCTGCCTAAAAACAATGGGGGGGGGACCTGATTCTGTGACTGAAAATAACGGGAAAACACCTGATTCTGTGACTGAAAATAACGTTTCGTAAGATAACATGTGAACGGAAAATAATCGTTTTCTCTGACACCGGAAATGGGAAAACGGTTATTACTTATTTTCTGGCATCATTGCAGCCAGACAATGACCGTTTATTTCAGGAACTTTTTATAACAGTGTATGATCAACATCACATACGTAAAGGCTTTGGTTGCATAAGTGTGTGTGTGTGTGTGTCACACTTATATTAATTATGCAAAAACTACAAATGGCCTGATAATTGAAATTTGCTGCTACATAGAGTAAGTGCTCCGAGCTCCAGTAACTTTGGCAGATAATTTATTATAATAAGCTTTTACTTAAAAACTCTTACAAGTGGAGCTATCTAGTACCAATTTTGACATTTTATGCAATTTTTTTCAACTTCCAGAGGGCTCTGGGTATCAGAAATTGAGATTTTAAATTCAGTGCTAAAACAAAGTCTGATTCCCAATAACTGCTTAACACTGAAATTAAAATTAGTTTATTATCAATCTGTTTCTAATTAAAGCATATTTCTTTTTAGAAATCAATATAAACTGAATTGCATGAGATAATAGTACATAAAATAAGTCTGTACAGTTTATTGAATTATTATATATATTTAAAATTTATTGTTATATATTTATATATTTATATATATATTTGTAATATATATATATATTTGTTGTATTATTTATATATATATATTTGTAATTTATTGTTGGTGAATTATTATATATATGTATAAATTTAATAAATTATATATATTTATAAATATATATTTTTATAAATTTATTGATTTATTTAAGATGGGGGTGTCAATTACTGAGTAAAAAAATGGATTTACAAGCAATTGGCACTTATGTTATTGGGGTCCCAGTCAAGTTCATGATAATTGCAGAAAAATTCTAGGAAATGCAGTTAATAGCTATTCAGAAGGTTATCTTTACACAATTTTTGAATATTCAGGGTGTCCCAAAAAGGTGATAACATACTTTAATTCTTTATCTATTAAGAGTTAAGGGGCAATGTAACCAGAAAAAATATTCAGAATAAGGTAGGAAAAAAGACTAGATTAGGAGCACCAGTAACTAAGACTTATAAATAATTTACGAAATAATTTATTATAATAAGCTTTTATTTCAGATCTTTTATCAAACGGTACTATCTAGCACCAATTTAGACATATACCTTCAATTTTATGCAACATTTTCTTATCTCTAAGGGGGCTCTAGGTATCAAAAATTGAGATTTCAAACTCAGTGGGGAAAAAAAAAAAAAAAAAAACTGATTCTTAGTAGATGGTTAAATGTGAAATTAAGACCTGTTTCAATTTAAAGCATATGTTTTTTAAGAATTTAATTTAAATTGAATTGTATTGGATAGCAAGCTGAAGTACGCATCGTTAACTGATTAGTATGTAATGCAGTTTTCTAAAAAGCCTGAATTTTCATCTCCACTGTAGGAGTACTAAGAATGGGAAATAACATATTGGCAAAAGTATAGAAAACAAAGTAATAACTTTTGTGTATTGTTAAAAGATTGCAGGGTAGAGAGTAACTAAGTGCTTAATAAAATTGTCAATAGAGAAAACATTTTATTTTCAAAATTAAGGTTTTATTTTAGTGGAAAAATCTTTTAATGTCAAGAGGTCGTTCCTCGCATGTAACTAAATTTTGTTTGATTCACTACAGACATTTTAATATTATTCCTCTAGAAAATTTAGCACAAATTTCAAAAAATCTAAAAAAGTAAATAAACACTTAAAAAAACATCGACGAAATTTTTAATAATTAAATAGATAACTAATATATTAACTTCAGATGCCTTAAAGTGATTTGAATCATTTTAAGTCGTAAAAAAATGCAATTTTTTTACAGTTTTAAAATTTATTCAAGTTTTTAAAAAATCCAACATTTATTGTTTTAGTCGTTCTTGATCATCATTTACTAAATTTCATTCTATTCTCTAAGGCCGTTTTTGAGCGATGCGAAAACAAACATTTACACAATTTTTCCAAAATCTATTAAATATTTAAAACAGTTTTGGCATCTATATTTTTCATTAACTTGCCACATAATTTCAAATTTCGCTCTATTCCATTACCATTTTTCAGGAATGGAAGAAACATTTTCTCAATTTTTAATAAGATCTCAAAATCAATAAAAAATTTTGAAGTACTGTGACGTCTATAGATTAGGTTTTATTTCATTACCTTCAGTGGTTTATATGTGATAGCAAACAAGCATTTTCACATTTGAATTAATTTTTGCAAAATCTCAAAATCTAATTCAATTTTTAAAAAATTCGACAGCTATAGTTTAAGTTGCATGTTCACCTTATTATAGTATCACCAAATTTTATTTCATTTTCTTTAGCAGTTCTTATGTAATGTGTGAACAAAAATGTACGCATTTTAAAAAGTTTATCGAAAAATCTCAAACTCTAATAAAACTTTTACAAAAATTCACTGCCTATACTTTGGGTGACCACCTATCATGCTACCAAATTTCATTTAAGTTGTTATTATGTGATGTGCAAACAAATATTGCAGTTTGAGACAATTTTAGATAAATCTCAAAATGTAATTAATTTTTTTTATATATAAATTTGACACCTATTATTTAAGTTGAGTGACCACCTATAATATCACCAAATTTTATTTTATTGACTTGACTGGTTATGGCGTGATGCGCGAACAAATATTTATGCAGTTTAAAACAGTTTTCGCAAAATCTCGAATCTGATCAAACTTTTTTTAAAAATCGATGGCTATAGTTTAAATTGAGTGATCGATTATCGTGTCACCAAATTTCATTTCATTCGTTTCAGTCAATATTACGTGATGCAAGAACAAATATTTGCGCATTTTGAAACAATTCGCAAAATCTAATTCAAATTTTTTAAATTTCGGATGTCATAGCTTAGAGAGATCACTTATGACACCGAATTTCATTTCATTTGCCTCAGTCGTTATCTGATGTGCGAACAAAAAATTACGCGGTTTGAAACAATTTTCGCAAAATCTCATAATCTGATCTTTTTTATTATTATTATTTTTATTTGAGGCCTGTAGTTTAAGTTGAGTGACCACCTATCAGGTCACCCAATTTCGTGTGCTTCAGTCATATTTACATCATTGCATTGAAAAGTAAATCAGCATGTTTTCCTACTCATCTCAAGGTGCCGATTACTGCAGCATGAAGTGTCAATCACTGGAGTCTTTTTTTTTCTTGGTGTCAATTACTGGTGTTGCCACCATAACAACACATAAAATATAAAAACTTCCAATATTCTGTAATAAATTATACCCTACATGAATTTTCAAAGTTCTCTTAAGTTTTGAAAAAAAAAATGTTTCTAGATAGTTTTAATAATTAGCAGTTACTAATTGATGCTTATTATTGCTCTTAACCCATTTATGCCTAGCGTCCCTTTTTTGGGACGGCATTTTTGCTATCAGTCGAAAACGTTATTTATTTTTCCTAGCCTTTATTCGGGAGTATTGAACCTCAATTCCACAAAATATTTTAATATGGCCAAGTAGGATGTTGACATTTCAATTTTTATACGTAATGATTTTAAATGAAATCATCCCTTGTTCAGAAAGTTGACATCAGAAATATATCAATTACTGCTGGTGTTAGCAAAAATCGAAGAAAGTCGCAAAAATATCCAGGCACGAATGGGTTAAAGTGTCAATTACCGGTGCACTTAGCCTATATGTATTTGAGCTACTGCAGAAATGAGATTTTTCTGCTCCAAGACAGCTCCAAAAAGGAATTTTTGATTTTCATCTCTGTATTAATTTTATTAAATTATGTTCAAATGTATTTTGATAAGATTTTTAACTATACTGCATACACTTGTTAACTATACTTGTACATAACGTACAGTTAACTATACTTGTACATTACTTGCACTTACACTTGAACATTTTTATATATTATATGTATAAAAAAAGTGCTAAGAGAAAAATCACTAGCAGTAAATCCACTTACAGGAAAGTTTTTAGCATATCAGGGAACACAAGTATGAAAAATTTGTGACTACTATGTATATATTATAGCAGCTGCTTATTCATTCAATTATTACCAAGTGAAACAACAAAATTGGATATCTGGGAAACATATGTCTACATTTTATTTGTGAGTATTAGAACTCACGATATAGCTTAGGTTCAGGTTTTTTTTTTCTTTGGTGGGGATACGCTTCAGAAATTTCCATAAAATAATCTCAGTAATTTAATCCATTTCAGGTAAGGCGACCATACTTCTAAACAGTAATTTGGGGACAAATCAAGCATTGTCCTCGAATCTAAACAAAACTTGGGGACATTAGAAAATATTTTCGAGGACACAACATATTACCATGTACACCCTCCAAAAAAAGTATTCGAGTAAGAGATAAATTTCCTATTTTAGATTTGCGAATAATAATTGAGTTTTTGAAAAACGTAAAACGTGACAGAAATATGGAAAGTCATATTTATAGATAGCCTAATTCATATTCTATGATAAATAACTTTTAATATACGAAACCAACAACTTAGGAAATTTTTACTCGAATACTTTTTTTGGAGGGTGTATACCAGTATACCGATACTTTAAATCTTGACTGACGTTGATACTTAAAAATGAACTCTAATAGCTATTTATATCAATTGTGTATTCTTATTTCTAATAAATTAATGAGAAGTATTTCATTCATTTATAAATATTCATTTAAACCAGAAATATGAAAGGAACATCATGCTGAAATATTGCAATTTATTCAAAATTTAACTCTTGGAATAGTATTTGTATTTTTCAGAAGACATTGCTTTTTACATTGGATCATTTTGTGATAATTTTTCATGAAACTTTGTAGAGCCTCTAAAAAAAGTATTCGAGTGCAAGAAAATTTTCGTACGTCAATTTCATGCATGGTTCTTCATGAAAAGGGGTTAATCATTAAAAAACTGAAATGGGAAATTTGGCTCATAGTCGGATACTTTATTGAATGTCTGTACACGCTACACACACAATGACAACAAACGCTTTCAGAGATCGAATTTCATTGTTTCTCTGAGTAGATGGCGCTTT
Organism: Cheiracanthium punctorium; assembly: GCA_038373885.1. Lineage (NCBI taxonomy): Eukaryota > Metazoa > Arthropoda > Arachnida > Araneae > Cheiracanthiidae > Cheiracanthium > Cheiracanthium punctorium. The sequence continues at coordinate 42,420 of JAWZYV010013199.1, read as the reverse complement.
TAGTTTGTTTATTTTTCTTATTTCTTCAGTTTTTTCTGAAAGAAATAAACTAAACGGAAACTTTCAGAAAAAAAAGTACAAATCTTTAAATTTTGGGATAATTGGGGACAAAATGAAAAAAAGATCTGCATTTGGGGACTGTCCTCGAATTTCGAGGACGTATGGTCACCTTAATTTCAGGTAAAAGTTTAGGATTTACAGTAGGATGTCTACCAGGTCAAGAAAGTTACGGAAGTAATGAAATGGGGAAGTCAAGAAAAGGTCACATAATAGAGATATTAAGTCACAGAATTTAACAAAAATTTTGAAATTGATCTTGTTTACCACATTGATTTTATTTCCTGACATCGATTTGCATTTTTATGTGCAAGAAATCAAACTATGTGTCACATCCAGGACAAGAAATTTTCTCAAAAGGCCACCAAAAAGTTCAATAAAGGTGAAATTAATGTCAGATCTTAAGTGTGGTAGACACCCTGTACAGAGTAAAACTGTGTTAATTCCATTGAGACTAAAGTACGCAGTATGAAATATTTTACAAAATTACTTTTTTAAACTTTGAAATTGTAAATAATTTTTTTTTATAATTATAAAAATATGTTAAATAATACTGAACTATTATTATCTTGTATAAAATTTTATATTTAAAACTAAAAATAATTACAATAATAAATAGTTAAAAACAAAAGTCAATCTAGAGACATATTTATGTCTCAAGGCAGGCTCTTATATCTTTAATATGATCCAGCATTCCCAATGAAAGTGTTTTGTCCACAATTGTTTGAGGCATCCAGCCCTGAAAATTTGAAATAAATAATTTATGCAGGTATCCATGCTTTATGTCTTGTTATACAACTTTACTTAAAATAAAAAAAAAGAAAGAAAGAAAGAAAAACTTTCAATAAGTTAAGTTTAAATAATATTAGCAGGTATCCCCCCAAATTAGGATTTTTCTTCTTCACTGTTTTAAAGGTTCTTAAAAATCAGTTCTATAAAAAAATTGCCCCTTGACCAATTTCTTTCACCAGGTTCGTATGAAAAGTTCTTATTCCTTTCAAATAGATCAGTTATAACAACCTGAGCATTTTGTTTTAAAATATTATATTAGAAATTGCTTAAAAAATTAAACTGAATGAATATTTATTGCATAATGTATTCTTGTGTTTTGCATCTTTCTTAAGTGGTATTTGGGCACTTTGCGCCTGCTCTCCTGTTTAATTTAAAAATTTAAAAACTTCTTTCATGTAACAGTTTTTTTGTTGAAAAATTAGATGTTGTCTCCATTTGTAGTACAATGCGATATATTTTTATAATTTTTAAGTATATAATTTATTTGATAAGTATTTTATGTTTTCTAATATTTCTTTGGGCAGATTTTGAATTTAAATTTACTTACATTGCAACTCAAGATATAAAATAATATTCAGCACACACACTGTATTTGAGAAAAGTAATAAGATTGTGTCTTTAGTGGATATCTGGGAAACAGAAATGAGTCATATTACATGATGTACATAAAAATATTGTCATAAGAAATGTTTTATACACTGCCACACTATCTTTTGAGTTTTTATGTCCATTTTACCTGGTTTCTTCTGTTTGCAAAACTAATGTTAGTGAATCTTACGAAAACTTTTGAACTCAAGATAATAAATCATTGCACTTGATTATCAGTGCATAGAACATTTTGACATAAAGTTTCCCATGACTCCATCTGGGTGACAACTGACTCCAGATTCTTCCATTGTATTTCTGATAAAATTAAGTCAGGAATTTTATATTATAAACATCAATTTTAAGTATCTAATGATATTTATTGAATAAGATATGATGCTAGAAAATTAAAATTGGAGGTTTGTTTAATAAATCTAATCCATTACACTTATCGAACAACTTGAGTTCGAAACTGGTTTTTGAGGCTCAAAATCAGGCGTTTCCCATTGAAATACATTAAAAGAATCATTTGTTTGTCATATAGAAGGTTGCCCTTATTTAAAAGTGTAGTTTGAAGAAACAAAATCTCTCTCATGGACTATATGCACAAAGGAAAATAAACTTTGTGCCAGGGACTTGAAAAAATTCAGGATGGCTCTTCATAAACTGCACTACAACCATAATAAATGAAAGTGACCATTATGGAACTTCCTGAAAAAATTCTTCAACATGGAGTTGCGCAGCAAAAATTTTTGAAAAGTGAAACATCCTGCTAAATTTTTGATTTTCAAGAATTTTTCCTGGAAGTTTTGTAGAAGTGTTTGACATAATTACTTTATTATTATTTATGTACCAAAATAACACGATTTTTTTTTTCAAAATACTCCGTTAAATCGCTCTGTTACGGCATGTTATTGCTCAGAAAGTAATAAAATAAAATAAAACCGTAGTAAATAAAATAAAACTGCATACGTACTTTTAAATTTACATTCATCATGCAGATAAAATGAGTTTTGTGTGGTGCATTTTTCACAGGATAGAGGAAATATGTTAGAAGTTTATGTTCTGCCCTAAAAAAATATAATTAACATTAAATAACAAAATGAAGTCTACTAATTGATTGCAATATCATGGGGAGTGGTAGCATTTATTTAATAACTGATAACCCCTTTCGCCTAAAATTAAATAAAGTTAAAAAGAATAAAATAGATATAAATTTATCATGATAATTATCCATTTGTTTTTATGCATTAGATAATGGGTACAATTGTACACAAACCAACAATAAAGGATCCAGTGTAACTATAACACATGATAAGAAAGTTAGGTTAGTTTCAGAACTGCTGTCTAACTGTCACAAGTCTGCGATTTTCTTGCAGAAATTTCATCTCTCAAAGTATGAGTGTCTGGTACTGACCAAATGCAGTTTTTGGCTCCAATAAGAAAAGCACTTTTTGACACTCCTAAAATGCTGTGTAATAAGCTGTTTCCATAGAAACCAACCACTATAAGCATATCTCTTGTCTGAGGGTTTTCTTGTGATGGTAGTACGATAACTTGTATGAAAATAATTTTAGTTTGATAAGATGAGTCTTTTTTAAGTTGTGGGCTGTCAAAAAACTATTTTATGAGTTTTTTTTTTTTTTAAGTTGAAGAACGTACTGCTTTTAATCTTACAATCTTTTGTATGTATCTTTTTGTTATTATATTTTTCTTACAACTGCTGGATTTTTTATTGTTTGGTACTCATGCAACACAGAATTTTGTCTCTACTGTTTATTAATTGGGATTTTTTTCTGTAAAACCTTCAATTCTTTAGTTATTTTAGGAAATCTGAATAAAGCCAAAATATTTTCAAATTTTTTGTGGTGCCAAGTCTAAAGCTCTCTAGAAACAAAATGTGACAAACTTCAAATCTCTTTATTTGGATATAAAAACTAAATGACATCCAGCGTTCCGAAAATAACTGCACAGCAAAATTCTAATTTTACTGGATCAACAAAACAACGTAATCTGAATGTTTCATAAGAATGGCAGGTTTATATGTTCCTTTATGCATAAATGTCAATAGTATTTTTCAACCCACATGGGGCCTCATAAGTAGTTTCTAAAATTATTGCAGAGGCAAGCCACTTAAACATATATATCAGTAAATTATTGGAGATACTCAAAATACTTTTTTGCAAGTGATTTATGCCTCATGGGCAAGGCATAGTTTGAAATAAAAAAGCTCTGGAGACGTATTTAATCTATTGTAAATTGCAGCATTAATTATGAAATTTATAGTACAATTAAGTGAAAGCTTTTGCTTATCATTGTAATTGTATTCAATGTAATAAAATGTCAAATAAATTATAAAAGCTATTAATTTTTTTTTAATTTTATACAAATATTCACTGGGGTGGGGGGCTAAGATCTGGTAATCTCTCATTTAAATTAAACCCTGCTCACTGGTCCATATAGCTACATCTATGCATGTAATTCTTGCATACTTGATCTCCTGTTCTTCTTTTTCTTATTGAATTAAATTAAAAATTTTAACAGACTATATTTTCTATTGATGTAAATTTTATTATATTGCATACGATGACCTTGGCAAACAGAAATTTACTTAATTTACTGTAAATTTGTTAATTAATCTTGCGATTTACAACAACAACAAAATAAGGTTCCTGCACCTCTTATGTTAGAAACTAAGCCCTGACTTGCATGTTGTTTCTATGTGGAAATTAACTTCTTATGAAATGGTTTATTAATAAAAAACAATACCATACCTAATAACATCACTGGTTTCTGGTGCATTTGGGTGGTTGATAGAGACGCAAGTGAGAAAAAAACCATCATTTATTTGGTCATATTGCCTTAAGTGGACAAATTCCCTGGAATAATTATCAACAATAAATTATTATAGTTTAAAAAAAAATTAATATGAAATGGTAAAATAATTTTGTACATTGCTTTATCTCATTACAGGAATAAAATTTATTTAATCCTTTGCTCATTTTAAAAAAGATTTTTTAAAAATTGCTCATTTTGCACAATATTTTTGGTACATCCTAAAAATAAATATAATGAATAAATTACTTTTAGATATGTTTTCTCCTACAGCATTTCTCATTTTTAGAATAAAATACTCTACTGTAAATTGAAAAAAAAAAAAAAAAAAACAGGAGGATTAAATTAAAAGAGTAACCAATGCTTTTTCTAATAACCCTTATATCTGACAGATGTGGCAACCATTATAACGCTGTTGGACTGCTACAACTTTATTTGTGAGGTATAGCAGAAATAGAGACGCACAATGTTACTTAATCCTCGGATAATTTTATTTTTGAAAAACATAATTTAATTCAAATTTTTTACATTATCATTTCCTTGCTGAAAATGTTCTCTATCTTGAATGTAAACATGAACACATCGAACGAAGTTTTTTGACACACTTCTCAACATTGTTAGTGTTATTGACGAGATTTCTACAGTTACCAGTGGCGGCACGTGGGATACAGCAAGTACAGCCGGGCTGCACTTGAAATTATCAGCACATACTTTAAAATAATTTATTCTACTAATTTTCCTAAATTCAGATTAGAATTATGGAATTCCTACGGTAAATTAAAAAAAATCTAAAAAAAAAACCGTATTGTGGCCGGATCGCTCATTCAGAAAAAAAGCACTTTAATCTTCCCGCAATTCAATTGGGAAAATCTTTGGTTCAGCCCAGAGAGCTGATAAGAAAATTGGCAGCACCGTTGCCATGACAACGATTACGTAAGCAGTCCCTCCGGCATAGGCTATAATGGGGATACGCAGCTAAGACTCAGCTCATCAAAGATTTTGAAACGTCGGTACCACTTGAAAGAGCGCGGTGAATTCGACCCACGATTGGCTCGAGAAGTGAGGGAGGGGGTAAGGAGAATATATGTTCGGCAAACTCTCGACTTTATATTGCTGAATTTATCAAGAAGGTAAACCTGAATAGACGCTTATGAATGGACAATTACCCATCAAAGCAGTATTGTTTTTAAGTAAGCAAGAACTAGCATTTAGAGGACATGGCGAGCGAGAAAATTATTTAAACATGGGAAATTTTAAAGAGCTTTTAAAATTATTGATATCTGAATTAAAACAACGCCTTTTTATGAGGTCATCACTGACTGATTCGCAAGTTTAAAAGAAAGGAGGATTCATTTGACTTATAAAAAATAAGTAAGTTTTCTTTTCTTCTTAAGTTATCGTTACAAAAGAAAATTCTAAGGAAACTTCGAATCAGACACGGATGAATGCAATTTTGAGGATAAGAGCGGCTGCTTGAAATTTATGTCCATTTTATGGAAGTAAAATAGGATCTCTTACATTTTTTATGTAATTTCTTTTTTTTTTTTTTTTTTCCCTCGGTGAGGGCTTAATCCGCCAGCTTTCGAATTCAGTAACAAAGATTTTCCATTCCTGTCCGGAGGAAGGGGGGGGGGTCATATGCTTCCGGCTGCACTAACAGTTTTGACCACGGGCCGCCACTGACAGTTACAGTCTCATCGATGCTTGCAGGACTTCTCTGGAAAACCCAATTGTTTTCATGTTTGCATTCAAAATGGTTGTGAACACTTTCACATTCTGTGAGGAATGATAATGTAAAAAGAAATTGAATTAATTATGTTTTTCAAAAATAAAATTATCATTAAGCAACATTGACAGTAGTTAATCAAAATTATGCTATTTCTCTTATTTAAAATATACATGTGTATGTTATGTAGCACAGTTGGTTATAATTGTTTTAATATCACTATGTATTTTAAAAGCAAAAAATAGCATTTTTGCGACAAAAAAACGACAGTAAAAACGGGGGGGGGGGAGAGTCGCGTGCAATTTTAGAAAATTTTACTGCAGTCCACTATCACCCCTGTGGGAGTGGACAATTTATTGATTGTAGATAATGATTGTTTGCAATTCAAAATTTCTTACATTATCATTCCTCACAGCAAATGTTGAAAATGTTAGCCACCATTTTGAATGCAAATATAAAAACAATTTGGGTTTTCCAGAGAAATCCTACAAACTTCGAAGACTGTAGAAATCTCTTCAATAACACCAACATTGTTGAGAAAAGTCAGAAAACTTGGTTCGACGTGTTCACGTTTGCATTCAGAATGGTGACGAACATTTTCAACATTTGCTGTGAGGAATGATAATGAAAAAAATTTGAATTAAATTATGTTTTTCAAAAATAAAACTATCCCAGGATTAAGTGACATTGTGGGTCTCTATTTTTGCTTTACCTCACAAATAAAGTTGTAACAGTGTGTTCGAAATTGTCTCATACTTAAACAAGGTTCAAACACTTATATTTTAGAGTTGCCATATCTGCCAGATTTAAGGGTAATAAGAAAAACCATCGGATACCCTTTTAAATTGATCATCCTGTATAAGGGGCAAAGAGAATCAGGAGCAGCGTTGATGGCGATATTTAGCGATGCATTGCTTGCGCCCGACGAACGGAAAATTACCTATATTTTTGTGCGATTTGTGGATACATATCATAAGCCAAACCTCGTAATTTAGCTTTTTTGAAAAGTTCCGAAATTTTTCGGCTTATGCAAGGAAATATACGATATGTTTACACACACACTCACTACCAAAAGTTAAGCACGGAGAGGAATAATGTTAATTTTTGGAAGCCAATCTGAATTCGAGAAGCTACAATTCGCTCCAGTTACATAAAAATATGCAAATCTGTTTTCTAATACCCAATCACGGTTGAATGTCGATGAATATGTAAGAAAGGCTGGCTTGTAAGAAGCCAGTATTGTTAATAGTCCGGGAACCGGCTGCCATTTTGGGGTCATCATCGTAAAAAATCTGAGATTTTGTACTTTGGTTCATTTTATGTTGTTAGTAAAGAAAATGAACGTCAGCTGATAGAGTAGCGGCGGGTGCAGCCACCCCGGCCCCCCGTGTAAAATAATTGAAAAAAATATATAATAAAAATGTTGATACTTTGTATATGTGTGTATCACGTTGTATAGAAATGAAAAAAATTGTCTGCTGACTTCATAGCGGTGGATTACACGTCAGTTGCCGACAGTGATCTGCATTCGGCTGTATAGAGGGGGATTATGCGTCAACATGTAAAGAATATCCATTAAGTAAAATAATTATAAAAAAGCTGAAATTTGGAGAAGTGATAGTTAACTTTATCAGTTTTATGAAAAAAATAGTCAGCTCAGTGGCGGCCCGTGGTTAAACATGTTAGTGCAGTCGGAAGCATAGGAGCCCCTCCCCCTCCTCTGGACAGAAATGGAAAATCTTTGTTACTAATTCGAAAGCTGGCGGATTAAGCCCTTAACGAGGAAAAAAAAAAAGAAATTACATAAAAAATGTAAGAGATCCTATTTTACTTGCATAAAATGGACTCCAGGCTTACCTTCTTGTTAAATTCAGCAATATAAAGTCGAGAGTTTTCCTTTAATGCGTCAGCAATTTGGGTCCCACTTCTTAACAACTCCTTAAATTTTAAAGAATTTTTTAAATGTTCGATTGAGCCTTCATGGGTTTTACATGCTCTTGTGATGGTGGTTAACCCATCATATCCAGTACCATTCCAAACGCTCTTTTTGTCCCAACGGTTAAACGCGGCCAAAAAAACATTTTTTGTTAATAAAAACTGCCACATAGCCACGAGAATAATGCATACCATGATGACTGGAAGCTACGACCATGCTGAGACGAACCTGCTGTTTTCTTATGAATGGACAATTTTGGTGTCGGTCTATTTTCTTTTAATAGTTGTCGTTTATCATCTTCTTTCCATATGTTAAATGGAGTTTCAAGCAAGACACAAACTGGATCATAACGGGGCTGCATGTTTCAAAACGGTTAAATCATAAATTTCAATAATACAGTAACAAATAAAGGTAAAAACTTTCAACCTTCCCAGACAAAAAAAAAAAAAAAAAAACTTTTCATTCCGTTAGAACGGACTAGAACATATATTCTCTGTGACTTACCCCTCCCTCACTTTTCGTCCGAGCCAATCAGTTAGTCGAAGTCACAAGTGCAGCCGTAGCTAGAAAATTTTTCATCAGCTGAGTCTTAGCTGCGTAACCACTATTACTAGCATATGCCGGAGTCGTTGCTTACGTAGTCGTTGTCATGGCAACGGTGCTGCCAATTTCCTTATCAGAACTGAGGGCTGTACCAAAGATTTTCCCAATTGAATTGCGGAAAGATTAAAGGGCTTTTTATCTGAATGAGCGATCCGGCCACAATACGAATTTTTTTTTTTTTTTTTTGAGATTTTTTTAATTTACCTTTAGGAAAATTAGTACCTTTAGGAAAATTATTATTTTTCACGAGCCCGAGTCCGTCTCATCTCCGTAATTGCTACACGCAGAGGCCCCTGGTGTATTTCTCTGCATCAGCTGATCACTTTTACACCGCGGAAAATTCAGCGGACAACTTCTTTCGGGTAACTTGTGTTCAACTGCTGAGAAAAAAATCTGGAGTGACTCCACTCGACTTTCCGAACACTTACGATTAAGATCATTACCAAGCATTTAAATAAATTTTAATCAATGAATAATTCAAACATATATACCAAATTGAAGCTCAATCGAATGTGCCGTTTAAACGCTAGCGCACTTTCAAGAATTTTCCCCCATATTAGGCCATAATGTAAAAGAAGTCTTTGTCGTAGCCCAGTAGAAAAACTATAAGTCCTATACACACCAAAATCAATACCGGTCTTGCGACGGTGGTTTATAACATATATACCCAATTTGAGCTCAATCGAATGCCCCGTTTAGGAGCTATCATGTTCACTCACATACACACACACATACATACATACATCTCGTAAAAATAGCATAAATGAATTCAGAAGACCTCAAAATGTGTCAATCCAGCAAAATCTCGAAGTCGAATTTTTTCATGATTACAATACTTTCCTTACGTGGTACATGTTCGGAAAGTAAAAATAAATTACACATAGCTTGGGGGTACGAAACTTTCGTTTTTACGAAATAGATGCGAATTGAAGCAAAATTTTCATCGATGTTTTTATATATTTTTCTCATTGTCGTGTATTTTAAATATAGAATTGAGAGTATAAAAAGAAGATTTAGGTATCTACAGCTGATTCATAGACGCACTATGTAACATTAAAAATTGATAGATATCAGAAACCAAGAAAGCTGAAGCTTTGTGGAGTAGTTCTTTATAAAAGTTACCTGAAAGAAGTTGCCCGCTGAATTTTCCGCGGTGTAAAAGTGATCAGCTAATGCAGTGAAATACACCAGGCGCCTGTGCGTGTAGCAATACGCTGTACCTTTCAATCGCCAGCTGACCACTTTTCCACCACGGAAAATTCAGCTGACTATTTTTTTCCTAAAACTGATAAAGTTAACTATCACTTTACCAAATTTCAGCTCTTTTATTATTATTTTACTTAACGAATGTTCTTTACATGTTGACAAATAATCCACCGCTATAAAGTCAGCTGACTATTTTTTTTTTTCATTTGTATACCGCGTGATAACACATGTACAAGTTTCAACTTTTTTATCATATATATTTTTTAATTATTTTACATGTTCGGGTGGCAGGGGTGGCGGCACCCACCGCAAATGCGTCAGCTGAAGTTCACTTCGATTATATGTATAACTAAATGAACTATAGGACGAAATTTCAAATTTTTTCTTATTGGTCATCAAAAATGCCAGCTGGCTCCCGAACTATAAGGTTTAGAGGAGTTGCATGTAAATGATGATAAAAGTTATTTTGAACTTTCGTATGATCAGTTTTTAAGTCAAACGTGTTTCTATGGCTTCCAGAAGATTAATGATGGGACAGACAGTGAACATTGGCATTCTGTAGGAAGCCTTAAAAGCAGGACAATCAATCACAGATGTTACTCTTTCCTTCAGTGTTCGCTATTAAAAATCATTTATGAAGCTTAACAAATTTTAAAAATCACATTTCAGACTTAACAATCTAACAATAAATATTAACCGAAGTAAAGCAGAAAATCTAGGCACTTTAAAATAACATCATGCTACATGAAAATACTCAGTCTCAATAAAATTTGTACTCAGTGCCGCAACTAGTTTACGCCACAATGGTAAAACCTTAATTTTAGCTCCACTTTCTTTAGAAAGCTAAAGGATTTGAGCGTCGCCTTCAGCATAGCGCTCGGGGCACGTGCCCCACTTCTCACCTATTAGTTGTGACCCTGATTGTGCGTGTTAGTTTTTCGCATTTTACCGCTGCGTGCTTAATTTTTGGAAATGAATGTAATTATTGAATTGAATCTTGTAACTCAAATAGGAAAGACTCTCTAATCTATGTATTTCTGTTAACACTATAACTTACCGACTTGATAAAGCGCAATAGTTTTTTGTGATGGACTGTGTAATATTTGTTTTACTGTCTATTTGTTTTAGTATCTAAATTGAAAGAAAAAAAAGTCATATTAGAAATTAACGTTGAATGAATGGTAAATGCTATTAAGTAGCAACTAAAAATATATTATAATTTAAATGTAGTTACTCTTGCTTCTTGAATGTTGCCATTCCATTCCACAACGCTTTCGAAATTTTCAAACATTTTTCTTTTAACATTTTCTACAGTGTTGTTAATAATACCCTGAAAACATGAATTAAAAGCTTTATTTTCACCTTCAAGTAAAAAAAAAAAAGTTATTGGATTAGATATAGATCCTTAACAGATACTTTTCAACAAAATTTACATTTCTTTTCATTTCATTGAAAGGAAAATGTCCGTAATTTGGAGGAAATGTTAATTAGGAAGATAGTTGTGAAAAAGGGTAAAAGCAGCAGACGAACAGAAAGTGTTTATTATTGAACGCACAGACAAAATCTTAAATTGTATGCTACCCTCCCCCCCCAAAAAAAAGGTGACATTTGAGTTCTAATTGTCACTTAAAATAGTTACTCTCTTTCTATATAGAATTAACTGTTTGAGAAGCAATTTATGTATTTATTTTTTACCTAATTTTAAAATTCCCAGTACAAATCACCGAATATTTCATCCCATTATTAGAAAGCTGAACATGAAAAGGCACAGAATTATAGAACGTATTACATGGCAACTTAAGTTTCGCTTTTAGTTATTAGTTTAGTCAACCAAGTCGTTCTGATTTTGCGTAAGTGTTAATTAAGAAAAATGACGGCAGTTCGTGATTGTGTGTCAATTTTCGCAAATTAAGTAAGAAAACTGCGAGATCATTTCCCTCTTCCACTTATCGAAGATGTGTTGGATCGGTTTACAGGATGCAGAAGTCTTACCACGTTAGATTTGAAGAATATCTTTTTTCATGTAGACATAGTAAAAAGTAGTACTAAATATATACTATATATATAATAGTACTAAGTTGATATTTTCATAACTACTGGTTTGAATAAAATCAAAATTTACTTTCTGGGTTTTTGAAATATGCAAACTCTAATGAAGACAAAAATTTATCTGTTTATGATTTTTTTAATATGATTTAATATTTCATAACTAATCGGAGAAAAAAATTATTTATCCTAGCAAGACGTTATAATCATTTTTGATCTTTCCATGAGGTATTTTTTGAAGTAAAGTGTAACGAAACACATTTAATATTTTAGAAGTTATGGCAGGGCTCGCGCGTACTTGCATTTTACGCGTAAATCGATATTTTTCGAAGAAATTGACTCTCATTTTTTGAAAATGCGAGTCAAAGTTTGAATTGCAAACTTTCGGTCCATTTGCATACCTTCATCATCACGAACGCGCATCATTTCACAAAGATAACGCTCACAGGCTGTACAGTGAAAGGTATTTAAAGTGCAGCGCCTGCAATATTTTACATATTTTGATATACCCAGGTTGGCAAATCGCCAAAGCTAATCTGCATGTTCGATACACAGTGGCAATGCTTGCTTTAAGACAATGAGATATTGTTTATCTCATTATCATTGTATTTCATAGGAAAGTGATTATTTTTGGCATAATTTTCACCTTCAAGTAAAAAAAAAAAAGTTATTGGATTAGATATAGATCCTTAACAAATCAACAAAATTTACATTTCTCTTCATTTCATTGAAAGGAAAAAGTCCGTAATTTGGAGGAAATTAGTGCTGTAAAAGTAACGACAAAATGAGTATCCGTATGTATTTGTTACTTAGATGTTCGCTATTCGTTACTAAGTATTCGTTACTCGTTACTTTCGTTACTACTAATAGAATCGGTGCCCCATAACAACACATCCGGGACAGTGTTGTTATGGGTATATGCCGCCCATACATAAACCCATAACAAAACCTAACCAAAAAGAATTTTTTTTAGCGAAGTTGTACAAAGTTGTATTTAGAGCTTATTTTCTCTGATTTACAGATTGTTTTTATACACATTTATGGTTTTATACAATGCTAAATTATCCAAATTACTAAGAGTGCACATGGAAATCTTCCAAAGACATATGCCATTCTTTTTTTTCTCAACCCCCCCCTTTTTAAATTCTGAACGCTGGTTTAACCTGTTCACTCTTATCATAAAAAGTGTAAAGGAAAGCTTGTGACTCGTGTTTTTTTCTGGGAGCGGGTTCTCGAATACTGACAGAGGCGTAGCTAGGGTTACCAGCGCCCGGGGACAACTGAAGATTTTGCGCCCCCCCCCCCCCTCCACCTTCCCCTAAAAAGGGAAAGGGCAAACCCATAAAAGTTCTTCAGAAAACTGTAATATCTGAAAATTAAAAAAAAATTTTAATTAAAAAAAGTGATTAAAAAATACAATTATTTAAAATACGTTAAATCCCCCACCCCCTTCCTTTCTTGATTGCATTTTGGCTTGTTTGCCGATTACAGCTACTTTCTTTTAACATCGAAACCTTCTGTACCATTTGTCCATAGAACGCCATACCATTTACCCATAGAAGCCCATTATCAACGTAATTCGTTATGTGAAAAAAGTGATAGAAATAATCTAAGGACAAGTTTTAAGAATAAAACATTTTAATTCATTAACTGACAATTTTCTATTTTTTAAAAAAAATTCCCTTTTAACTCTCCACATTCAGGCGGGCTTTAGTCCCCACCATTGGGGGGTGGGCATATGTCAGTGATACAAAAATGTTTTATCCTTCTTCAGCAGTCGAATTAACTATATTTAATATTTATGTCAGGCCAAAACTAATTTATACTTGCTTTACCGTGTATCTCGTCTAGTGATTTGCACTTCGATAGATTATGTACACCAGCTAATAATGAATGTACGTATGATGGCATTTATTTTCTACAATTCGAATATTTTACTGACCCGATTACCAAACGGATCAAAATGAATTTTTTTCGGGCTTTTTTTTTCTGGCATTTGAAATATAAGACATTTTGAATTCTTTTCCAGTTACTGATATCAACTTTTTTTTTTTTTCCGAGAAGATGCTCAAAACTTGTACTATTTCTTGCATTATTACTAGTAAAAATATAATTAAAAGAACAACCTTAAGCACTGAAAAATTTTAAACACGCATTTTTATTTCAAAAAATCATAATTAGCATTCAGCAATATAGAAAACTGCAAAAGTACAATATTTCTTACCTTAACTTGAAGGTTCTCTTGGGAAGGAGAACCAGAAACAGACTTTAAAGCAGTTTCTATTTAAATATGCAGCTTTTTAAAAAGACGAGTACAGCAGATTATTACTATATAAGGAATGAAAGACTAAGTAGAATCATACGAGAAAAAAATATCTCACGTTGACATTCAGTTCTCTTCAAATGTCCCCGAATTACGAGAGCATCCAGACAGTGGCGGCTCGTGGGTTATTTAAATGGAGGTTCACACAAAAAAAAAAAAAAAAAAAAGTCGAAAATTAAATAGGCAGATACAACGCACCTTACAAATTAAAATATATTTGCGTTTCCAGCAGTTAAAGGAAAACAATGCACGCAACTGAAAGAAAACAAGTAATATTTTGTCTTACATTTCGTCACCAAGATAAGTGTTAGCAAAGGTACAAGTCTTGATTCATTTTATTTCAATTTTTTGTCAAAGGATAGTGTTGAAAATTTTCCCTGCTTTAGCTCCGAAACATTTCTTTTGCTCCCATCTTAATTATTTACACTAGTTTCTAAAAAAAAAATATTTTAGTGGAAAAAGGATAGAAATGAAATAAAAATGGATTAACTAACCGAACGTAACAAACCAAGGGAAAATCCGGAAGAGATAACCGTAAAAAATGTCCCTTGTGCACACCGAAAATGTGCGAACGGAATGATATCAGAAGAGCCGTACTGCCTCTCAATTCTCTCCGCTTCTGTTCTCAGAGAGCGGATCAGAAGGGAATTTTTCCGTTCGCACGAGCGATCGATTAAAGGCTGTACTGTAGAACCTACACTACAGTGCGTTAGCCATAATAAGAGTATTTTAATAATAGTGGGGGAAGAGAGTAAAACTGACGTTTTAAATTCACAAAAATCTGGAAGTGTACTTAATATTTTTAAAAAATAATAATTTGTCAATGTGTTTATTTTATATTAGCTGAAGTACCCGACGTTGACGGGTTAGTATAGAAAAAAAAAATAAATGTAAATTTCCAAAAAGCAAGAACTTTCATTGCGTGCATTGTAGGAGTACACAGAATGGATGGTATCAGAAGAGCCGTACTGCTTCTCAATTCTCTCCGCTTCTGTTCTCAGAGAGCGGATCAGAAGGGAATTTTTCCGTTCGTACGAGCGATCGATTAAAGGCTGTACTGTAGAACCTACACTACAGTACACAGAATGGATGTAGAATGTTGCCAAAGTAAAGAAAGCGAAGTTATAATTTTTATGTATATTGTTTATTTGCCAGGAGAGGACAGCTCGCGTTACTGAATGTGTCGCTTAGAGCTTCATATGCCTCCTTCCCGGAATTTCCCGCCACAATTTGGAACCTCATCAGAAGGTGGGGGGAGGGCTTCTGAATATTGGCACCCCTCGGAAACTGTTAGCGACCGCTGAGAGGACTTTCGGAACCAAGGATTTAACGTGCACGTACACCGTGGTCTTTAGTGGTATGCCGGTATCGAACCCTCAACCTTGCGGTTACGAGTCCAACGCCTTAACCACTGGGCTACCACGGCCCTATGTACATTGTTAAAATATTACAGGTTAGAGAGTAACTTAGTAATATTATTTCATTCGCTTTAGTCGTAATTATGTGATGAGCGGACGAATATTTCCGCATATTGAAATAATTTTTGCAAAATCTCAAAATCTAATCAACATTTTTGAAAAATTGGAACCCTGGAATTTAAGTTGAGTTGAAACCTATCATGTCACCAAATTTCGTTTCATTCCCTGCAGTCTTTATTTCGTGATGCTGGAACAAAAATTTCAGCATTTTAAAACGATTTTCACAAAATCTCAAAATGTAATCAAAATATTTTTTAAATTCAACACCTATAAATTAAGATTAGCAACTACCTATCATATCACCAAATTTCGTATTAGTCGTTATTACGCGATGCTTGAAGAAATATAACCGCATTTTGAGAGAATTTTCACAAAATCTCAAAATCTAATCAAAATGTTTAAAAAATTGGACACCTATACTTTATGTTGAGCAACATCATGTGACCAAATTTCATATCATTCGCTTTAGTCATTATTATGTAATGCGTGAACAAAAATTCACTCAGTTTGAAACGATTTTCGCAAAATCCCGAAATCTGATCTTTATTTATTTATTTATTTATTTATTTATTTTTTTTTAGATGCTTATAGTTTAAGGTGAATGACCACCTATCATTTCACCAAATACCATTTTTTCACCTTTGCTATTACGTGATGTGCGAACACAAATTTACGCAGTTTGAAACAATTTTCGCAAAATTTCAAAATCTAATCAAGATTTTTAAGAAATTCGACGACAATGTTTTCAGTTGAGTGACCACCAATCATGATACCAAACTTCATTTCAATCGCTTCGGTCGTTTTTAAGTGATGCTGGAACACAAATTTACGCAGTTTGAAAGGATTTTCACAAAATCTCGAAATCTAATGAAGATTTTTAAAAAATTCGACGCTTATGTTTTAAGTTGAGTGACCATCTATCATGACACCAAATTTCATATCATTCGCTTCACTCGTTTTTACGTGATACTTAAACAAAAAAGCGTCACGGACAGAATGACAGACAGACAAACTTTTTAAATTTTTGAATTCCAAGAAGTGTACAGAAAAGTCTAATTTTATTTATATAGATATTTTACTTTGGGGCTTCACGTACTCATCTCCTCAAATGGATAAGCCGCCACTGCATCCAGAACGTAATTTATGACTCAAGTACCGGATGATAGTACATAATAGGTGGTCTACGCGTAGACATAACGAATACACTGAAACCTCTGGTCGATAGTCTTCCGGCAACAAGGTAACTGAGGAGTCAAAAAATTTACGACTGATTTCTTGCACTTTCTAGATAAACATACACGGGTTATTGAAAAATATTTTGCCTCATGTTCAATTTGAAGACTGAACTGTGGGCAAGAGCTTTAATGATTCCAGCTTTGATTTTTGATAATGATTGTATAAAGAATAAATTTTTATTAATGAATGTTAAAAATCAAGTTTAAATTTATCTAAAATACAAGATTGTTTAAATAATTTAAAAAGAATAATTTTACACTAGTATAGTGATCGGTGGATCTTTTATACGTACTTATTAGAAATAATACTACATTTTATTATACTAATAAGAGTTATATTAAAAGTTGCGTTATTAATTACCAAACGGGTGGATCGTACACAGGAGCGCCCCGACACAGTAAGCAAGATAAGCAAGGGGCGCCATCTTCGGAGAGGCGCTATTTTGAACTCAAAACTGAGAAAACTTGATCTGAATTTAAGAGAGTATTTTGGGTTTGAGAATGCCATTCTCTATTACCGATTAATAATGTATATATAGGCTTTTTTTTTTTTTTTACCATGGCTAATGCATAAAAGTTTGATTTGTAACACCATAAATATCCAAAACGAAATCCACCAAGATCATTCTAAAAAAGTTTGGGAAAACTTGAGTAATGTTTTGACCTTGATAAAATACTGTAAACAAGAATTCTGGAACATCCTAGGAATATAGTCAGAGACAGAAATGGCCAAATATAAAAAACGCAGTTACACGACACAGAAGCCCTCAAGAGAGAAGAAAAAAGGAATGGGGAAGCTCAACTCGATTTCCAAAGAAAATCTTCTGAAATAGCTACAAACATTTCCTGTACAAGTCATTGTGAAAAGTTTGATTATAACTTTATAAAAAAATTCATTTGTGATTGTTCTATTTTTTTCTTTTTCTGTCAACAAATAAAAATACAAACACAACTCCTTTTTTTTCTTCTAAAATTTCGTAACATCGATTTGGCGCCCCTTTGGTGCTGCGCCCGGGGACAGATGTCCCCCCTTGCCCCCCCCTAGCTACGCCACTGAATACTGAGATCCAGGGATTGGGCCATATATATTAAATTCACAGGGCAGGGGATCTCAGTATGATATCAACTACTTTGCGTCTCTACAAGCATAATATCTTTATTATTTGTGAGTTCTTATTTCATATCAAAAACTTCTTTTGCTGGACGATTTTTCGAAGTAAATTAAAAATTACCATAAATTAAATTAAAATTGTTTAATTCAGTGAGAATTATCTATTTTTAAGATATTTCCAGTTCTATTTCTGCACTTTTGGGATGAAAGGGGTTAGCCCCTTCTGTGGGTGCATATATGAGAGCATTCTTTAAACAAAAATTATCACTCCTTTCATACAGAAAGAATGGTTGCACCGGACTATGCGTATTCCATGAGTTCATGGAATAAAATGCACCATAAAATAGGGCAGATGGCCCCCTAAACGCCGACATTTTAGAAACATACTGAACTTTATTGAATTATTTTAATACCAGTGGCTTACGCAGGAGTGGGCATAGAAATCCCGGGTAGCTCCCAATTTTTTATATATTTTTTAAACAATTACTTAAAAAATGTGTTTAGGTTTCCATGCTTAATATTTTTTTTAGTTCCAAATAATATTTTAAATAATAAAAATGTGTGAATTCGTTTACTTTATAAAAAAAAATATTTTTTTAAAGGTGTATTTAAATAATTTGTTATTTATTACTCATATTTCGATTCTAGCTAAAAAAAAAGAAAAAGTTAAGTTCGCAATCCTGCTTCGGAACCACCCTGAAAGAAAGAATTCTGATTGCACCACTATTTAGTACTAAAATGTTAGAAAGCCCGAAATTAGCACCCCTTACTAACATGCTTCTCTTATATGTATTGCTCCTCTACAATTATAAGAACACCCCCTTCCCCCCCTGCAAAAAAAAGTTGAACTGCGCATAAGAACGCACTATACACCGGATCCTATCCCCCCATTGTACGACCCATATCAATAGAGCAGCAGATAGTATATCCATCTCCATAACTGTAACGAAACATACGGATTCTTCCAAACCTCATCAAAACGATACCATTCGGCTCGGCACAAACGAATTGCAACCAGAACATACTACTACTCAAATACCGAAACTGATTTTTCCCTTCAAACAGCGAGAATCCATAATACTTCCGGTATCTAGTAACGGAACGGAACATACTATTACTCAAATACCGAAATTCATTTTCTCCCTCCGGCAGTCTTGTATTCGAAGTTCGAACCTGGTCGATCCGAAATGCACACTCAAAAGTCATTTTCCCCCTTGAAACCGCGATCCGATATCCAGTAACAAACAGAAGATATTAGTACTCGATTACTGGAACCCGTTTCCCCCTAGTTCGCCTCGCCTGGAAGTCTGTATTCGAAGTTCGAAGCTGCTCGATCTGAAACAGCTTCGGATCGAGTAACGAGTAACGATATCAACCGAAAAGTAACAATTCGTTACTTCGAGTCTGAGTGATTATCCGTATCTTAGTACCGAATACATGCGGTTTGCTTCAGCTCTAGAGGAAATGTTAATTAGGTAGATAGTTGTGAAAAGGGGTAAAAGCATCAGACGATCAGAAAGTGTTTATTATTGAATGCACAGACAAAATCTTAAATATTACGCTACCCCCCCCCCAAAAAAAAAGGTGACATTTGAGTTCTAATTGTCACTTAAAATAGTTACTCTCTTTCTATATAGAATTAACTATTTGAGAAGTAATTTATGTATTAATTTTTTACCTAATTTTAAAATTCCCAGTACAAACCACTGAATATTTCATTCCATTATTAGAACGCTGAACATGAAAAATGCACAGAATTGTAGAACGTATTACATGGCAACTTAAGTTTCACTTTTAGTTATTAGTTTAGTCAACCAAGTCGTTCTGACTTTGCGTTAGTGTTAATTAAGAAAAATGACGGCAGTTCGTGATTGTGTGTCAATTTTCGCAAATTAAGTAAGAAAACTGTGAGATCATTTCCCACTTCCACTTATCGAAGATGTGTTGGATCGGTTTACAGAATGCAGAAGTCTTACCACGTTAGATTTGAAGAATATCTTTTTTCATGTAGACATAGTAAAAAGTAGTACTAAATATATACTATATATATAATAGTACTAAGTTGATATTTTCATAACTACTGGTTTGAATAAAATCAAAATTTACTTTCTGGGTTTTTGAAATATGCAAACTCTAATGAAGACAAAAATTTATCTGTTTATGATTTTTTTAATATGATTTAATATTTCATAACTAATCGGAGAAAAAAATTATTTATCCTAGCAAGACGTTATAATCATTTTTGATCTTACCATGAGGTATTTTTTGAAGTAAAGTGTAACGAAACACATTTAATATTTTAGAAGTTATGGCAGGGCTCGTGCGTACTTGTGTTTTACGCGTAAATCGATATTTTTTGAAGAAATTGACTCTCATTTTTTGAAAATGCGAGTCAAAGTTTGAATTGCAAACTTTCGGTCCATTTGTATACGTTCATCATCACGAACGCGCATCATTTCACAAAGATAACGCTCACAGGCTGTACAGTGAAAGGTATTTAAAGTGCAGCGCCTGCAATATTTTATATTTTGATTTACCCAGGTTGGCAAATCGCCAAAGCTAATCTACATGTTCGATACACAGTGACAATGCTTGCTTTAAGACAATGAGATATTGTTTATCTCATTATCATTGTATTTCATAGGAAAATGATTATTTTTGGTATAATTTTCACCTTCAAGTAAAAAAAAAGTTATGGGATTAGATATCCAATACACATTTCTTAACAAATCAACAAAATTTACATTTCTTTTCATTTCATTGAAAGGAAAAAGTCCGTAATTTGGAGGAAATGTTAATTAGGAAGATAGTTGTGAAAAAGGGTAAAAGCATCAGACGATCAGAAAGTGTTTATTATTGAACGCACAGACAAAATCTTAAATTGTACGCTACCCCCCTCTCCCCAAAAAAAGGTGACATTTGAGTTCTAATTGTCACTTAAAATAGTTACTCTCTTTCTATACAGAATTAACTATTTGAGAAGCAATTTATGTATTTATTTTTTACCTAATTTTAAAATTCCCAGTACAAACCACTGAATATTTCATTCCATTATTAGAATGCTGAACATGAAAAATGCACAGAATTATAGAACGTATTACATGGCAACTTAAGTTTCGCTTTTAGTTATTAGTTTAGTCAACCAAGTCGTTCTGACTTTGCGTTAGTGTTAATTAAGAAAAATGACAGCAGTTCGTGATTGTGTGTCAATTTTCACAAATTAAGTAAGAAAACTGTGAGATAATTTCCCACTTCCACTTATCGAAGATGTGTTGGATCGGTTTACAGGACGCAGAAGTCTTACCACGTTAGATTTGAAGAGTATCTTTTTTCATGTAGACATAGAAAAAAATAGTACTAAATATATACTATATATATAATAGTACTAAGTTGATATTTTCATAACTACTGGTTTGAGTAAAATCAAAATTTACTCTCTGGGTTTTTGAAATATGCAAACTCTAATGAAGACAAAAATTTATCTATTTATGATTTTTTTAATATGATTTAATATTTCATAACTAATCGGAGAAAAAAATTATTTATCCTAGCAAGACGTTATAATCATTTTCACGCTATAATCATTTACATGTTAACATGTAACACATAACTTTTTAAACTGTTTAAATACTTTTATATTAATCTTTGCAGAATACAGTTATGAATATAACACATTTCCTTGGCTAAATCTCAGTCTGTGAGTCTGAAACCTATGGTTCGAAGTTGTGCATTTCCCCCTCTGATGAGGACAATGCATTTAAACCTTTTTTTATATAATAACAATGGCTGGCCTGGGGGGGCTTTCGTCTTATATTTACTAAGTAATATTAAACATATGTTTTCTTTTAAGCAGCTTCAATAAGCGCCATGTAACATGTGGAACCACTGTATTTTTGTTTGCTTTTACATAAATTTCAACTATTTATATATATATATATATAGTTGGCTCTCTCTTTTTAACGACTTTCAAGGAACCGTGAAAATGTGAAAAATCGTCTTTAAATAGAAATCTTCCATAAACAGAATTTGTAAAAGAATAACATTTCCCGTTACACTTTGGAAGGTGCCTGGTTCTAAACCAGTTAGCGTCTGCCAACCTAACTGTTCGGGTTTTTCTGTGCTTTCCTCCGAAACATAGAGTAAATAAGGGTTAGGACCCCTTAGAAAGACCCCCACGGAGTGCATCCCACCCATTGGCTTAGATTCCATGTGCAGATAATTGGCCGTAATCCTACAGCACCAACACCAACGCTTTACACTTTACATTCTTAGGACTGTGAATATTTTTCTTGATATATTGGCGTGTTTAAAGATGTTACTTTTATTATCATTATATTATTTTATTATCCACAAAAAAATTATTTTAAGTTACCTTAAAAAAAGGTAGTAAAAACAAGCAATACAATAAAATTAGTTTTCAAGAAAATCAAAATGAGTCAGTTGTTTCATTTTTCGCCTTCCCGTTATTCTTTCTTCCAGATTTTCTCAAATGTGAAATGCGTCAGCTTCCATTTTATGAATTTTTCCAGCTTACCAGCCGAAGTCTGAAAATTTTGAATTCCAAATTTTTCTGCCAGAAGAACAGCACTGCAGTAATTGCTTGATTTTACTTTATTTCGAATTTCTTATTTTTCTTACTTTTTTTTATTATTTTACTTTATTTACGAACAATTATCTACATGAGTGATCTAGGCAGAGTACGGGGTGCCCTACGTGGGGGTTTTTCTAAGGGGTCTTAATCCGTATTTATGAGAAGTTTCGGAGAAAACAGCGTAAGACTCCGAACGGCTACATTGACGGACGCGACCTGAGTTTGAACCAAGCACTTTTCTTCTCCCAGTTGCGAACGCTATGCGCTCAGCCACTCGTCGGGCCTCCAGAAATTGGAGTATGTGGCAAGCCTATACTAGAGGCATCTGCATTCTGGGGCGGTTGCCTTGGTCGGAGAATTTTTTTCAGAGGTTCTAACGCGTATTCACGTTAAATCTGGAGAAAACCATCTGGAAAAATTCCAGATAGTTAGATTGACAGCCGCGTGGTAGGCCCAAACGCGGGACCTTCACACTTCAGCTGCCTATCATGTCGAGTGTCTTATCCACTCGGCCATGGTGGCGCCCAGAAATTAGAATGTTGGATGCTCTTGCTTCATGTAACCATTTGCATGGAGAAGTGGCTAGGCAAACTCTTCCAATCGGCCACATTGACTTTTCGGCCGTTTGAATTTGGATCCCGAACTATGTTTTTGTGCTGCTTCAAGAATTTTCTCTTTGCTTCTAAAATACCTTTGAACGTCTTGCGAATTGCACTTTTGACATTCCCCGACACTTTTTTCCCACTCTTAAAAAAATTCCCCTGTTCCTGTAGCTTAAGATTTAAAAAAAAAAAAAAAAAAAAAAATTCTTGTTAAACAGAAACGACATCGTCTTTGAATAGAAATTTTTTACGTTGGAATTGCTGGGACTTTGAAATATTGTCTTTGGAAAGAGATTGTCGTTAAACAGAGAGTCAACTGTATATACAGTGCTACTTTTTTAAATTTCAGTTCATGTGAAAATTTACAATTTTTTTTTACTTCCCTAATCCATAGTGTATTTCTAGCTCTGAGGGGGGGCTCGAGCCCCCAGAGCTCCCCCCCAAAGATCCGCCACTGGCAACAGGTAAGGAAACAAATGGAAAGCGAAGATATTCGATGTGGGTACCGTGGTACCAGCTATTTAAAAAATACGAATTTGGTTAGTCATTGACGCAGGGTTAAAGCAGACAAGTCTCAGCCGTATATTTAAGTACTTTAGAATGCTCCCTTTTGCATTAAGAACAATCGCATCAATGTTATAAAAAACAACTTTAATACATATATGTTTTAAAAATATTGTTTTAACGTCATAAAATTATTTGCACTAATACTCTGCTGACATTGAATAATCCTCATTTACACAGTCAAAAAGCATTTTCATATAGTCAGTTATTCGAAATACCAAATACAGGGTGGTAAAAAAAAATTCCCCTATATATGAAACCCTAGCGGCCTATCTGCTAAACCAATAGAACCAAAATTTCAGACATGGTTGATTGAAGGTATGCGCTGGAGATAGTGATGATTTTCACGACGCACTCACGACCAGACTTCGTGCCGATTACACAGATGTGTAATCGATTACGATTACGATTAATTTTCACTTTTAGACCAGGATTACTATTACCGGAGTAAGTATAATTCCCGATTATGGTTAGATTACGATTATCATATAAAACCAAATTTCCGATTACGATTAGATTACGATTATGTAATCTATTAAAACTTTCGATTATGATTACATTTGAGTCCGATTACGATTACATTACGATTACAAAACTTTTCTTCTTACCCTTCTGGCGTTGATATTATAATGTCTAAATTTTACAATTTCTGTTCAGGGAGCTAAATTACGAGAATGCCATATAGCAAGAACTTCTATACTATTAGACGAACCTGGTTGATTTCCTAGGCCCACTTGTGAAAAGTTTTTTAATGCATACGAACCTCTATTTGAACATGGCATTTTCCGATTTTAACTTAAACATATGTCATTTGCAGTGTGCATGTGGGGTGGGAGGGGGGGACAGGCTTGGTGGTTTAACACATCTTTGAAATGAACCCAGGTTTAACCTAATCAAGCAAAAATTAGTATACAAAAATTGATATTTGATCCCTTCTATGCTCGGCGTTGCTTCCTTGCCTATGTCCTGGTTTGCTGGTTTCGAAAGAGGTACTGGCAGACGCATGAAAAGTTAGCCGTGGTTCCTATTCAACCGTGAAGGAGGAACTTCTGTCATTACGATCTTGCAACGATGTGCGCGAACATATTAAACCAAAGTTTAAGATTTTTTAATGCATTTAGTAAAATGCTAAATACAGGGGCTCTCGACAAATGCATTATTTTCTCACAATAACCGTTAGCCTCAATCTGAGGCTGAACGTATATTGCAGTTATTATTTCACAGAAAACTTCACGCACAGTTTAACTTCTTTTTTTATACTTTCATAACACGTATATGGGCATTAAATATCTAAAACCGTGCCTGCCGAACAAACAAACTTTTAATTTCTAGAATACACACGCCGTTTTAAAAATTCAAAACTAACTACTAACTCAAAACTACATGCATAGTATCTATTGAGGATAATTTAAGAATTACAGAAAGACTTAAGAATACTACTAATAAGAATTACTTAAGAATAGCAGAATGGAGATGTCTAAAGATATCTCTAAACATACATCTTAAAAGTGTGGTGGGTCATATATAGTGTAGTGGTGCTGGTACGACGTAATAAACAAAACTGGACAGTGATATTGGCGGTGTGAATGGTAAAACCCAACGTAATGCCAATTACAATAAAAAAGGCACGAATTTACTGTAAAACTATTTTATAAATAATTAATCGTTCAAAGCTGCTCACTTTCTAAGCAATTAGCTGTTATATATGCTAAAGAACTGACACATTTTTTGTCTCTGGTCAAGAAGCTGTGCCTGAGCACAGCCAGCTGTCGTGAAAAAAGGGTCTCTAGATCTGTGGCATGCGATGAACGTTTCGATCGTCCACCATCTTGCTGGTAGTTAAGTCGAGCGATGGCAACGGCTGCCCTTTTTTCAGCATTGGGAAAAGGTTGCGCATCAAAGGGTTAATGCGAATTCTCGTAGAAATTATAAAAGCTTATAATACACACAATAGAAAAGTTATATATAATTAGTCTCCAGTTTAATTCCAAATTGATAATAAATAGATGCCAACAATTCAAGTTCGAAAGACGTACTATGTTTTAATATAATATGTGTACAGTACAAATTAGATAAAAACAAAATATTTTAAATAATTTTCACATTCATCAGTGAAAAAAATGAAGTATGAATACTTTGTGAATCATATTTTTAAAAAATGAACTGTTTTCTGGGACTAATCACTAACACTGGCATAAATGAAAATAAATTATTTATCCGCTAAACTTTTAGAACTAAGTCAAAGCAGCCAATCAAGTCGAAAATAAGACAAAATTGATTTTTAATACTTCATTATGTATTTTTACGCATTTTTACTGACCATCAAATTCTATTGAAGGAAAAAAAAAAAATGTTAATTCTATTAAAGGGGGGGGAAAGGGGTTTTGTAGATCATTGTCTATGTTCCCTACTCTTTACCCATTTATCCAGAAATTTATCGATCATTAAAAAATATTGATATTTCTAAAGGTCTTTATACATTATAAAATTATTACATTCTTATGCAATTACATTCTTATTAATAGCACAAAGATAAACTAATTTTTAACGGAAATATATGCGCTCCTACCTGCGTATCCAAACAACACAAGGAACCAAAGTTTATCTGTTGTCCACTAATCCAAACAACACATTCATAGTTCTTAAATGCACATCCTTTTCCATTTTTATTTTTATACTTTTCTAAAACTGAAAAAACATGCTGCACTTTTTCCTGTGTAGGGACCATTTATGTTCTTTTTCACGACCGCAAATCAAAATGAAGAAATGAAGGAAAGATCTGACATCACAAGAAATAGTTTTAGCTATTCCCTCGCGCGCAACCCTCACTTTCTTCTGGGAAGTCTATTCTTGTCTCTCACCAGTCCAGACTTGGATGAACAGAAGACGACAGACGACAACAACAATAACAAAAGAATGGTCATCTAAATATTTTAACGGGGGGAAAAAATAATACAAGCGAGCTCCTGTCTTCCTCCAAATGTCGGAACTCCAAGGGAACTTCCTGCCTTCAGGGCATGCCTGTGCCTCCCCGACATGCTAAAACTAAAACTGGGCAACTGTAATCGTTTTGTAATCGTCTCGTAATCAAAGCGACTACGATTACAGGCTCTTCAATTACGACTATCTGGCAAATGAAATTTCTAGATTATGATTAGACTACGATTACGCGAAAAAATAAACTTCTAGATTATGACTAGATTACGATTACATGAAAAATTTAATTGCCAGATTACGATTATATTACGATTACACAAGAATATGTAATCGATTACAGTCGATTACGATTACACGATTATGATTACACGAAGTCTGCTCACGACTACGGAAACAGTGAGAGATTTTCAACCAACTTTTCCTTTGCACTTGGCAATACCAACTTTTTCCTTTGCACAAATAGATCAGGGTATTGGAATACCACAGATGGCGTTGGAACGATACACGAATGACGAAAATTGGCCGCGTAAGACATTTACAAAGAAGATCGTAAAAAGTTAAAATCAACATAGAGAGAAGGTGCATTGACACAATTCGCATTAATCCACTGGAATAGACAATAGAAATCATAACTAACACTAGAGTACTTGAAAACTTTTAATTACAATAAAAACAATTTTCCTCTCCTCTCATGGGCTGTTGTTTGTTTGTTAAAATGCCTTCCTTTGCTAATGTTTTACGCCGTCGGTTTTCGTTACACGCTAATCGTTCCAATGCCATTTGTGGTTTTTCAATACGCAGATCAGTTGGCACAAAGAAAAAAATAGGTGTTTTCATTCGAAAATTTCGAAATTCTCTGACAGTAACCGTAACCGTAAATTCGGCGTTGTTTAAAATCATCACTATCTCCGCTCACCTTCAAACTACCATGTCTGAAATTTTGGTTCCATTGTGTGAACGGATGGCCGCTGGTAGTTCCATATATATATTTGTAATACCCAAATCTATATAAAGCGCTTTAGATTCTATAATATTGCTTTTCACAATATTTTGATAAAACAAATGCAATCATTTAAACGATAAGGATGAACTCAAGCAACTGCTACTTTTA
Organism: Cheiracanthium punctorium; assembly: GCA_038373885.1. Classification (NCBI taxonomy): domain Eukaryota; kingdom Metazoa; phylum Arthropoda; class Arachnida; order Araneae; family Cheiracanthiidae; genus Cheiracanthium; species Cheiracanthium punctorium. Next base: position 14,682 of record JAWZYV010013199.1, on the reverse strand, counting down.
AGATGACGAGACAGAAGATGCGTATCTTTTAATTATCTATCTATTTATTTATTTTGTTTTTTTCTTTTTTTTTTAAGACAGAGTCACAGGATGTTTTGTTTTTCATATGTGTAACGTACATCCTGCATGCTGTGGCATCCTACACATTGCCCAATATATTATTTTCTGTTTAAAAGTACACTGTTTAGTGTTTAATTTCAGTGAAAGAAGTTTATGCTGTCTAAAATATAAGCTAGTGACTACTAAAAAAAAACTATTCTAAAATGTAATAAAACCTTAATTACTTAGAATAAAAGTGTCTAAAGACTATTTTTCTATTAAATTTTTCTATTAAATTTCTATTTTTCTGTCTAAAGAATTTTAACTTTAAAATTAGATGTCAACAACTTACTGAATAGTTTAATTTCGCCTTACGTATGTGCATAATAATAATAATAATAAAGCAAAACTTATAACCAGATTTTTCTGGCTCTATCCAAAGGCAGTAAATCAATATAAGGGCAGTATGAAAAGAGTAGCTCAAGACTCAATGGGAAATACAGTTTTTTTTCTACTGGCGACTTAAGTGTCGCCCTCAAAATGAGTAAAATCAAAATTTAAACAATTAGGGAAATTTCGGTTTCGTAACAAAACAGCGGTTATCTCCAGCAGGTCCGGGACGGGGGGCGTGTGGGCCCCAGGCGAAGCGCAAGAGCGGGGCCTCTTTTCTATCATATCTTACGTAAGTTATTAATAGCACTGCTAGTACATACTTAGCTTTATTTTCCGGCCTTTTTTCGGGATATAGCGCAAAGGACGTACCCAGAAAAAAATTTCGGAGGGGGTCCAAACGGTGAAAAAGGAAGAATTTTTCACAAAAAGACTTCATCATTCTTATTTTGTTAACAAAAACTGAAATTTCGGGGGGGGGGGTCCGAACCACCCCTCTGGGTACGTCCTTGTATAGCGCAACCATTTACCAAGCTCTGTCTAATGTGATAGCAAAAAAATGGCCCAGGAGTTCGCACCCCCTTGGGCCGGCACTGTCTCCACAATATATCACATTTCTCTTTGGGATTCAAACGTTATAAATTTTTATAAAAGTGTGTTATTGAAATAAAAATCATTTAATTACCTCAAACTTAAACACCTTTCCAATATTTTCGACAGTTTTACTGACAATCATATCTGAACCAATGTTTTTTTCAACTGTCCATTTGTCACTGTTTAAGATCGTGAGAGATAGGTTTAACTGCTGTCTAGAAACCGCTGTCCAGTTTTCTTTTTTCTGTAAGGTTGATAAAAAATGAATCAGAAATACTAATGGAATCAACAAGATGAATTTCCAAATCATTAGCAATGCGTTTTTTAATTAAAAAGAAAATAGTTGACGACATTGTGTATCTCATTATCATTGTATTTCATAGGAAAATGATTGTTTTTGACATAACTAAACTCTCTCAAGTAACTTGTCTGGATAATAATTCTATGGAAAGAAATCCCTATACTCCTAAAATCTGAAATGACACTAAAATTTTTAAATGTGTCTGTAATAGATTTTTTTTCTAATAGCTTTGAGTTAGTCAATCATATTTCGAAAAATCATGAATAAGAACATAAGTATACTTAAAAGAAAAAGAATATTTCAAAACCCCAGAAAAAAATTGGTTCCATTCGGACGAATAGTTTTGGAAATATTAAATAATACAGTTAAAATCGAACGTTTGAGGGACTGCACTGCATGTTAGATTCTACTATTCTGCACAGGTGTCATTCAATTTAATAATTCACCTAATAGCAGAATTATACAGTCTCCATTCTCTAATACGAATAATTTCTACCACAAAGCCGTCAAATTTGAAATATATGAGTTAAACGGGCTCAATCACTAACTTACCCCAATTAATTCCAACGAAAGAAAAAAAATGGTTTATATCAGAAAATTTAAAATTTCGTAAAAAATAAATATACTGGTGCTAGTTTATAGTTAAAAGTTTTTAATATACAGGGTGTCCCAAAAAGTTGGTAACGTGCTTTAATTCTTTATCTAAGATAAGTGGGCAATGCAAATTGAAAAAATTTTCAAAAGAAGGTAGGAAAAAGATTACGTTAATTAAAAAATCCTCTGATTAGTTTTCGAAAAGTTACACTTTTTAAACGATGCCCGTATAAAAAATTACCGTTTAGTATCATTTTTGTATCGTTAATGATATAGCTTACAAATTAAATTGGTTCTTTTTGTGGTTAAGGCAAAACTACACGGGACTATCTGCCTGAAGAGGGGATGCCTTGGGCGTGGGACTTTTTTAGGGGCGCTATAGTTTGTTCACGTGTACATCTGAAGAAAAACAACCAAAATTCCAGACCGTTAGGTCGACAGCCGCGCGGTAGGCCAGAACCCTGGACCTTCACACATCTACCATGTTCAGTGTCTTATCCACTCGGCCATGGTCGGCAAATAAACTTGAACATAAGATACTTCACCGCTGATGGCTGAGATATTTTACATTTATAATTAGTACAGTATTAATTATTACCGAAAGTTACTTTTAGCGTTTTTCTTGTGTACATGTGTACCTTCAAGTCACACTATTATTTGGTATATTCATCAATATAAGTATCATTTTAAGTAAGTAAATATGACGACAATTCATTAAAGAACATTTAAGAAAAAAAACTGGATCAATTTTAGTAGACTGATCCTTAACCCACTCAAAAATGTATTTGAGAACTAATAGGCGTTTCGAAAAACATGCAATTAAAAAAAATATATATGAGAAGTTATTATTGTATGCTAAATGATTCGCTTTTTATCTAGGAAAAAAAAATCTTTTTAAATGAAACCGTCATCGGAAATTTGACATACACTCTGATGCTTTTTCCGAGCGGGTGTGCGTTTAAAATCGCAACACCTGTGGTCTGATGTCTGAACAAAGAATTCTTGAGATGGGAGCCTGAACATGTCCTCTGTGTAATAGTTTCCTACTATCCTTTAAGTTAAAAAGGATTTTCGATTGATTTCGCTTTTACTTGCAATCATGTTTCAAAGCTATAAAAATATTTTACTTTCTGTATGAAGTAATACAAATAAGTAAGACGATAAAATAATATAAATAAATAAACAAATAATAAAAATCTTACGTTTGCTATAGCTCGATGTCTAGAAGAATTTACAAACCAATGATTCAAAAAATCATCAGAAGTTAGTAAGGAGATACAATTATACACTTTCACTAGAAACATGTTTGTTTATAATTAATTGCAAGAGCACATTAATTTATAGAATATTAATAATCAGTACGAAGTTTACGAACTATCGCTCTCACTGGATGCTTTTTCTTTTTTTTTTTTAAACTTTAAACTTAAATCAGCGACCAATAGGAAAACGATGTAGTATTTGTGATAACCATCCCCGTTCATTTTGTTATCAAAGAATGGATAACAAACAAGTTATAGTTTTGAAATTCCGGTTGTATCGTACAATGAGAGGCGCGCACTTAAACTCATTGAGAATTGATCCAAAACGATACGGACATTGAAAGGAGGATTCAAATGCTAAACGTTATAAATGATTTTAATGACTGCATTGAACAATCAGTACGATAAATGAATACCTTGCTAAAGTCACTTCGATGCCTTTTTCTAGATTCCCTCTTTTACGACAATTAAACAGTAAAATCTTTAAGCCAGTAAAAAAAAAAAATTTTTTTCTTTTACATGTTATAACTTACAAAATTATCATTCTTAAAACTTACAACTGTAATTATTTTTGCTGCCGAAATAGTTAAAGAATTGTCGTTTGCACTTCCGAAAAGATTATACTATAGTAATTTGTAATTTCTAAAAATAGAATTCTGAAGATTCAAGATTTAGTACATATCCGCAAAAAAAAAAAAAAAAAAAAAAAAAAAGGAAAGGAAAAAAAAAAGTTTTTATGGGGTTTTATCGTTCTTTTGTTGTTCTGTTTTCTATTGTTTTTGCATGTTCCGATTTTGTGTCGTTTTCTTTCTTTTTCATTTATTTATTTTTTCTGTATTGTATTTAATTTTTACCACCCTCTGCCCCCTTTTTTATTCTCCTTCCACCAACTGGCAACTCGCTCTGTGCTTTTGTTTTCTGTTTACTTTTTCAATATACCCAGGCCCTGTCCGTATATGGATTTCTGCTGCTGCTGAAAAATATAGAAATTTTTTCGATCTGGACACGTGTACAAGTTGATAAGTACCTTTCATGTGTGCTATTTTACAAAGTTTTAATTATTTTGACTCTAGCTTCTAATTTTGCAAACTATATGGTATTGTTCTTATTCTGAAGACGAGTCTAAAATTCCCAAACTATGACTTTTGCATCTGACTAAAATTACACTGTTATGCTATTCTGAATCTTAAGCACATTTTTAATCCTTTTGTTATTTGCAGATTTTCCCAAATTGAGAATTAATGTTTTCATAATCATTTCCAACCTTTATTTTTTGTCTTGGTGCGAGCGAACTTTCTTTGACAGAAACAATAGAAAAACTACAAATATCTGTACTTTTCAAAACATGTATTTAAGTGTAGTTTTTAAATGTCCAAAGAATGCTTGTTTGCTGCCCTGATCCGCTTCGAATGCTTGCATACTTCGGACTGCCTTCTTTTTCTTTTTAAAACTACATAGTTTGTCGTTAGAAAGACCATTTAAAAGTGAATCTTGCTCTGTGAAATGAAAAATTGCATCTTTTTTTCGTCACTTGAATAGTTTACCAGATAAATATGTGCACTAAACTTCATTGATTTAATCACTTGATTCATCCAGAAAGCTAAATGCATTTTTTACACGGATTCTGCTTGTGAATATTTAGCTAGTTTTAATATCATATATTTATTCGGATCCAGAGGGGGGGGGGCACAGAGGCACGTGCCCCCCCCCAGACGAATGAAGTTTACACTATAGAAGATTGCCTTATTTCAGTGATTCTATAAGAAAATGTGACAAAAAATGTTTTGTGCCCCCTCCAGAATTCTTTTCTGGATCCGCCACTATATACATACAAGGTGACTGCTAATTCATGGTACAAACTTTGAGGGCTGGTGCAGGACATTGTAACAATCACATTTTGTATAGGAATGTATGGTCAAAAGGGAATCGTCGAAGGAAAAGAACAAATTATGATCAAAAGTGAATCGTCGAAGCACAAACATAGTAAATAGCAAATGATAGGGAAAGTGTTTTATTTTCATAACCTCGTTTACAAGTAGAAATTAATTTACAATAAGTGTTCATAATTGCTCCATCAGCATTGATACATGCTTGGCAGCGTCGGTGCAGCGATTGACGAACACTTTCAAAGATACCAGAAAATTCCCGCACAGGTGCAGCCGTTACGGATACTCGAGCAACGAAATCTTCATCGGAGTCTACTGGAGTGGCATAAACGTCATTCTTCAAATGTCCCCATAAAAAGAAATCGAGGGCGTCAAATAAGGAGACCGGGGTGGCCAAGAGATAGATCCACCACGTCCAATCCATCGCATGTCAAATGCCGCATTCAAGTACTGACGGAGATCTAGAGTGAAGTGGGCTGGCGCCCCATCATGCTGAAACAACGAGCGGTTTCTAATGGTGAAGAAATCCATTCGAATTCTAAAATAACTCGGCTTTGAAAATAATCAGGTTTTTCTTTTCTTATTTTATTAACCACACGACAAATATACTATTTACAACACATATACAGATCCATAAAACAAATCGAAGGAACATTTTAAACTCTACGGTTTCATCTTAAAACATGGCATTTTTTAACTGCGTAGTAGCAGGGTCTGGAAAAAATCACAACAAAAAAATATTTCCCCATCGGCGCCCCTCGTGCAGGGAAAACGGACGCGACTCTTCGGAGTCGCGACATCCTCCCGCCCCGATGAAGATATTCATCCACATTTTCACTTGAATACAATTTAGAAAATATAAAATACCAATACAACAACACAATATAAAAACTCAATGTCCAAATGAATACAATGAAATATAGCAAGAAATAATTTGACACACAAGCCTTTAAACATACTTTTCTAATACAAAAATTCTAATCTCTTTTTTTTTTTTTTTTTTTTTTTTTAAATAAAAAAAAGTTAATACCTGAGTTCAAGGTGATAGAGAAGTTGAATTGGCCGTTTGATCTGGCCTGAAGCAGTCTGCAGAGTGACACCTCTTACCTTTTGATCTCGTCCTCTATGAACGTTAATGACCTTACCAATTTTCCGCATCTGGCGTGGTGCTTTATCCTCACCTACAAGTACTACGTCATTTATATTAAATTCAACATTTGGAATCATAGGATTTATGAAATTACAACTTTTAAGTTGGAGAAGATATTCTCCCTTCCATCGTTTCCAAAAGGCATTTAACAGTTTTTCTCGGTACAAGAATCTTCTCACAAGATTGTTTTTGTCAATGTTCTGTGGATTGATAGAGCCAGCCCAATGAGGTAAGGCGGTAGACCTCCTACCCGTCAAAAAATTGGAAGGAGAGAGAGGGAATGGTTCCTCAGGTTCGTTGTACACGTACGTTATAGGCCTAGAATTCAAAATTGACTCTGTTTCTGCCAAAATGGTTAATAATTCCTCAAAATTTAAGTGAGCCCTCCCCAAAATTTTCCTCAAAATGGCCTTTGTCATTTTCACCATTCTCTCCCAGTAACCCCCCCCCCCACCAGGCTGCTCGTTCAACAATATATTTCCATTTAATACCCTTTTTACCAAAGAATTGTTGAACTGATTCTTTTTGAAGGTTACCGTATAAAGTTTTCAGTTCGAGTTCAGTTCTTTTAAAAGTTTTTGCGTTATCGGATTGAACAATTCTGCATATACCTCTTCTTGATATAAAACGTCTAAACGCTAAAGGGAAGTCCTCAGTGCTCAGGCTGGATACGGCTTCTAGATGGAGTGCGCGCGTAACCGCGCAGGTAAACAGAGCAATGTACACTTTGTCCTTGTCCTTTGTATACGGGGTCCTGCAAAATCCACTCCGGTGATCTCAAATGGATTTGATTCATTAATTCTGTCGACTGGAAGCGGTGCAGTTATTTGACTGCCCCTTTTGACCTTGTATCGTCTGCACTCGAAGCATTTGTGGAGGCAAGTCATTACGGCTTGTCTGCCGCGGATGATCCAGTATTTTTCTCTTACTTGCGTAAGAGTGTCAGAAACACCAGAATGGAACACATTTTCGTGTTCATTCATAATTACGAGGTCGGTGAATCTTGATTTAAAAGGTAGAATCATAGGATATTTTCGTAAAACTTAAAGTCAGAGTTCTGCAATCTGCCTCCAAGGCAAATAAGTTTATCAGTATTTAGACTTGGGTTTAAGCTGAAAAGTTTTGATTCTGGACTAATGGGTGTCTGTTCTTTTAACTGATCATATTCCCTTGGGAATTCTCGTTGTGTCATACGCACCCAATTTTTTTCAGCTTCTTCCAATTCTTCGGTACTTGGGGTACCTGATCTCTTTTGTAAATTAAATTTATTTGATTTGCAATTGTTAATGAATCGATGAATGTACGCTGTGATTCTCAAGATTTTGTTTAGATTGTTAAATTTGTTTAAATCAATAAGAGGTTCCTTAGACTCCTGGCACGGCTGCAGAAGGACTGGTAATTTTCTTTTTTCCTTTGAACTTCTTCCAAGTCAATTTCTTTCATCATATTGTTTACTGGAACATCATCGTTGAATAACCACGATGGCCCCGTGAACCAATCTTTATCATTGATTAGTGCATTGATACTTATCCCTCTAGTCAGCTTGTCTGCTGGGTTCGTTTTCCCGCTACAATGGTGTCAGTTCATTGGATTCGTCTTCTCTTTAATTTCGCACACCCTATTTTTCACAAAGGGTTTCCAGTCTTTCGCAAACCCTCGAATCCAATGCAGACAAATGCTTGAGTCTGTCCACAAGAAGGTGTTGTTTTCCTTTATCATCGGAAAAGTTTTTGTCAAGTACGAACACAGTCTTGCCCCGATCAATGTTCCAAGCAGCTCTAATCTTGGCAAGCCAATTTCTTTCAGAGGTGCCAAACGTGATTTAGCTATCACAAAACTAGTTTTGACTGTACCTGCACTTTTCATTCTGAAATAAGCCACACAGCCGTATGCCTTAGGACTCGAATCTGAAAACACGTGGAGTTCCAACTCTGTGATCCTTCCCTCAAAATATTTCCTTGGAATCACCATACTCTGGATGTATGTAACTTCTGAGATCCAATTCCTAAATCTTTCACTTAAGTCTGGGGGAAGAGGTTCGTCCCATGGAATTCCCCTCTCCCACAGTTCCTGCATCATTATTCTGATTCTGATCGTGAAGGGAGTCAAAAGACCCAGTGGGTCGAATACCATACCACTAACACTTAGAACCAATCTTTTGGTAAGAATAGTTTTTATGGTTATTTCAGGAATGTTCAATGCGACCTTTAGGATGTCGTGATCATTGTCCCATATCAGACCAAGAACCTTTAGAGGAACATCTTCATTTGGCGTTTTACGGCATTCAAGATTTTGAGAGTTCCAAATTTCGCGTAGTTCTGGCGAATTCGTAACCCACTGTCTCAAGTTCATACTAGCTTCTTTCATTATTTCAGTGGCGTCCCAAGAAATTAGTGCTGCCTCTTTCACAGTTTCTGCACCGTCGATTAAATCGTCAACGTAAAGATTTCGTAGAATTTCACAAGCATCTTTATGCTCCTTGAAATACTTCTGTATGTGATGTTTTATAGTTGCCGCTAACAGGAATGGGCTGCACTTAGCCCCGAAGGGAACGCGTTTCATTCTCAAGACCCTGATGCGACAATCACTCAAATCGAGGTTTGTCCCACGCTCTTTTCCCCATAAAAATTGCAAAAATTTACGATCTTCTTCTGCTATGCTAATCTCCAAAAATGCTCTCTGAATATCAGCACAAAATGCTATGGGGCGATATCGAAACTTCAAAATAATTTTAAGTAAATCCGGGTTGAGATTCGGACCACTGTCTAAACATTCATTAAGAGAAAGCTCATTTTTGGCCTTAGAGGAGGCATCGTAGCAAATTCTGACTTTAGTCGTTTCCTTTAATTCTCTTACTACGCCATGGTGTGGCATAAAATACCCTACGCTATTATTGCCAAAATTTGAAGTAACCTCTTCGATAATATCATCATTTAATTGCTCCTTTAGAATATCTTTATACCTTAAATATAATCTCCCACTTCGCATAAATGTATTATTCAAGCTAAACAAACGTCTTTTCGCTACATCATAGTTATTATTTAATTCTCCATGATCCTGTCTCCATAATAATCGAGTCTCGTACCTGCCATTTTTATATTTAAGGTTTTGTTCAAACATTTCTAATATTTCCATGCCTGATTGTGATACTTTCGGTTCTGATATTCCAATTGCTTCCAAATCCCATAAACATTTTACCCTATCATTTACATCGTCATTAGAAACACTTAAATGAGAAACATGCACTTTCCAACTCTCAGATTCACCCTCTTTACCTTGTATAACAAATCCAAATAAGCTATCTGTAGCCACTAATCGTTTACCTATTCTAACATTTTTTTCTAGTAATATATCCCAAATGTAATCCGATCCGATCAGCAAGTGTATTTGGGAAAAATTTCCGAGATCAGCTAATTTTATTTGTTTCTGAAATGCTAACTCTCTAACCCATGTCGATGGCACTTCAATTTGCCCTTTCGTAATATAATCAATTACGATCGCTTTTATTTTTATCCTATTCTCGGCTTCGAGAATGCTTTCCAGCTCAATTTCTACAACACCATAAGTCTCTGTTGCATCGAGTCGCCATTCAAGCGAGTAACTGACTCCATGGTTCCAGGTTGCCATGGAGACAGACGAATTATACTCTCTTTGGAGTGAGTGGCAACGGCGAAAGGAAGAAGGAATGTGAGAAAAAACAGAACAGTTAGCAGCAGTTATTGTTATGCCTTATATTTAGTTTTGATTCGTATATTTAGTTTGATTCGTGTGTTTAGAATTTAGAAATGCGGTTTTACTTGTAAATAAATGTTATTTAGTGAAAAGAACTTCTTATTTGTCCTAATCAATTCGGCCGTCTCATTTATTTAGATTAAATGAGTAGTTTTTTCTCCAGTCGCCGACAGATATATATTTTTAATTCCATTCTTTGGGATGTTTGGTGACATATTTAATTGGCGCCCCCGGGTGGGCGGCCTGGATTGAAACGGCATTAAGAAGCCAAGAAAGGTATGATTATTTAGAATATAATAGATTTAGATGGAAGATTTATTATTACTGATTTACTGTTATTGAAGATTTATAGATTTAGTATTACTGATTTACTGTTATTGAACATTTATATTTAGTACTAGTAGAAATGGATATTTTGAAAAGAAATAAAATGGCTCATAGAGCTTCATTTACTAAGGCATATAATAAATTAGAAAGTACATTAAATGATGATAGCGTCGATTATGATGAAATAGAAATGTGTTTAGGCTTATTGAAACAGAAGGCAGAAACTTTAGAAATAACTCATAACAGTTATTTAGATAGTTTAAAGGATGAAAGGGAATTTGAAACAGAATTTACTACGGTTGAAGAGTATCGGGAAAAAGCTTTAAGAATTCAGATAAAAGCTAAACGTGTGTTGGATAACGTTAAAAAGATTCCGATTGAAAATAAGACTTCCGATAATAATTCTCAGTTACAAAATGATAGAACTCCGAAAACTTTGTGTACACGGCTCCCCGAAGTGGAACTTTATAAATTCGGTGGAGATTTAAAGGACTGGTTGACATTTTGGAACCAATTCAAAAATATACATGAAAATGTAAATTTAACGAATGCAGATAAATATCATTATTTAATTCAGTCAACTAAAATTAGATCCGAAGCTAGAGAAATAGTGGAATCGTTCCCAGTGACAGAGGAAAACTATCCTTTAGCTCTAGAAAGCTTAAGAGAAAGATATGGAAGAGAAGATTTATTAATAGATTTTTATGTTAGGGAGCTGATACAGCTTGTTTTGAACAACGCGAATAGGAATAAAAGTGATTCTTTGAGTTGCTTATATAATAGCTTTAGTATTGGGAAGTCCCGTAAATCCAAGAATGCATTTTATAGGTATTCAAATTTAATGAAAAATATTGTTAGTATAGTGTAACGTTCGTGGCATTGGTGTTATAGTGTGCTGCAGTGAATGATACTGAATTAATTTGGAGGTGTCCGTAATTTTAACAGTAATGCCTCTTATGTAATGTAGGCACAAGTTTTTTTTATATAGGGAGAACTTAACTGTAAAATGAAAAGACTCTTTACACCCGACACTCGCTTAAAAAATTCATTGATTTTTTAAAGTGTATGCTCCCATAATTCTTAGAAACTAAATTGATTTTATACGATATTAATTTTTAATGGGGATATCACGTGATATTGATCTGATTCACTTAATATCTGTATCATGTTGGTTGTTTTCTTATGTTTCTTCTTCATATTACAATTATCAAAAAATATTCGTCACAAAAAAGTGCAATCTGAAATTCCTCTATACGGTATATATAAAAACTAGTAACGAAACGTTTTATTTTACTCGACAAAAAATTCTCTAAATATATACTTTTAATCACATTTCGCTTCGTTAATATGGATCTTGGTTCGAAATGACCGAAATTGGTCGGAATTCTTGCTTGAAGTTTTAATGAGTTTTATCTAGATGTTCCAAATCTTAAGTCTTGAATTTTATCTACATTTCCTCCACATTTAGGGCGAGTTGGGGGAAGCTTTAAAAGAAAGGACAAAACACGGAGAATTAACTAATAATAACATAAATCAACATGACAATGACATAAGTCATATTAGTTATAACAGCAGTACAGGATAGTACTGTACTGAAATTTGAAAACGTCGTTGAAAATTTAAGTTAATGCTTTAGAAAAATTAACACATGTTCTTCAAATAGTGCAATTTTTTTTGAGAAAATAATTACGCAAAATCTGTTCTTTTCAGATGCTCCTCAGTTCCGCGAAGTTTGCTGGGACTTGGACCAACGTGGCTCAGTCGGAGAAACAGTGCTCCACCTGTGCCTTTTGATTTCTACGCCTCTTCACCTTGATATTGCAAAACGCTTAGTAAAACTATTTCCAAAGCTCATAAACGATATCTACCAATCGGATGAATACTATGGTTAGTAACTAGAAACCAAGCTATTGCTAGGAATTAAGCAATCCGGCTTAATTTTCTGATTACATTGTTGCTTTTCATCTTTAAAATAAGTTTCAATAAGAATATGAATTATGTTTTTTTTCTGATTAGACATGTTAACCATTTACATTCCTTATACGGTTTTTCTTAAGTAATTATCTCTGACTTCATGTGTTTTGTTGTGTGTATTAGAAATCAATTTATCGCATTAAACTGCCATTGGACGTATTTTCTAACTCGCCGAACTCTACTTTTTACAACACATGTCCTCATTTTATATTTTTATCAAAAGCACACAGATATTGCAAAATGCCTTTCAAATATGGAAGCTTGACTTTACAGCTTTAAATCTTGAAATTAAAGTTTAGAGCCTTTTTTATTCTTTAATCGCCATTACATGGATTTTAATAGTATTTTTTAATCTAAACAACTGCACGAAATTGTAGTACAGTGAAAACATTTTTTTCATTCTTACCTTATTTTTAGATTATTTAAAATCACAGTGACTGGTTGTCCAGTGTCCATACAGGTTGTCCAGTGCTAACGGTGCCCAATGGCTATTTCCTAAACCGTTAGTCATTGACACATAGCTCCTATTGCGAAAATTCTCTAACTTGTATAATCTATTATATCAGAAACAATCGAAGTCACTAAATCAATTTCTATAAAAATTACCTAACTTAAATTTTTATACGGTTCCCCGATCCTATCAGTTATATTTAGGAAAATTTTCTTTATACAATTTCATGCACAATTTAAAAAAATTCGTCCTTCTACGACCAAAATTTAACGAGTTATGAAGTAGCAAACATTTAGACTTAAATCACTTTTACACGTTTAAAATTGTTCCGTTAGGGTAAACCGTTAAGGGACCATGTAAATATTGTAATTTTAAATTATCGGTTAAAATTTCATTTCATGGCATAATGTGGAGAAAGAAGCAAAACTTACTAATATTTAAGCAAAGGGTCATAGTCCGGCTCAATAAAAATCTATCCGGGATCAGACTTACTAAGTCGTATATATGTGTAGCATGCAGATGTGTAACGCCGAGTATGCTACGCAAAGTACAGAAAGAGTTTCCTACACGGGTGCATATTTGCATTGCAGCCGAAGGTAGCTATACTTTGAGCAAATGTTACACTAACAGGATTCGTAATATTAATGTAAGTTTCTAAAATCACATATATTCGTACTTTAAATTTTCTAATTTAATGTTTAATTACGTATGATATTCTCTAGCTTTTGTATTTTAAGTTATTTAATGCCAGTTTATTTAAAAACAAACTCTTTAAAAAATTCTATTTTCAGTATAATCTATATTTTTATGTTAATTTATTGTATACATTTAGTTAAACGTTAATCTTCTTTATTGCAATCTACAATAGTAAAATAGCTGATGAAATAACTAATAAATATTAAAAGGCTCAAAACCATGTACATTAATTTTTCTCAAATTCATCTCGAAAAGTGCTCTAACTTTAAGGATCTGTAATTTGGTGAATTTTGGTCGTAGAAGGACGAATTTTTATTTAAATTTAGGAGATCCTTTTACTCCTAAGTATAAAGTACAGCTAATTTGGTTTTCTTTTTAAAGCTTTGTCTCACTAGAGGTTGAACCAATACGATCGACGTAAAGTTTAAAGACGATTTTTGGGAAGATCTTGTTCGAACTTTCTTCAATCAGTCTGTCTGACTGTGAAAAGTTTTGGTGATTTTCTCCTGGTGGTTACTCACTTACATGAATAAGAATAGCTGTTGTTGTTAATAAATAACTGTCCTACGTTATTTCATAAACATTTGATTTTTCAATGCATTTTGTGCTTCAAGATATTATTATATCATAAAGGATGTATTAAATCTTCATTATAATTTTTTAAAAATTGATTATATATATTTGTCATCTTTTTGAATATCGAAGTATAACTGTAATATATGCATAAACGCAAAGTAGGGTAAGGTGGCCTAAAATGATCGCTTAAGGGAAAAACTTATATAAAATAACATTAATGTTTAAATAGAACTTTGGCTTCTAGCTATCATATTTTATACTATATTTTGCATCCTAAACATATTTTAATAATCGTTTAAAACACATTGAGTAATGAAGAACATAATTTTGTGGAAGTGTCTAAAGGATCTTTTACCCTCAACCAAAGGGTAAAATGATCCTTCATTTCAAAAAAATTGTAAATTGTTTTTATCGGCAAAAATAATAGTTTTAAATATAATTAGAATTATACATAATGAAATAAAATGCGTTTTACAATCATGTAGTATGCATAACTTATTTTATGAAAATTTGGAAATGAAAAAGTGTCACAAACAGTAAAATGAAATATTTCAAAATTATAATTTAAAAATAAACGGAGAAATAAATTAAATACTGCAGTGGGGAATCACTCCTTTTGAGAACAGTTGAAGGGCTGCCATGATTAGTAAGACACGGTACTGGAGTTTCTTCAGTCATATGGATCATTTTAACCCGGCAATGTGGGTTGCCCC